>CM035433.1:58945828-59015828 GCA_020310875.1 Ceratopteris richardii | reverse complement strand
ATACACATACACATACACATACACATACACATACACATACACATACACATACACATACACATACACATACACATACACATACACATATACATAGACATACACATACACATGCACACACATGCACATACACATGCACATACACATGAACATGCACATGCACATGCACATGCACATGCACATGCGCATGCACATGCACATGCGCATGCGCATGCACATGCACATGCGCATGCGCATGCACATGCACATGCGCATGCGCATGCACATGCACATGCGCATGCGCATGCACATGCACATGCGCATGCGCATGCACATGCACATGCGCATGCGCATGCACATGCACATGCGCATGCGCATGCACATGCACATGCGCATGCGCATGCACATGCACATGCACATGCACATACACATGCACATGCACATGTGTAGCTCTAGCACAATGGTGAGAACCACGTTAAGAAGCTCCAGCTCCTCAATGTCAAACCACGGAAGAGATAGGAGTGATATGAAGACCGTGAATATGAGATTAAGTGAGAATGATTGTGAGAAGCATAGGAATGCACTGACACATACACACACACAACAAAGAGACAAGCAAGACATAATGGAAGGTAGGAAATCAACTCTATTACTCAATAACACTCTTACAAGCTCAAAATAGCTCTAAGCTCACACTAACCAACACTAAGTAACCTCAAAAATGAGCTCTCTAGCTCTTTTTATAGATTCTAGACTAGTTTTGACCGGTTTCACATCTAGTGACCGACATAGTTAAAAAATAGGTTCTAGATGCTATTTGAAGGGGTAAACGGTGTCTAAAAATAACCAAAATTGGTACGCTCATTCTACCTAAGCTCCTCAAGTTTGAGGACTCCTCGGGTTGCACAAAATGGAGCTATAAATTACAAAAAGGGTTTTTCTATGTTACATATAGTACAAAAGTGATGAAAATCACTGTTGGAGGTTTTGAAAAGTATTTATAAAATGTAAGTCTTTGAAAAGCATGATTCGAGTGACTCCTTGCTTCCTTGTTATGCTCTTTCTTCACATGCTTCCGCGTCTTCTATGCCTCTGACTACTGCCAACACCCCCCTCCCTCTCGCTTCTGTCATCCGCGACAGAACCTTGTTGTGCACTCTGTCGGATGTAATTCTGTAGGAGGTCTTGAGCGAGGGTGTACTCTGATATTCGAATGCCTCGGGTTAGATCTGCCTCGAGTTTCTCCCAATCAATGGGCTGGGGTTCATCTGATGGCGGGAGTCGATAATGCATGGAATATACCATCTGTTCAGAGGCAAATAACTGCAGTAAGTGTGTGGGCCTGCTGATGAACACTTCTGAATGGTATTCCCAGAAACCGGTTGTGAACATTTTTTCGAAAGTCTGCTTGTAGCACGCCGGTAAGTACTTGTTTCTACAATGCCAGGCATAACACACACGGATCGATGGCATTGTACTCATATCATATGCAAGATCTAGATTTCCATGCTCGAAACCTGGGGTGTTCACATGGGGTGCCTTGACGCGACGGAAGACTTCGAAAACCATCTGCATCATGTCAAATGTCTTGATAGTCATGTGCGCTGCTATATCGTCCATATGTTTTAAGCGAGGGAGCCAGTGACGAATCGTTGCCATCATGTAGCCAACTGTAGGTGGTCCCGTGGGTGGCCTGAAGTATGGGTAATTGAGCCAATCCTGGCATTGCTTGTTGTTTTGTACTTTAATGGCAAATGCCTTACAGGAACGGCGACGTGGCACTGGTCCCCAACATGGGTTGTACTTGAAGTTTAGAGGTGCCTTAACCCAAGTGCTCATCATCTCTGTATAATTCTGTAAGAGATCCTTGCGCCAATCTGGTTGATAGATTTCTCCTTGCTACACGTCTGTTGGCAAATCTTTAGGCTCAAACTGAGTAGCGTGAGAGGGTTTCTTGCCTGTTTCTTTCTCTATGGCCAACTGATATTCTGCCATTAACATAAAGTAAGGCTTGTATTGTAGCTCATGCCCTGATATGTATCTGCGAGGGGCCAAATGAGCAAAGTAGGGAGACTGTAAAATTCTTTCTTCAATCATTGCCATGGCGTGTAACTATGCCTCTACCCTTGCTGAGTGGGTTGTTCCAAGTTCTTCTATCGTCTTCATCCATGTGGGAGTTGGAAGTTCGAAAGTCGTCTGGCCTTCGTTGGTGACTCGTCCGCTTGGGATGGGTTGGGGTTCATATGCTTCCTCAAAAGTTTCCTCCACCGGAATAGTGACTGTTTCTTCCTCTACTGGTAGTTCCGGTGGGGAGTCTAGCCTAGGGGGTGCTTCATATACGGCTATCTGTGATTGAAGAGTTTATACTTGGGCCCGTAATGTGTTGAGTTCCTCGATTATGTCAGGAGTTGGGTCCGCAGGAGCTGGTAGTCCTTGTTGTATTGGTGCTCTTAGTTTGAATAGTTTATGCTCTTCTTTCAGCTTCTGATATTCTCGTTCATGCTATCGTACTCATCTAAGAATCTGACATGATCATCTAACAACATTTTCATAGATTCTGAGGGCACAGCCTTGAAGTGACTGGGGCTCAACGGTTGGTCTGGTTGATCTAGGGCAACTTCTAAATTTTTGCTGTTCTGTTCTTGTAAACGCTGGTTCTCTTCTTTTGCGGCTGCCAAGTGACCTTTGAGTAAGCCCATGTTCCTGGTGAGCGTTGCATTGCAAATAATCTGTGCCCTTAACAAGTTATCGATATCTGTGACAGCCTCTTTCGTCTTTTCTTCACTTTCTAGTTCAAATTTGTGATATGCCTCTCGTAGCTCTTGGTAGTGGGTGTTCAGTGAGGAATTCTTGATGGTCGGTGAATTGAGCTGCGACTGTAAATCATTGGTTGTCTTCTGTATCATCTGATAATTATTTCCAAGAGATGTGAACTCATCTCTTACTTGTGTCATACATGTGAACATCTATCGAAATGCTGTGTCTATGGTGGGTGATAATATTAGTGACGGAGTGAATGCAGTTGCGGTGTGTGTGGGTGTCGATGCAAAGGGTAAGGGAAATGGGGATGGGAATGTGGATGCAGTGGTGACAGTGGGAAAAACTTGAGGTGCCCAAATATGGTGGTGCCATGAATGAAGTGAGTGGTGGTGCAGTGGGCGGTGATATTTCCATGTCATTGGATGTGGTATCAAGTGCAGTGACTATGAATAATGGAGTGAGAGTGGGTGCATGCATGGGTGTAAATACAAGATTTACAAATGTTGAAGAGTAATTTACGGAGGGGTTCGCTTGTATGCCTTGGTGGAAAGGGGAAAGAGGAATTACGGTAGGTCGGGGAGGTGAAATAGGTGAGAAGGTTAATGGAGGGGGAAACAGGAATAAGGGTCATGGTGGGGTAGGAAATGAAGGAAAGGAGGGATGAAAAAATGGACTGGACAGTAGGGTGGATGTCTTAGGTGGAAGGCTATGTTGAGTGGGTGCAGGAACTGTGGGAGGAATGGAGGTAAGGAAGGCTTCTGCTACTGCACTGTCAAAAGATGTGGATGGTCGGGGAGAGAGTGGATGTACAGGGGAGAGTGGAGGGATGGGAGGTGATAGAGGAGCGGTTGGGGTGGTAGGTACTTCGACAACTGTGATGGTATGTACAACAGTAGTATGGGGTGGGGAGTCGACGAGGATAGCCTCTTCGGCCGTAGATCCTTCAGGAATTAGGCATGCTTCCCTGGCCTGTTGGGATGACTGAGTACCTGTCGGTACTCGAATGTATTCACCTAGTTTTGATAAGAGTCGTACTCGTCGGGGGTCAAATTGCGGTAACGGCTTCCTCTGCAAATATCTTAGGGCTTTGTTAGATGCCACTGATTTAACAAGCTCCCTGAAGCCCTTGATGTATACTTCTCCAAAATCGCCTAAGACAAGTTCTTGTTCTATGAGTGCTTGGCTCTCTTCTTCAGATAACTTCTTAAGCATCCAAACTTTTTCCATAGTGCGATATAACTTTTTGATGGCCAAGGTGTAGGCTTCTGCTTCAAATGTTTCACCTTTGAATGCTTTCAGCTCCTTGCTTGTCATTGCACGCTCGATTGGTAAATCGTATGCCAAACACATATATACAATGCGTGTGAGAGCGCAACATCCATTGATTACCTTCTTTCTTTCCCATCTATGCTGTGCTAAGTACAACTGATCAATTATCCAGCTTGCTAGGTCTACCGTTTGAGGTCCAGTACATGCTAAATATAAACCACACCAGATGCGTTTGTGGGGCATGGTGAATCAATCCTGAGCTGGGAAAGCAAAATGTTGCATACATATCCTCAACAGTTTAGAGAGCTCAGGTGTGATTGCTGAAATATCTTCCCACTTAGTAACATCCCCACATTTCATAGGCTTTGGAATTAGCCTTTCTCGTTCTGTAGGCGTATGCGTTCCATGTATCTTAATAGCAGCTCTAATCAAATCTTTAGACAAATAAAACTTCTTATATGGCGGATCATTTACCAAAGACGGCAAAATGAATGTTCCTGGAAAATGTTTGTTCTTTGAAGCTGTCAATGTTGTTACCAAGTAGTAGCATATGTAGAAATCCGGTTTAGGCAAAGGATCACTGAAATATTATGTGAAGCCTGCTCTCGCCAAAACATGCATTAAGTCTTCTATGTTCTGTAGTCCTTTGAATTCTCTTGAGACAAATTGGTACTTTGCCCATGTACAGGTATCACAAGTCAAATTGGCTTGAAAGATAAAATCTGCGTCTGCCAACGGGCTTGCTAATCCTTGAAACCAATGAGAGTTGCGATGAATCTTCTCAGTATATCCCCTAGGAGGATCGCCAATCAGCATAGGTCCTGGAAATCCTTGGAATTCTGGTGGTTGAGCCGTAGGATGTGGTTCCGCAAGTAGTTCTCCAATATTGGCCATGGGTACTCTGGGGCCAGCTTCAGATGGTCCATCTGCCTGCATGATGAATGATGCGAGGTGCAAAGAAGATCTTCTACAAAAGATTAACACATTAGTATGGAAATTAATCATGATCCCATTAAAGTGAGACCGCAATCCCTTTCCATAACCGATGTGTAACCCATGTAGTCGAGTGTTGTGATGTGGTCTATGGAATGATTGTTGCAAAACTAATGCAGGTCTCTAGACACCTACATGCTTTAGATGATGCATACATTTCTTGATGAGGTGTTATTACAAGTGATGGTGGGTTATAGTGTGTGGATTTGTACAAGGTTCAGTCGTGAATGAGTTATTACAAGGTTGTAGATTAGTCGGGGTGGGAGTGATGTTAGATAAGGGGGTCAGAGAAGATGTCTGGATACGTTTCGGTATCCATTTCCTAAGTGTTTCTGAGTGGGTGGTATGTTTCTGCTCAGGGACAAAAGGTGATATCGGATGTGGTGGTCTTGAGGGTTGAAGAAATTTCTGAGGGGTGTATATTACATGGCTTGAGGGTTGAGCTATAATACACAGTTTGGGTACCCAAATCTGCATGGATGTGGGTCGGTTCAAAAGGTACTTCTTGGCGATCCAAATTTGTCGAATGTTTGTACTCGTAGAAGAAGGTCGAGGAGATGTTGAATATTGACTCTGCTTCTGCCTTGACTTCTTCTTGTCATTGTCCGCGTTGTAGAGATCTGTCGGTAGTTTCTGTCCTTTTGGCACCCATATTTGTCTCATGCCTCTTGCTTTGTGATGCTGATACTGCTTTCCGCTTTGTGTCGTTTGATATTGTCGTCGGTTTGGGTTCCTTCGTCGTGGTTGACTCCTTTGTGGCTGAGGTTGAGAGGTCGGATGGACACTCTGCTTTGGAAAAGAAGGGAGGTCCAACACTTGCAAAACCTGCCCATTAGGAAGTGCTCCATTTTGTACTATTAATCTAGGCCAGTCCCCAGTAAGTGTGGAAGGATGGGCACTGCAGCTGATAGTGTCCATTTGGCTGCTGGTGCAGTCCACCTGACTTGCAATGGTCCCCATTTCTCCGCTGACGTAACCCACCTGACCGCTGATTGTGTCCATTTGACCGCACGGTTGGGTGGTTGCCCCTTCTAGTTTGCAGGAAGCCCAAGGGAAAATCTCCTGATGTCCTTCTGATTGACAATTGTCCATCGCCAAGCCCGCGTCGGTTGGTGTAGATGTAACGTGACTTATCTGACCAAAGATCTTCTGGTCCTCCTTCCCATGCGTGTCATAGGGTCTAGGGTTGCGTTCTTTAGGCGGATTGCCATTAGGGAAGTCAAGCGGTATCACTCGCTTCTGATCTAAGGTTCCAATCTCCAAGGAGCGTTGTCTAAGATTTAGGTCCACTAAGTGATCGTATAGCCAATCTTGGCCAAGGATTAGGGGTTCTATCAGGTCCTCGTCATGGCACACTAGTATCTTCGCTGTCATGGTCACGTCGTGGATGAGGATAGGAAGATCCACCTCGCCCATGCAAGGGGTTTCCATGCCTCCTAGCCCTATGAGGTATGCCTCAATTGGCCGCATTTCTATTCTTGAGTCCTTATAGTGGGACCATCTAATCACACTAGTCACAACACCTGAGTCAATAAAAGCCCTGAGCTCTTGGCAAGGGTTGCCGTGCTCTAGCCTGACTATAATGAATGGTCTCCTATCCACTATGCTAGGATGAGTACTTGACTTTGCTTGACACATGGCCATGGGGTATCTGGGTGTTGTTTCCAGATGGTTATAATGTTCTCTCCCTAGTCCTTGTCTTCATAACTTCATGCGCTTAATGCGTTCTATAGCTTCTGCCTAAGCTTCAACTCGTATTCTATTTTCTTCCTCCTTATGCTTCTTTGCCAACATGAGTCGTCTAAGCATATCCTCGGTGAGAGGGTCTTGATATAACTTGACTCTGTAGCCACTAATGTAATTAGGCATTATGTCTCCCAAGTCCATTATTCTTGCTGATAATTCATGGCCGGTTCACTGATGTTCTTGTGCAACCTTAAAGGTCGGTATCAAGAAGTCCAAAGGAAGCCATTCTGACCAAAAACCATCTGAAAGGGAGTTGCATTGAGTACGGTCTTGTAGGCCACTCGATATGCCCAAACAGCGTGGTGCAATTGTTTGTCCTAATTTGAACGTTTGTTGTTCACAAGTTTCGTCAGTATGTTACAAAGGATCTTGTTAGTGCTTTCTGCCTGACCATTGGCCTGAGGATGATATGGTGCGGATTTCTTGTGAATCACCATAAAATCCTGTAACAAATATTCAATGACTTGGTTTAGAAAGTGAGTTCCTCGATCGCTCACTAACTCTATAGGCAATCCATATCTTGTAAAGACATTTTCAAATAAGAATTTTGCAGCCGTGTGCATCATTATTTTTTGTCGCCTTTACCTCTACCCATTTGGTAAGATAATCTGTCGCAACAATAATGTATTCAGCATGTGTACCTTTTGCAGGGGGGTTAATGGGTCCTACAAAGTCTATACCCGACTTAGAAAATGCACGTCCTCCCATCATGGGTTTCAATGGCATTTCATCTCTGCGAGTAGGAAACTGAGTTCTTTGGCACACGTCACATCTCTTAACATAGGTATGGGCATCCATGTGAAGAGTGGGCCATCATAATCCTGCAAAGAGGATGGCTTTGATGATCCTATCGGGGCCAAAATGACCTCCTCCAACACCTTGGTGTGCCGTCTCTAGTACACTCAAATAATTACTTTCATGAACACATTGTCTTAAGTAACCATCTCGTCCTCTTTTGTACAGATTGTCGCCAATAAGTGAATAGTCTTGAGCTTCTTGCTCTAGACTTCGTTGTCGTGCTAAGGTCATTCCTTGAGGGAATGCATTCATCCTCAAGTATGTCACTAAGGGTTCACTCCATTCTGGTGTGAGAGACACGTGATATAATGTAGCATGTTCTACTGGTGGTCTTCCTCAAGTATGTCACTAAGGGTTCACTCAATTCTGATGTGAGAGACACGTGATATAATGTAGCATGTTCTACTCGAAATACTACAGGTGCACAAGCTGGGTCTTGAAGAGTTCATGGATGTTGTTCTGCACCTAAGGTCCTAGCTTCTAACCTTTCTTCCTCTTGTTTTTCTACCTTACACATCCATAAATGAGTATCCTCATGCAACCATGAGGGGTCTGATTCCAATGAGTGCACCGATTCTGTCTCTTCTTGTGTCTTATGGATGGTATTCCATTGTAGTGGGGGTACGTCTCTATGGGAATAGTCTTTAAGATTGACTTTAGTAGTCACTCCTAAATGTTGCAAATACAAGGAATTAGTTCCCCAATCTTGTACAATTTGTAACTGATGCATGAATGGTCATCCTAAAATCATCTCGTAAGCATGATTTTTCACAAAATCACATATGGCGAAAGTATGCTCAAACTCCACACCACAAGTGGTGAGAGATATAGCTTCTAGTAAGCCTAATAGTTTCTATATGTGTCCATCAACCATTTGTAGCTTCATCCTGGTGGGTCTTAGTGCTCGCTTACCGCAACGTTTCCATAAAGCTGTGGTAGTGATGGCTACTCCGGCTCCTGAATCTAGGATGGCTTTTGTGGTGTAGCCCTGATGAGTTATTGGAAGATAAGTGTTACCTTCCTCTCCTTTGCTTACATCTCCGATCCTTTCTATGGGTATCTCTAGTACCTTCTTATGCGATCCTATCTGTGAGGGAGTAGTAGCAAGCTCAGGGAATTGATTTGCTACATGTTTCCACAGTTTTGGCTTGACCTTCAACAACTCCTCTAGGGTGAGATTACATTGAACTTTGGTGTTCTTGATCACTTTCGTGTTTCTAGGGATTACTGATTCTTCATTCCTCACTATTATAGTGGGTGCTCTCATGCTAATAGACTTTGCATCCCAAGGTCCTGTGAACTGAGGTAATTCTTGCAAAGAATTGGGGTCAAAACCTGTGTGTTCACTTAGTTGCTCTTCCTCTACATCATCGTAGATAGAGGGAATGTCTTGGGGAAATTGCTCTTGCAAGTAGTCTATCTCTTGAATAGGAGGATGGGTTCCTTGGTCTCTTCTCGACTTCTCTTCTTGTATTTCTCTCAAAAATTCATGTGAATACCTATGTATGGAAGACAGGTTGTCTTCACCCTCTGTGTTGGGTACTTGAGACAGGGATGGTGCATTCCTTTCCTGTGTCTCTGAGGCAATAGGATTCCTATGTTCATTCTTTTTCTCCTTGCTTTCTATCAAGTATTCTAGCCTCTCCATTAATCCTTGAAAGTGTAATTCCGGTTTTGCCATGTTATTCCAATTTAGATATCTAGAGGCTTCAAACATAGCTTGTGCTAATTCTACCATCTTCATACAAAGTTTTGTTCTCTCAATTTCTAGATCATCCTTCGGATAGTTTTTGCTCATTTCAGCTATTTGAGGTCCTTCTTTTAATCTTGCTTGATACGCATGAAACATCATGTCTAGGTTTTCTGGTATGGGTTCCGCTAAAATTGATCCTGATTTTTGAGCTAGGTTCTCTTGATTCCATTCCTGTGAAGTCAATTCTAGGATTTTGGCTCTAGATTCCTTGAGACTTCCTTCCAATTCTGTTATCCTTTTACTCCACTTTCTCTTAATCCTTTCTCTAGAATCTTTCCAAGATTTCGTCTTTTTACTGCTAGATTCTCCAACTTCACTAGTTCCGGCTATTTTCTCAGCGTTAGGATGTTGATTATGTAAGAGCACCTGGGCTCTTGTTATAGCTTGGATAGGCACGTATGTAGGGTTGGATCCATCTGCATTATTCACAATACCTATTACATTGATGGGTGTCACATTTGAAGCATTAGCAGGGTTCTTAGGACACTCTTTGATGATATGTTCTTTACCACAATCGGCACAAAAGCCTTGGATATTATAGTATTGTGACTGTTTTGCTATCGGAGGATGTGGACAATCCTTTATGAAATGATCTCCTTGGCATCGAAAGCATGGTCCTCTAGGGCCTTGTGGTCTTTGCTGTCTCAATTGGGGCCATGGATTAGGGTTCATATACATCACGTTAGCGTAGTCGGGCTCCCAACTAGGTTCCAATGGTGGACTATCATAATTATATGTTTCCACATGTTCTGGTGACTCTGTGTAGTACACGGGTGGACTATCTACATGAGTAGAGTCAAAACTGTTTGAGTTTGGGTCGCTTTCTGTGATCAAGGGTGAAGAAGGCACTAAAGCCCTACTTAGGTTTTCTTCTGTAGCAACATATTTAACTGAGATGACATTAGCTGGTGGGGGTGGCTGCTGAGCTAAGACAGGTTGAGGTCTCTGTTGAGCCTGATAAGGGTAGTTCTGTGGAGGCTTATAGTAATGAGGTTGAGTATTGTATTGACCTTGATACCTACCTGGTTGTGCATATGCTTGCGGGTAGTTCTGTCTTACTGCTTGTTTGTTGTATGGGCAGTCTTGAGCCATATGATTCGTATATCGTCTCTCAATTGTATAGTATTGGCCACTAGGGTTTGCTTACGGTTGTGTTGCATTGGGACACACATTTGCCATATGATCACCACCACAGGCATAACAACGCTTGTTTGTTGTTAACCTAGGCATCTGTTTACTAGAAACTCCTAGTTTCTGGGCCACTTTTCTGCTAGGTATTCTATCGAGCTAGACAATTTTGAAGATGCTAGAGATGAACAATCTGAATCCTTATAAACCTTCGAGAGTTCCAACTCGTCTCCTAAGTTATCTTCAATGTCTATACAAATTCTCACACACTGCTCTAGCATTCTGGGTTCCTTCAAGTATACATAGGAGCGTAGTTTAGAGCTCAACAGGCCATCTAGAAACAATGACACTTGCTTGGCCTGTGAGGGTAGCTCTTGCATTGGACATCTTTCGACATATTGTCTAAACCTACGTCCTGTGAGTCTAACTGTTTCTTGAGGGGTTTGTTTGAAACTATGAATCAATGAAGACGTGTCATGTTTGATCCCACTTTTAGAGAATTCAGTGATGAATGACTCTAAAAAGTGATGGATGTCTCTAAATTGCCTTTGTTGCAAAGGTTGAAACCAAGTTAAAGCTGTATTCTTTAACATTAGTACAAATGCATTATATTGCGTGAACATGTCTTCGACTTGTTCTGCCCTTAGCACTTGCTTAAATTCCGCAACATGGTCATAGGGATCTCTTGTCCCATCAAAGTAGTTTTTCATGGATTTTAATAACTGAGTGGGTCTTAATATTCTTGCGTGTTCACGTGGTCTAGGTAGAGGAAAATCATCTCTACCACCTGGTATTCTAGGTTCTCTTTGTCTATCCACTCTGTCCATGTCTATGGTGGTTCTATCTCTCCCTATGGGATGATTGAAACTTACTTCAGGTCTTTCTTTGTTTTTCTCTCTTTGCATACCATGGGCTGAGGATGTTCCTGCCCCTTGATGGCTGGCATTTATGTTTGCTCGAGATGGAGGGAAGACCAAATAACCTCTCCATGTATATGTGTTTCTTGCATGGTCAGGTACCACAAATACTCTTTCTGAAGTCTCATCCAGGTATACAACCTTTCCAGGTGTATCTGGGTCCTTGAATTTGAAAATAGTGATGGTGCCTACCTCACTAGGTTGTTCCGTTCTGTACCTCCAAAATGCTTCGTCTGTCTCTTTATTCACAAACAATTCTATGCTTCTGTTATCCTGAGGGATCCACTCCTGAATTAGTACTCTTGTCAGTACAGATTTTCCTCTAGGTGTCCTAGGTTCTTCTAATTGTTCTCTTCCTTGGGCTCTCGCTTCCGTCTCTAACTGAATTACACCAAACTCACTGGTATTGTTTGGCTGAGTGCTTATGATGTACATCGTTCCTTCTTTGTCTATGTATGTGTCTCTTTCGAATTTCACCACTGGACGTTCCAATCCAATGGGTTGATCAGGATTGTGCATTTGCACCACTTGTCTTCGCAAACCATCCTCATAGATGCGAGCACCTAAGCAGTTGGTTCGGAGAAATTCTAACTGAGTTCTATAGGGTCCTTCGGGTCTTTCCAAATATGCTATGTTTGACCCTCCTTCTGGTCTTTCTGTGCTAAAAGCCATTTCTGATTCACTCGTATCTGTGCTCGACTCGTAGAGATAACTATTATTCAATTGCTGTGCCCACGATCGTACAATAGTCCCTACACTTGCTTCTGATGATTTAAGGCTTCGTCTGTCTGACTTACCTATATGCTTGCCCGATCTAAGGTTCAAGAATTTTCTTTGCAGCACACTCTGATCGGCAATGGTTCCTTTGTTATTGATTTGCTTGTTTCTTTTTGAATGCTTTTAAGTTCGTGTCTCAATGTATGCATCATGAATCGACTTTCCGTGGTACTTTTGAGTTCTCGTTTCGTCATACTTTAATTCTTTCCTTTAGGTTTTTGTATCACACAGCTTTACTTTAGTCTTGGACTTGAAAAATTAAATCTCTTGAACTTGATGCGTTCCTATCGTCGTTAATCCACAATGCTACCGTTTATCCTAAGCTAATAATTGACTGAGGGGGTTGAGTAATCTTCCAACCTCGAGTCAGCTTTGTTGGTTGCTCTGATGCCCAAGAAGCCACGTTTCCCAAGCCCTGCGTTCTTCTCTGCCTTGCTTTGCCTTACTTTATGTGCCCTTGATTGCCCTTGCTAGACCTATAAAAATTCAATATTAGACCAATTCTCAAATGGATGATCAAGCACTTGAATATATGCACTTTTTAAGTCCCTTAACCTTTGCCAAAAATTTTTTTATGCCCCTTGGCTTTCTAGTCCCGCACTAGGTCAACCTCAAAATATCCTCTCTAAAAAACAACGTCTTCTTTTTGAAAAAAACAGTTGAGGTCACATAGTACTCATAAAGAGCTTTCTAACGAGCTATCGAGCTCAAAAAATGGACTTCGGATGAAAAAGATATGACCGTTCAGGCCCTCGAGGGTAAAAACTGACCAACAGGTTTTTCTCCAAATATGAGCTAAGGGGTCTCCTATGAGTCTAATCACCCACAAATTTGCCAAAAGAAGCCCCAAATTTGGTTAAAAATTCAAAAAAACCTAAAAATTGCATTTGGGGTGAGCAATCGCGATGGTCTGAGATAATCGCGATGGTCTGGGACCGTCACGATGGTCCAGGTGAACCGTCGCGATGGCATAGCACAATCGCGATGGTCCAAAGATGCGAACAATCACGATGGCGTAAAAGTGAACGATTGTGATGGCGTAAATGTGAGCAATCACGATAGCGTGAATGAACCCTCGCGATGGTCTAATTGGACACACAATGAAGAGACAAGCAAGACACAATGGAAGCTAGGGAATCAACTCTATTACTCAAGAACACTCTTACAAGCTCAAAATAGCTCTAAGCTCACACTAACCAACACTAAGTAACATAAAAAATGAGCTCTCTAGCTCTTTTTATAGATTCTAGACTAGTTTTGATTGGTTTCACATCTAGTGACCAGCATAGTTAAAAAATAGGTTCTAGATGCTATTTGCAGGGGTAAACGATGTCTAAAAATAACCAAGATTGGTACGCTCATTCTACCTAAGCTCCTCAAGCTCGACGACTCCTCGGCTTGCACAAAATGGAGCTATAAATTACAAAAAGGGTTTTTCTATGTTACATGATGAAAATCACTGTTGGAGGTTTTGAAATCACTGTCTTCACATGCTCTGACTACTGCCAACAACATGCACATGCACATGCACATGCACATGCACATGCACATGCACATGCACATGCACATGCACATGCACCTGCACGTACACATGCACATGCACATACACGTACACATACACATACACGTACACGTACACATACACATACACATACACATACACATACACATACACATACACATACACATACACATACACATACACATACACATACACATACACATACACATACACATACACATACACATACACATACACATACACATACACATGCACATGCACATGCACATGCACATGCACATGCACATGCACATGCACATGCACATGCACATGCACATGCACATGCACATGCACATGCACATGCACATGCACATGCACATGCACATGCACATACACATACACATACACATACACATACACATACACATACACATACACATACACATACACATACACATACACATACACATACACATACACATACACATACACATACACATACACATACACATACACATACACATACACATACACATACACATACACGTACACATACACATACACATACACATGCACATACACATACACATACACATGCACATACACATACACAAACACATACACATACACATGCACATACACATACACATACACATGCACATACACATGCACATACACATACACATACACATACACATACACATCCACACATACACATACACATGCACATACACATGCACATGCACATACACATACACATACACATACACATACACATACACATACACATACACATACACATACACATACACATACACATACACATACACATACACATACACATACACATACACATACACATACACATACACATACACATACACATACACATACACATACACATACACATACACATACACATACACATACACATACACATACACATACACATACACATACACATACACATACACATACACATACACATACACATACACATACACATACACATACACATACACATACACATACACATACACATACACATACACATACACATACACATACACATACACATACACATACACATACACATACACATACACATACACATACACATACACATACACATACACATACACATACACATACACATACACATACACATACACATACACATACACATACACATACACATACACATACACATAAAGATACACATACACATACACATACACATACACATACACATGCACATGCACATACACATGCACATGCACATACACATACACATACACATACACATGCACATACACATACACATAAACATACACATACACAAACATACACTCATATGCATAGAAACAAATGTACACACACATACACATAGACATAGGCATACACTTATATGAAAACACAAACACATAGACATACACATAGATACATACATGTACACATACACATACAGGTACACATACAAGTATAGGTTCAGGTACACATACACGTACAGGTACATGTATATGTACATGTACCTATAGTGTTACACATACACATGTACACGTATGCATACACATACAGATACATGCCCACATACACGCACAACTACATGTATGTGTATATGTACACGTACACATACACATACACATACATGTACACATATGCATACATGTACACATGCACATACATGTACACATGCACATACATGTACACATGCACATACATGTACACATACACATACACCTAGATGTATGTGTACACATACATATACACATACACATACATGTAAATGTACATGTACACATATACATACATGTACATGTACATGTAAATGTACATGTACATGTACACGTAAATGTACATGTACATGTACACGTACACATAAACATACACGCACATGTATAGGTATAGGTATCCATAAATGTACCGGTACATGTATAGGTACACGTACATGTACACACACATACATGTACACATAGATGTACATGTACACATAGATGTACATGTACACATAGATGTACATGTACACATACAGATACGGATACACATACACATACATGTATATGTACACATACAGGTACACGTACATGTACACATACGTGTACACTTGCACATACACAGGTAGTACACATATGATGGAAAAGATATGACCGTGCAGGCTCTCGAGGGTAAAAACTGACCAACAGGTTTTTCTCCAAATATGAGCTAAGGGGTCTCCTATGCGTCTAATCACCCACAAATTTGCCAAAAATAGCCCCAAATTTGGTTAAAAATTCAAACCCTAAAAATTGCGTTTGGGGTGAGCAATCGCGATGGTCTGAGATAATCGCGATGGTCTAGGACCGTCGCGATGGTCCAGGTGAACTGTCGTGATGGCGTAGCACAATCGCGATGGTCCGAAGATGCGAACAATCACGATGGCGTAAAAGTGAACGATCGCAATGGCGTAAATGTGAGCAATCGCGATGGCGTGAATGAACCCTCGCGATTGTCTAATTGGACACACAATGAAGAGACAAGCAAGACACAATGGAAGCTAGGGAATCAACTCTATTACTCAAGAACACTCTTACAAGCTCAAAATAGCTCTAAGCTCACACTAACCAACACTAAGTAACATAAAAAATGAGCTCTCTAGCTCTTTTTATAGATTCTAGACTAGTTTTGATCGGTTTCACATCTAGTGACCGGCATAGTTAAAAAATAGGTTCTATATGCTATTTGAAGGGGTAAACGATGTCTAAAAATAACCAAGATTGGTACGCTCATTCTACCTAAGCTCCTCAAGCTCGACGACTCCTCGGCTTGCACAAAATGGATCTATAAATTACAAAAAGGGTTTTTCTATGTTACATATAGTACAAAAGTGATGAAAATCACTGTTGGAGGTTTTGAAAAGTATTTATAAAATGTAAGTCTTTGAAAAAAATGATTCGACTGACTCCTTGCTTTCTTTTATGCTCTGTCTTCACATGCTTCCGCATCTTCTATGCCTCTGACTACTGCCAACACCATGCACATGCACATGCACATGCAGATGCACATGCACATGCACGTACATATGCACATGCACGTACACGTACAGATACACATACATGTACACATATACATACACATACACATACACATACACATACACATACACATACAACATACACATACACATACACATACACATACACATACACATACACATACACATACACATACACATACACATACACATACACATACACATACACATACACATACACATACACATACACATACACATACACATACACATACACATACACATACACATACACATACACATACACATACACATACACATACACATACACATACACATACACATACACATACACATACACATACACATACACATACACATACACATACACATACACATACACATACACATACACATACACATACACATACACATACACATACACATGCACATACACATACACATACACATACACATACACATACACATACACATACACATACACATACACATACACATACACATACACATACACATACACATACACATACACATACACATACACATACACATACACATACACATACACATACACATACACATACACATACACATACACATACACATACACATACACATACACATACACATAACATACACATACACATACACATACACATACACATACACATACACATACACATACACATACACATACACATACACATACACATACACATACACATACACATACACATACACATACACATACACATACACATACACATACACATACCATACACATACACATACACATACACATACACATACACATACACATACACATACACATACACATACACATACACATACACCTACACCTACACATACACATACACCTACACCTACACATACACATACACATACACATACACATACACATACACATACACATACACATACACATACACATACACATACACATACACATACACATACACATACACATACACATACACATACACATACACATACACATACACATACACATACACATACAGATACAGATACACATACACATACACATACACATACACATACACATGCACATACACATACACATACACATACACATACACATACACATACACATACACATGCACAAAATGGATCTATAAATTACAAAAAGGGTTTTTCTATGTTACATATAGTACAAAAGTGATGAAAATCATTGTTGGAGGTTTTGAAAAGTATTTATAAAATGTAAGTCTTTGAAAAAAATGATTCGACTGACTCCTTGCTTTCTTTTATGCTCTTCCTTCACATGCTTCCGCATCTTCTATGCCTCTGATTACTGCCAACAACATGCACATGCACATGCACATGCACATGCACATGCACATGCACATGCACATGCACATGCACATGCACATGCACATGCACATGCACATGCACATGCACATGCACATGCACATGCACATGCACATGCACATGCACATGCACATGCACATGCACATGCACATGCACATGCACGTACACATGCACATGCACGTACACGTACAGATACACATACATGTACACATATACAATACACATACACATACACATACACATACACATACACATACACATACACATACACATACACATACACATACACATACACATACACATACACATACACATACACATACACATACACATACACATACACATACACATACACATACACATACACATACACATACACATACACATACACATACACATACACATACACATACACATACACATACACATACACATACACATACACATACACATACACATACACATACACATACACATACACATACACATACACATACACATACACATACACATACACATACACATACACATACACATACACATACACATACACATACACATACACATACACATACACATACACATACACATACACATACACATACACATACACATACACATACACATGCACATACACATGCACATACACATGCACATACACATGCACATACACATGCACATACACATGCACATACACATGCACATACACATGCACATACACATGCACATACACATGCACATACACATGCACATACACATGCACATACACATGCACATACACATGCACATACACATGCACATACACATGCACATACACATGCACATACACATGCACATACACATGCACATACACATGCACATACACATGCACATACACATGCATACACATACACATACACATACACATACACATACACATACACATACACATACACATACACATACACATACACATACACATACACATACACATACACATACACATACACATACACATACACATACACATACACATACAGATACACATACAGATACACATACACATACACATAAAGATACACATACACATACACATACACATACACATACACATACACATGCACATGCACATACACATGCACATGCACATACACATACACATACACATACACATACACATGCACATACACATACACATAAACATACACGTACACAAACATACACTCATATGCATAGAAAAAAATGTACACACACATACACATAGACATAGGCATACACTTATATGAAAACACAAACACATAGACATACACATAGACACATACATGTACACATACACATACAGGTACACATACAAGTATAGGTTCAGGTACACATACACGTACAGGTACATGTATATGTACATGTACCTATAGTGTTACACATACACATGTACACGTATGCATACACATACAGATACATGCCCACATACACGCACAACTACATGTATGTGTATATGTACACGTACACATACACATACACATACATGTACACATACACATGCATGTACACATACACATACATGTACACATATGCATACATGTACACATGCACATACGTGTACACATGGACATACATGTACACATGCACATACATGTACACATACACATACACCTAGATGTATGTGTACACATACATATACACATACACATACATGTAAATGTACATGTACACATATACATACATGTACATGTACATGTAAATGTACATGTACATGTACACGTAAATGTACATGTACATGTACACGTACACGTAAACATACACGCACATGTATAGGTATAGGTATCCATAAATGTACCGGTACATGTATAGGTACACGTACATGTACACACACATACATGTACGCATAGATGTACATGTACACATAGATGTACATGTACACATAGATGTACATGTACACATAGATGTACATGTACACATAGATGTACATGTACACATAGATGTACGTGTACACATACAGATACAGATACACATACACATACATGTATATGTACACATACAGGTACACGTACATGTACACATACGTGTACACTTGCACATACACAGGTAGTACACATATGATGGAAAAGATATGACCGTGCAGGCCCTCGAGGGTAAAAACTGACCAACAGGTTTTTCTCCAAACATGAGCTAAGGGGTCTCCTATGCGTCTAATCACCCACAAATTTGCCAAAAATAGCCCCAAATTTGGTTAAAAATTCAAACCCTAAAAATTGCGTTTGGGGTGAGCAATCGCGATGGTCTGAGATAATCGCGATGGTCTAGGACCGTCGCGATGGTCCAGGTGAACCGTCGTGATGGCGTAGCACAATCGCGATGGTCCGAAGATGCGAACAATCACGATGGCGTAAAAGTGAACGATCGGAATGGCGTAAATGTGAGCAATCGCGATGGCGTGAATGAACCCTCGCGATTGTCTAATTGGACACACAATGAAGAGACAAGCAAGACACAATGGAAGCTAGGGAATCAACTCTATTACTCAAGAACACTCTTACAAGCTCAAAATAGCTCTAAGCTCACACTAACCAACACATGTTACATATAAAATGGATCTATAAATTACAAAAAGGGTTTTTCTATGTTACATATAGTACAAAAGTGATGAAAATCATTGTTGGAGGTTTTGAAAAGTATTTATAAAATGTAAGTCTTTGAAAAAAATGATTCGACTGACTCCTTGCTTTCTTTTATGCTCTGTCTTCACATGCTTCCGCATCTTCTATGCCTCTGACTACTGCCAACAACATGCACATGCACATGCACATGCACATGCACATGCACATGCACGTACACATGCACATGCACGTACACATGCACATGCACGTACACATGCACATGCACGTACACGTATAGATACACATACATGTACACATACATACACATACACATACACATACACATACACATACACATACACATACACATACACATACACATACACATACACATACACATACACATACACATACACATACACATACACATACACATACACATACACATACACATACACATACACATACACATACACATACACATACACATACACATACACATACACATACACATACACATACACATACACATACACATACACATACACATACACATACACATACACATACACATACGCATACACATGCCCATGCACATGCACATGCACATACACATACACATACACATACACATACACATACACATACACATACACATACGCATACGCATACACATGCCCATGCACATGCACATGCACATGCACATGCACATGCACATGCACATGCACATGCACATGCACATGCACATACACATACCCATACACATACACATACACATACACATACACATACACATACACATACACATACACATACACATACACATACACATGCACATGCACATACACATACACATACACATACACATACACATACACATACACATACACATACACATACACATACACATACACATACACATACACATACACATACACATACACATACACATACACATACACATACACATACACATACACATACACATACACATACACATACACATACACATACACATACACATACACATACACATACACATACACATACACATACACATACACATACACATACACATACACATACACATACACATACACATACACATACACATACACATACACATACACATACACATACACATACACATACACATACACATACACATACACATACACATACACATACACATACACATACACATACACATACACATACACATACACATACATACCATACACATACACATACACATACACATACACATACACATACACATAAACATACACATACACATACACATGCACATACACATACACATACACATACACATACACATACACATACACATGCACAAAATGGATCTATAAATTACAAAAAGGGTTTTTCTATGTTACATATAGTACAAAAGTGATGAAAATCATTGTTGGAGGTTTTGAAAAGTATTTATAAAATGTAAGTCTTTGAAAAAAATGATTCGACTGACTCGTTGCTTTCTTTTATGCTCTGTCTTCACATGCTTCCGCAACTTCTATGCCTCTGATTACTGCCAACAACATGCACATGCACATGCACATGCACATGCACATGCACATGCACATGCACATGCACATGCACATGCACATGCACATGCACGTACACATGCACATGCACGTACACGTACAGATACACATACATGTACACATATACATACACATACACATACACATACACATACACATACACATACACATACACATACACATACACATACACATACACATACACATACACATACACATACACATACACATACACATACACATACACATACACATACACATACACATACACATACACATACACATACACATACACATACACATACACATACACATACACATACACATACACATACACATACACATACACATACACATACACATACACATACACATACACATACACATACACATACACATACACATACACATACACATACACATACACATACACATACACATACACATACACATGCACATGCACATGCACATGCACATGCACATGCACATGCACATGCACATGCACATGCACATGCACATACACATACACATACACATACACATACACATACACATACACATACACATACACATACACATACACATACACATACACATACACATACACATACACATACACATACACATACACATACACATACACATACACATACACATACACATACACATACACATACACATACACATACACATACACATACACATACACATACACATACACATACACATACACATACACATACACATACACATACACATACACATACACATACACATACACATACACATACACATACACATACACATACACATACACATACACATACACATACACATACACATACAAATACACATACACATAGACATACACATAGACATACACATACACATACACATAGACATACACATACACATACACATACACATACACATACACATACACATACACATACACATACACATACACATACACATACACATACACATACACATACACATACACATACACATACACATACACATACACATACACATACACATACAAATACACATACACATACACATACACATACACATACACATACACATACACATACACATACACATACACATACACATACACATACACATACACATACACATACACATACACATACACATACACATACACATACACATACACATACACATACACATACACATACACATACACATACACATACACATACACATACACATACACATACACATACACATACACATACACATACACATACACATACACATACACATACACATACACAAACACATACACATACACATACACATACACATACACATACACATACACATACACATACACATACACATACACATACACATACACATACACATACACATACACATACACGTACACAAACGCATACGCATACACATACACGTACACCACATACACATACACATACACATACACATACACATACACATACACATACACATACACATACACATACACATACACATACACATACACATACACATACACATACACATACACATACACATACACATACACATACACATACACATACACATACACATACACACACATACACATACTCATACACATACACATACATACACATACACATACACATACACATACACATACACATACACATACACATACACATACACATACACATACACATACACATACACATACACATACACATACACATACACATACACATACACATACACATACACATACACATACACATACACATACACATACACATACACATACACATACACATACACATACACATACACGTACACAAACGCATACGCATACACATACACGTACACGTACACCACATACACATACACATACACATACACATACACATACACATACACATACACATACACATACACATACACATACACATACACATACACATACACATACACATACACATACACATACACATACACATACACATACACATACACATACACATACACATAACACATACACATACACATACACATACACATACACATACACATACACATACACATACACATACACATACACATACACATACACATACACATACACATACACATACACATACACATACACATACACATACACATACACATACACATACACATACACATACACATACACATACACATACACACATACACATACACATACACATACACAAACACATTCACATACACATGCACATACACATGCACATACACATGCACATACACATGGACATACACATGCACATACACATGCACATACACATAGACATACACATACACATACAGATACACATACACATACACATACACATACACATACACATACACATACACATACACATACACATACACATACACATACACATACACATACACATACACATGCACATACACATGCACATACACATGCACATACACATGCACATACACATGCACATACACATGCACATACACATATGTTAAAAGTCAAGCTTCAAGCTAAAAATTCGTGGGGAATCTTTTATGGACATGTGGAGCAATCAAAGGAAGCCAAAAGCCACGAGATTCCATCAAGAAAAGTCACTCAACCACTCCCCAAGTCATCTCAACTAATTCCTCCAAGTTAGGAGGCTGATTTGGAAAGGTAGTTCCTAGATTTTAGGGGCACACCTCTCACTATAAAAGGAGCATGTATCCCGACTTCTTTTGGGCCATCTTCTTGGAGTTTTAGCTCATGTAAAGTGAGCACTAAGCGCTGGAGTTGTGATAAGCAAGCCCCTTGCTTAAGCAACCCCCTTGCTTGCTTGTTTGTTTTCTTTTAGTAGGCATATCTATGTGTGTGCGCAGGCAGTGTTGCAACTCTCTACCCCTGAGTTGTTAGCATTGGTTCTCCCTCATATGGTATCCATTTGATGTAATTCTTGTCTCATTGGATAGCTATAAGCGTCTATTTTATGCTTACCAATTCTCTGGAGCATTCTCTGAGTAAGCTGGGAGCAACATTCATTTTAGTGAAGTTGTGTGATTGATATCTCTCTCTTTGTGTAGGCTCTGTTGGAAATATTTTGCTCTCTGTTGTAAGGGCTGGTTCTCCTTCTCTATGTATCCATTTGCTATGATTTTGGTGTCATTGGGTAGCTATTAGAGTCCTCTAAAGTTGACATAAGTTTGAGATTCATTCTCTGTATAATCTCTGAGAAAAGTTTGCTGGAGTGAAGTGAGGTCTCTGCTTGACTAGCAGTTGTGAGCATTCAACTAGCTCATGTTGTAGACATTGTTTCTCTTTGTGTAAGCATCCATTTCAAGTGAAATTTGTTTTGTTGGAAAGCACTTGGTGTCTACTACAGGTCTACAAAAGCTCACTGGAGTTCTCTGCATAAGCTCTGAGTGAGAGCATTTTTGGTGTGCAGAGGTCAAAGAAGGATACCTGTGGAGGTCATTCGCTCTTCATCGTTGCTTAGGGGTTGAGATACTTCCCCCATCAGTGGTATCAGAGCATTTGGGCATCTTGGAGGTATCACATACAAGCAAGAAGACATCTTGGAGTTGGTGGTTGAAGAGTTGCATCAACAAAAGCTTCTTGGAGGTAGCTCACATCAAGGGGGAGCTATTCTACTCAAATTTGCAAGAGCACAAGGTGTCCATCTAAGGAAAGCTTTGGATTGAGGTAACCTCAGAGCCTCATTTTCATTTTACACACATTGGAGCATTAGCCAAGGGCTAGGTCAAGTATCAAAGACTAGATATGGGAGACTTCAACACTCAAATTGAAAAGCTAGACAAAGGTAACTATCAACCATGGAGATTTAGGGTCTCCAACTATCTTATGGGCAAGGGCCTTTGGGGGTTGATTAGTGGAAGTGAACCAAGACCTAGGTTGGATGAGAATCCAACCAATGACCAGAGAAGGGCCTTTAGGGAATGGAATGAAAGAGACAAGAGGGTTATCTTTATTCTTTCCCAACACATTAGCAATAGCATGATCGGCCATATCCAAGACCTGGATTCAAGCATGAAGGTATGGGAGACACTTGAAAGGCTTTATTCAACAAGCACCAAAGCAAGGAAGATCCAACTCAAGAATGAGCTCAACAACCTTAGGAAGAGCTCAGGGAGTAGCATAAATGACTACATACTTAAGGTCAAGGAGTTATCAGATGCATTGGGATCCATTGGAAGCCACGTAGACGATGACGATCTTGTGGCTTATACTCTCAATGGTTTGAGAGATGATGAGAAGTGGAAACCCTTTACCACTTCAGTTTATGTAAGGGATAATCTTCCCGATTTTGAGCAATTGGTTGCTCTCATGGTCACCGAAGAAATGAACATAGGTGGAAGTTCAACTAAAAGCAAAGATGCACAAGTTTTCTATGCAGGTAATCAAAGGGGCAAAGGAAGACAAGGACAAGGAAGGGGCAAAGGAAGGTTTGGAGGAAGGCAAGGCCACTCAAGAAATCAAGGACATGACCAAGGCACCTCATCACAAAGAGGGAGAGGAAGATCAAGAGGAAGAGGAGGACGACATCAACAAAACAGGAATCAAGATGGCGAAGGATGTTACATATGTGGCAAGTTTGGCCACTATGCTAGAGATTGCTACCAAGGAGGAAACCAAAGGAACTATAATCAAGGTTCTTCATACAAAGGCCAAGGTAATTATGCTTCTACAAGTTCAGAAAATGACAATCTCTTGATGATGCACATGAATGGGAATTCAAGCAAAGTAGATAACACTTGGTATATTGATAGTGGATGTAGCAACCATATGAGTTGCAATGCTTCTTGGTTTACTAATCTACATGTTCCCAAAGGTAAAGGACATGTAGAAACAGGTGATGATACAGCCCATGAGATCTCCCATGTTGGAGATGTAGCTTTGGATGACAAGGAGGAAGGAAGATGTCTCAAGGATGTCTTGCATGTACCTACCATCACAAAGAACTTGGTGTCCGTTGGGCAAATGGTTGAAAGAGGCTATCAAGTAAGGTTCAACAAAGGTGGATGCTTTGTGGAGAACCCTAAGCAAGGTTACAAGGTCATAGCAAGAGGAAAGAAGCAAGGGAGACTCTTCACTTTGGAGGTAAATTCTCATTCTACTCAACATGTCTACTTCACATATGGAAACAAGAGGATTTCGGAGTTGGACTTGTGGCACAAGAGGATAGGTCACATCAACATACAAAGAATGAAGGAAATGCAATTCAAGAGGCTGGTTGAAGGTCTTCCCAACTTCCAAGGACAAGGTATGAAGCATTTATGTGAATCTTGTCAACTAGGGAAGCAAGCGAGACTTCCATTCAAGAAGAGTGGCTACATAAGCCAACATCCATTGGAGTTGATACATACAGATGTATGGGGGCCAACGAAAGAGCAATCCATTGGAGGTAACAAGTACTTTGTCACTTTTATAGATGATTGCACAAGGATGGTTTGGGTTTATTTCATCAAAAACAAATCAGATGTGTTTACATATTTCAAAGCATTCAAGGCAATGGTAGAGAAGGAAACAGGTACATATATCAAGAAGCTAAGGTCCGATGGAGGGGGAGAATATTTCTCAAATGAGTTTTCTGATTTTTTAATGGATCAAGGCATCAAGAGGCAAGTAACATGCAGGTACACACCCCAACAAAATGGAGTAGCAGAGAGAAAGAATAGATACATTGCCGAGATCGCTAGAGCAATGCTTAATGAGATGAATGTACCTAACATGTTTTGGAGTGATGCAGCAAATACCGCCGTGTATCTAATGAATAGGGCTCCTACCTCAGGGATCCATGGCTTGACACCATATCAAGCCTATTATGGTAAGAAACCTGATCTTTCCCACTTGAAGATATTTGGATGTACTTGTTATGTACATGTGCCAAGTGAATTGAGGCACAAGCTACAACCAAAGGCAGAAAAGTGTGTGTTTCTAGGATATTCAAATGATCATAAAGGTTACAGGTGCTTCAACCCAAATACAAAGGACTTGAGGATATCAAGGGATGTAGCATTTGATGAGCTACTCCCTTGGTATAAGAAGTATGATTGTATACAGGACTATGAAGAAGAAAAGCATGGACATGATGAAGAACAAATCGACCTAGAGCTAAGCGGCCCAAGGTGTTCCATCAATGAAGATAGTTCAAGCATGAACTCACCATGGAGGGGGAGACCTTCATCAAGCTATGAAGCACAATCAATCAACAAAGGCAAAGCAACATTGGTGGAGTTGGATGAAGAAGGTAATGAAGTTGAAGATGATGAAGGACACATGATGGAGAAAGAAGCCACGTCAAAGAAAGAGATCAAGTTCCCAAGGCAAAGGAGGTTTATTCCTCCAAAAGGTGAAGAAAGGAAGTCTTCTAGAGTTAAGTATCCAACTCAAAGGTTTACTTATGATTCATACATGGCAACACATTATGCATATATGAACAAAGTAGTAGAAGATCATGAGCCCGATTGCTATGAAGATGCAAGCAGGTACACCGAATGGAAAGAGGCAATGCAAGAAGAGATCGACGCACTTGAGGAAAATCAAACATGGACTCTAGTGCCCAAGAAGGAGAACATGAAGGTAATAGGTAATAAGTGGGTGTATAAAGTAAAGAGGAATTCAGATGGATCTATTTCTAGGTTCAAAGCAAGATTGGTGGCTAAGGGTTTTGCACAAACCTATGGAGTGGACTTTGAAGAGACATTCAGCCCCGTGGCAAAGATTAGCACCATTAGGACACTCATTGCAATGGCTGCTAGCAAAGGATGGAAGCTCTTCCAATTGGATATCAAGAATGCCTTTCTCAATGGAGACTTGGAAGAAGAGGTATACATGGAGCAACCACTAGGTTTTGTTCATAAAGAGTTTCCACATCATGTTTGTAGGTTGAAGAAGGCACTTTATGGCCTAAAGCAAGCTCCAAGGGCTTGGAACCAAAGATTGGTGGACTATTTGATCAAATGTGGTTACAATCAATGCAAGGCGGATCCATCTCTCTTCATCAAACAAAGAGGAGAACTTGTGGTCTACATGTGTGTGTATGTAGATGATCTTATCATTACAGGTAATGATACAAAGGGCATTGAGGAGATCAAGGCAAAGCTTGGAAAGGAGTTTAGGATCTCTGATCTTGGAGATCTTAGGTATTTTCTTGGCATTGAAGTTGTATACAAAGAAGAAGGTATTATGCTCATACAAAGGAAGTATATTCTAGACCTACTTGAGAGGTTTGGGATGCTACATTGCAAGCCTATTTCAAATCCCATGGAAGTTAATGTAAAGCTAAGCTCCATTGATGGAGAGCCATTAGAGGATGTAACTTTGTATCGATCTATTGTAGGCTCCTTCAATTATGCCACAATAACCAGGCCTGACATAGCATATGGAGTTGGAGTGTTATCACAATTTATGCATAGTCCAAGGACTACACACTTGCAAGCTGCAAGAAGAATGTTGCGATATCTCAAAGCCACTATAAATGAAGGATTGTTCTACTCATTTGATGATGATATGCAGGTCAAAGCTTATTCCGATGCCGATTGGGCCGGTTCGAAGGAAGATAGAAGGAGTACAAGTGGTTACCTAGTCATGCTAGGTAGCAAGATCATCTCATGGATTTCAAAGAAGCAACCCACGGTGGCATTATCTTCCACCGAGGCTGAGTATAGAGCTTTGGCTCAAGTCACATGTGAGCTAATGTGGATTAAGAAGTTATTTATGGAGCTTAATTTGCAGGTTGACACATATCCAATTTTTTGTGACAACATGAGTAGCATTCATCTAGCATCGAACCCTGTCTATCATGCTAGAACCAAGCATATTGAAGTGCACTATCACTTCATAAGGGAAAAGGTGATATCCAAGGAAGTTTCAGTACATCATATTGGTACTAAGGACCAAGTTGCGGACATGTTTACAAAGGCTTTGGATGGGATGAAGATTTCAAAATTCAAGCAATGCATCAACATGAAGGAGCTTGGATGAGGATGAAGAATTGAAGCTTGAGGGGGAGTGTTAAAAGTCAAGCTTCAAGCTAAAAATTCGTGGGGAATCTTTTATGGACATGTGGAGCAATCAAAGGAAGCCAAAAGCCACGAGATTCCATCAAGAAAAGTCACTCAACCACTCCCCAAGTCATCTCAACTAATTCCTCCAAGTTAGGAGGCTGATTTGGAAAGGTAGTTCCTAGATTTTAGGGGCACACCTCTCACTATAAAAGGAGCATGTATCCCGACTTCTTTTGGGCCATCTTCTTGGAGTTTTAGCTCATGTAAAGTGAGCACTAAGTGCTGGAGTTGTGATAAGCAAGCCCCTTGCTTAAGCAACCCCCTTGCTTGCTTGTTTGTTTTCTTTTAGTAGGCATATCTATGTGTGTGCGCAGGCAGTGTTGCAACTCTCTACCCCTGAGTTGTTAGCATTGGTTCTCCCTCATATGGTATCCATTTGATGTAATTCTTGTCTCATTGGATAGCTATAAGAGTCTATTTTATGCTTACCAATTCTCTGGAGCATTCTCTGAGTAAGCTGGGAGCAACATTCATTTTAGTGAAGTTGTGTGATTGATATCTCTCTCTTTGTGTAGGCTCTGTTGGAAATATTTTGCTCTCTGTTGTAAGGGCTGGTTCTCCTTCTCTATGTATCCATTTGCTATGATTTTGGTGTCATTGGGTAGCTATTAGAGTCCTCTAAATTTGACATAAGTTTGAGATTCATTCTCTGTATAATCTCTGAGAAAAGTTTGCTGGAGTGAAGTGAGGTCTCTGCTTGACTAGCAGTTGTGAGCATTCAACTAGCTCATGTTGTAGACATTGTTTCTCTTTGTGTAAGCATCCATTTCAAGTGAAATTTGTTTTGTTGGAAAGCACTTGGTGTCTACTACAGGTCTACAAAAGCTCACTGGAGTTCTCTGCATAAGCTCTGAGTGAGAGCATTTTTGGTGTGCAGAGGTCAAAGAAGGATACCTGTGGAGGTCATTCGCTCTTCATCGTTGCTTAGGGGTTGAGATACTTCCCCCATCAACATACACATACACATACACATACACATACACATACACATACACATACACATACACATACACATACACATACACATACACATACACATACACATACACATACACATACACATACACATACACATACACATACACATACACATACACATACACATACACATACACATACACATACACATACACATACACATACACATACACATACACATACACATACACATACACATACACATACACATACACATACACATACACATACACATACACATACACATACACATACACATACATACACATACACATACACATACACATACACATACACATACACATACACATACACATACACATACACATACACATACACATACACATACACATACACATACACATACACATACACATACACATACACATACACATACACATACACATACACATACACATACACATACACATACACATACACATACACATACACATACACATACACATACACATACACATACACATACACATACACATACACATACACATACACATACACATACACATACACATACACATACACATACACATACACATACACATACACATACACATACACATACACATACACATACACATACACATACACATACACATACACATACACATACACATACACATACACATACACATACACATACACATACACATACACATACACATACACATACACATACACATACACATACACATACACATACACATACACATACACATACACATACACATACACATACACATACACATACACATACACATACACATACACATGCACATACACATACACATACACATACACATACACATACACATACACATACACATACACATACACATACACATACACATACACATACACATACACATACACATACACATACACATACACATACACATACACATACACATACACATACACATACACATACACATACACATACACATACACATACACATACACATACACATACACATACACATACACATACACATACACATACACAAACACACATACACATACGCATACACATACACATACACATACACATACACATACACATACACATACACATACACATACACATACACATAGACATAGGCATTATATGAAAACACAAACACATAGACATACACATAGACACATACATGTACACATACACATAGAGGTACACATACAAGTATAGATTCAGGTACACATACACGTACAGGTACATGTATATGTACATGTACCTATAGTGTGACACATACACATGTACACGTATGCATACACATACAGATACATGCCCACATACACGCACAACTACATGTATGTGTATATGTACACGTACACGTGCACATACACATACACATGGATGTACACATACACATACATGTACACATATGCATACATGTACACATGCACATACATGTATACATACACATACACCTAGATGTATGTGTACACATACATATACACATACACATACATGTACATGTACATGTACACATATACATACATGTACATGTACACGTAAATGTACATGTACATGTACACGTACACGTAAACATACACGCACATGTATAGGTATAGGTATCCATACATGTACCGGTACATGTATAGGTACATGTACATGTACACACACATACATGTACACATAGATGTACATGTACACATAGATGTTCATGTACACATACAGATACGGATACACATACACATACATGTATATGTACACATACAGGTACACGTACATGTAGACATACGTGTACACGTGCACATACAGGTAGTACATGTAGTACAGGTTTGCATGCATGTATAGGTAGTACATGTATGCATGCACCTACACGTAGTACACGTACGCGTGCACGTATACATAGTACACGTACGCATGCACATACACGTAGTACACGTACACCTGCACATATAGGTAGTACACGTATGTTTGCATGCACACGTGGTTCATGTACCCCTGCACATACACATAGTACATGTACCCATGCACATACACATAGTACACGTACCCGTGCACGTACACGTAGTACACGTACCCATGCATGTACATGTACCCATGCACGTACACGTACCCGTGCACGTACACGTACACGTACTCATAGTACACGTACCCATGCACGTACCATTGCATGTACCCGTGCACGTACCCATGCACATATGCGTGCACGTATGCATGCACGTACCCTTGCACATAATCTTGCACATACCCATATAGGTACACACGCACATATGCCACACACGTACGCATACATATACACACATGTGTATGCATACATGTACGCATACGCATACACACATGCGTAGGCGTAGAGGTACAGGTACAGGTACACATACATGTACTCGTACACATACATGTACTCATACACATACATGTACTCATACACATACATGTACTCATACACATACATGTACTCATACACATACATGTACATGTACTCCTACACATAGACATAGACATAGACATAGACATAGACATACACTGACACATTCACATGCAGATCCACATACACATACACATTCACATACACATACACTTACACATACACATACACATACACTTACACATACACTTACACATACACTTACACATACATGTACACATACATGTACACATACACGTACACGTACATGTACATGTACATGTACATGTACATGTACATGTACATGTACATGTACACATACATGTACATGCACATGTACATGTACACGTACATGTACACGTACATGTACATGTACATGTACACGTATACGTACATGTACACGTACACGTACACGTACATGTACATGTACACGTAGATTTACATGTACACGTACATAAACACATACATGTACACATACATGTACACATACATGTACACATACATGTACACATACATGTACACATACATGTACACATACATGTACACATACATGTACACATACATGTACACATACATGTACACATACATGTACCTATACACATACACGTACACATACATGTAGACATACATGTACACGTAGACGTACACATAGACATACACGTAGACATACACGTACACATACACATAGATGTACATGTACACATACAAGTGCACGTACATGTACACCTACACGTACAGGTACACATACACGTACACATACATGTACAGGTGCACATACACGTAGAAGTACACGTACACGTATAGGCACATGTACATGTACACATACACGTACACGTATAGGTACACATACACATAAACATGAATATACACGTAGACGTACACGTAGACATACACGTAGACACACACATAGATGTACATGTAGACACACACGTAGACATACACGTACACATGCACATAGAAGTACACGTAGACGCACATGGAGATGTACACGTACGCACACGTAGACGTACACGTAGACACACACGTAGACGTACAAGCACGTGCACAGGTAGACGTACAGGCACGCGCACACGTAGATGTATAGGCACACGCACACATAGATGTACAGGCGTGCGCGCACGTAGACGTACAGGCAGGCGCACACATAGATGTACAAGCGTGCACACACGTAGACGTACAGGTGTGCGCAACACGTAGACATACAGGCGTGCGCACACATAGATGTACACGTGCGCGCACACGTAGACGTACACACGCTACACACGTAGACGTACACACGCTACACACATAGACGTACACACGCTACACACGTAGACGTACATGCACGCACACACGTAGACATACACATGTGCACACACATAGATGTACACGTGCGTGCACACATAGATGTACATGCGCGCGTGCACACGTAGAGGTACACGCCGGCGTGCACACACATAGAGGTACACACCCACGCACACACGTAGACATACATGCCCGCACACATGTAGACATACACGCGTGCACGCACACGTAGACGTACACACATGCGTGCACACATAGACATACATGCACGTGTGCACACGTAGACATACACGCGCGTGCACACATGTAGACGTACATGCGCATGCGCACATGTAGACGTACACGCACGCATGCACACGTAGACGTACACGCATGTGTGCACACATAGACATACACGCGTGCCCGCACACATAGACGTACACGCATGCACGCACACGTAGACGTACACGCACATGTGCACACATAGACGTACACGCACACGCGCACACATAGACGTACACGCACATGCGCACACATAGACGTACAGGCACACGTGCACATGTACACGTACACGCACGTGCGCACACGTACACGTATACGTACGTGCGCACACGTACACATACACGTACGTGTGCACACATACACGTACATGCGCACACATACACGTACACGTACGTGTGCACACGTACATGTACGTGCACACACATACACGTACACATACGCACGTACACATACACGCGTACACGTACACATATAGGTAAAGGTACACGTACAGGTACAGGTAAAGGTACAAGTAAACGTACACGTAAACGTACACGTAAACGTACACGTAAGCGTACACGTAAGCGTACACGTAAGCGTACACGTAAACGTACACGTAAACGTACACGTAAACGTACACGTAAACGTACACGTAAACGTACACGTAAACGTACACGTAAACGTACACGTAAACGTACACGTAAACGTACACGTAACGTACACGTAAACGTACACGTAAACGTACACGTAAACGTACACGTAAACGTACACGTAAACGTACACGTAAACGTACACGTAAACGTACACGTAAACGTACACGTAAACGTACACGTAAACGTACACGTAAACGTACACGTACACGTACACGTACACATACACGTAAACATACACGTAAAGGTACATGTACACGTGCACGAGCATGTGCACGTACACATGCACATACACGTGCACGAGCACGTGCATCAACACATGCACACACACGTACACGTACACGTACACGTACACGTACACGTACACGTACACGTACACGTACACGTACACGTACACGTACACGTACACGTACACGTACACGTACACGTACACGTACACGTACACGTACACGTACACGTACACGTACACGTACACGTACACGTACACGTACACGTACACGTACACGTACACGTACACGTACACGTACACGTACACGTACACGTACACGTACACGTACACGTACACGTACACGTACACGTACACGTACACGTACACGTACACGTACACGTACACGTACACGTACACATACACGTACACGTACACGTACATGTACACATACACGTACACATACACGTACACGCCACGTACACATATATGTACACGTACACGTATACATACAGGTAGACCTTCACATACACATACACATACACATACACATACACATACACATACACATACACACACACATACATAAAGACATACCCACGTGTACACATATGAATACACACACATACATATACACACACCTATATGCATACACATACATAGAAGCACACAAACATGCATATGCACACACATATGCACATGCACACACTTATGAACATGCACAACATACAGACATGCATATGCACATGCATACACATACACATGCATACACATACACATGCATACACATACACATATGCACACGTATATGTATATGCATATGCATAGACATACACATATGCATACACATACATATTCACATATGCATATGCATACACATGTTGGTGCAAATGTACAAGCCTTGACACTTTGGCTTTGAATGAGAAACATTATGTGGGAGCACTAGATGGATCATGTGAACCTTAGCTTGTAACACTTGATCATTTACCACTTGTAAAAGATTAAAACATTGAAGAATCTTTCAAGAACCTAAATCTTGTGGAGTTAGGAAGAACAATATCTCTGAGTTTTTAAATGAGAGAATAACTCCTAGATTAAGGGAGTCATTTTTAGTTGGAGCCAAGTTTGAATTTCAAATTCAAACTTAGGAGAAACTTCTTATATAAAGGTCTCTGAAAATCACACGGTATGTGGCCTCATTAAGAGCTCATTTATTAGTCATTGTAGGACTTGAGAATCTTACATCATAGCTCACTCAGTCCATCTTCATTGAGCATTATTGCTATGCCAATGATCTTGTACAATAATGTTTTATAATACATATAACTCATTCATCATCTCTGTATACTTCTCTGCTATGAATTCTCAGAACAGTAAACTTTCTCTGGTCATATCTCAGTGAATTGTCAATTATTTTGCATCTTCTATATCTTGTTGGAACCATCTGGAAGTATATTCTGTTCTGTCAAAATCTTGAAGCATTTGGTTCAGCCATATGGGAGAAATGATTGTCGAAACGCTCATTGGTCATTTTCTAGTTAGTCCCCAAAAAGTCAGGGGTAAGCTTTGGATTGTTAAACTGATTTATGAGAACATAGTTTATCATTTTATATGATTCCACTTGTAATCATTAGCTATCTAAGCTAATTGAATTCCCTCAAAAGGAATTTCATCAAATGTTATTGTACTGTGAGCACTGAGCAAAAGAACCAAGAGGTGTATGGACTAAAATAACAAGTTTTGTGACACTAGCTAGTCATGAAGTAGTCTGTTTTATAACTCTGAAGTGTATTAGGGCAGGTACAAAGCAGGTTTTAGGAGTACCACCTCACTTCCTTGAGGTATCCATCCATCTCCTTCAATAGTGGTATCACAGCAACTTGAGGTAAAATGGAAGATGGTTTCCCTTCTTTCATTGATAAATTGGACAAGAATAATTATCCAGCATGGTCCTTGAGGATGAAGACCTATCTACAAGAAAGGAGTCTCTATGGATACATATCAGAACATGAGAAGATGACCATATTCAGAAGCAAAAATCAACTCCTCACCCATGAGGCCAAGCTCAACAAAAATGGTGAACCATCAAGAGGTAGCAATTCTTCTGCCCTCTATACAGATAAAGGAAAGTATAAGGATAAAGGAAAGAATAAGAAAGTTGAAGATGAAGGTACTACTTCTCAAGCTAACTATGCAGGGAGAGGTAGGAATTCAAGAGGAAGGGGCAGAGGAGGTAAGCAAGATAGGGGGAGACCTTTCAACTCTTCCCCATGCAATATATGTGGACTGTCTAATCACACAACAAATGAGTGCTATAGGAACTTCAAGAACCAGAGAGGAAGAGGATTTCAAAAAGGTGGCTACTCACAATCAAGAGGAAGATTCAAGCATAATCAAGGTTACAACCATGGCTACAACAACAACAACTAGAACAATTATCAAGGAGGATACAAATCAAGAAAAGAATTCAACAACTATACAGAGGATCAAGAGGATTTTCTTCTCATTATGAACATGACTTCAAAACAAGGTATGAACGATAAGCACCTCTTCTATATTGACTCAGGTTGTTCAAACCATGTAGCGTCAATATTCTTGATCAAGCTTCAACCACTTCATCCAAGATCTATCATTCCAATGCTTCTTTTGTTTGTAAAATAGGATGCTTTATTGAACATATTTGCGGTTCCCACACATTTGTGTGAATCAAATCGAGGGGGTTGTTGGCTCACATAGTTGCCTTTCTTAAAAGGTAATCTAATTGACTCTCCTAGATGACATACTTCACATAAGTGCTTCAAATTTTGTGAGTTCAAGCTTGGTAATCAATGTAAAAGTTTCCTTTTCTCAATATCCTTCATCCTTTGGATTTATTTTGACCCATTATCTTGTGCCAAAGATTTATCTCTACAATTCTTTGACTTCCAAATGACAAATAGACTGTATGATTAAGGTTTGGCTTTACCTCAAGTGTGAAGAGCCTTCCTTCTTTGTTTACTCTTGCAATCACTTTTTAGCCAAAACAACCCCTTTGATTCAACTTGACTTCATAGCCCTTGTCCACCATTTTTCCTTAATCATATAAGGTTCTTTGTGATACAAGGTTCTCCGTTGTGACCATCAATGCCACAAGTTGCTCCAAAACTGGTAGGTTGTCTCTTACATAAACCAATGAGTTGAATGCTTTCCAATTTTCATCATTCCTAAATCCATTGAGGGTATATGCTATTAGGTCATCATCATCAATATACAACAAATGGAACCTAATACATTGCTTACTTCCTTTAGATTCAAAATGAAATCATTGATCTTGTTGCTTGGTGACTTCCATAAGTTATTGAGATCCTTCTTCAATAATATCTTTCAAGCTTTTGTGGATTTAGAGTAATATCACTCCAATGTTTCCCATACCTTCATTGATGAATCTAAATGTTGTATGTGTTCAATCAAAGCATGGATAATGTGCTATGAGAGAATGAAGAATACTCTCTTGTCCCTTTCATTTGCTTTGTGAATGTGAAGGAGAAGGAGGCCTGAAAGAAAATGGCTACACACACTATGAAGATGAAGGACTTGAAGGAAGGAGATGGAGGTTCAATTTTATGACAAGGAGGCTCTACACGCATGATGAAGCATTGACAAACTTTATAAAGCAACTTTATAACCAATTATGTACTGGTAATTTGTATGTTTTTGTTTTAAATTTTCAATTTGAATTGTATAAACACTTATTAGGAATCAACCTTTCTTTTTTGCATATAATTAATTTTTCTCTCATATGATGATACGTTATGTGAGTGATGTGATCAATTATTTTGAGTTTTTATATTCTCTTTGAGTCTCCATTCCACCACCAGAGTTGCTTGAAGCACCTTCCGTATTTTGTTGGACTTGGCAGTTGAATTGATCCACCAACAGTGCGTCATATTCTCAACAATGTGCACATTCATATACACATACACTTGCACATACACATACACATGCACATGCACATGCACCTGTACCTGCACATGCACCTGCACATGTACCTGCACATGCACATGCACATGCACATGCACATGCACATGCACATGCACATCCACATGCACATGCACATGCACATGCACATGCACATGCACATGCACATGCACATGCACATGCACATGCACATGCACATGCACATGCACATGCACATGCACATGCACATGCACATGCACATGCACATGCACATGCACATGCACATGCACATGCACATGCACATGCACATGCACATGCACATGCACATGCACATGCACATGCACATGCACATGCACATGCACATGCACATGCACATGCACATGCATATGCACATGCACATGCACATGCACATACACATACACATACACATACACATACACATACACATACACATACACATACACATACACATACACATACACATACACATACACATACACATACCCATACACGTACACATACGCATACGCATACACATACACATACAAATACACATATACATACACATACACATACACTTACACACACATACACATACACATACACATACATTTAGTGTTTCCTCAATCAGACGCTTCTAATCACTCAAGAATAGTGGAAGATAGAAAAACAACGCTTGCATAAGATAAGGAAAAACACTGACAAGATCTGACTCAGAGAAAGAGAAATTTGGATATTGTAGATGTCAATGAGTTCATACAATAGCTTTGGAAAATAGCTTTTTGAGGAAGTGTGTACCTCCCGATTATCTCCAAGCTATCGCAATCTCATTCACACTCACACTTGTTAAAAGTCAAGCTTCAAGCTAAAAATTCGTGGGGAATCTTTTATGGACATGTGGAGCAATCAAAGGAAGCCAAAAGCCACGAGATTCCATCAAGAAAAGTCACTCAACCACTCCCCAAGTCATCTCAACTAATTCCTCCAAGTTAGGAGGCTGATTTGGAAAGGTGGTTCCTAGATTTTAGGGGCACACCTCTCACTATAAAAGGAGCATGTATCCCGACTTCTTTTGGGCCATCTTCTTGGAGTTTTAGCTCATGTAAAGTGAGCACTAAGTGCTTGAGTTGTGATAAGCAAGCCCCTTGCTTAAGCAACCCCCTTGCTTGCTTGTTTGTTTTCTTTTAGTAGGCATATCTATGTGTGTGCGCAGGCAGTGTTGCAACTCTCTACCCCTGAGTTGTTAGCATTGGTTCTCCCTCATATGGTATCCATTTGATGTAATTCTTGTCTCATTGGATAGCTATAAGAGCCTATTTTATGCTTACCAATTCTCTGGAGCATTCTCTGAGTAAGCTGGGAGCAACATTCATTTTAGTGAAGTTGTGTGATTGATATCTCTCTCTTTGTGTAGGCTCTGTTGGAAATATTTTGCTCTCTGTTGTAAGGGCTGGTTCTCCTTCTCTATGTATCCATTTGCTATGATTTTGGTGTCATTGGGTAGCTATTAGAATGCTCTAAAGTTGACTCAAGTTTGAGATTCATTCTCTGTATAATCTCTGAGAAAAGTTTGCTAGAGTGAAGTGAGGTCTCTGCTTGACTAGCAGTTGTGAGCATTCAACTAGCTCATGTTGTAGACATTGTTTCTCTTTGTGTAAGCATCCATTTCAAGTGAAATTTGTTTTGTTGGAAAGCCCTTGGTGTCTACTACAGGTCTACAAAAGCTCACTGGAGTTCTCGGCATAAGCTCTGAGTAAGAGCATTTGTGGTGTGCAGAGGTCAAAGAAGGATACCTGTGGAGGTCATTCGCGCTTCGTCGTTGCTTAGGGGTTGAGATACTTCCCCCATCAGTGGTATCAGAGCATTTGGGCATCTTGGAGGTATCACATACAAGCAAGAAGACCTCTTGGAGTTGGTGGTTGAAGAGTTGCATCAACAAAAGCTTCTTGGAGGTAGCTCACATCAAGGGGGAGCTATTCTACTCAAATTTGCAAGAGCACAAGGTGTCCATCTAAGGAAAGCTTTGGATTGAGGTAACCTCAGAGCCTCATTTTCATTTTACACACATTGGAGCATTAGCCAAGGGCTAGGTCAAGTATCAAAGACTAGATATGGGAGACTTCAACACTCAAATTGAAAAGCTAGACAAAGGTAACTATCAACCATGGAGATTTAGGGTCTCCAACTATCTTATGGGCAAGGGCCTTTGGGGGTTGATTAGTGGAAGTGAACCAAGACCTAGGTTGGATGAGAATCCAACCAATGATCAGAGAAGGGCCTTTAGGGAATGGAATGAAAGAGACAAGAGGGTTATCTTTATTCTTTCCCAACACATTAGCAATAGCATGATCGGCCATATCCAAGACCTGGATTCAAGCATGAAGGTATGGGAGACACTTGAAAGGCTTTATTCAACAAGCACCAAAGCAAGGAAGATCCAACTCAAGAATGGCAACAACCTTAGGAAGAGCTCAGGGAGTAGCATAAATGACTACATACTTAAGGTCAAGGAGTTATCAGATGCATTGGGATCCATTGGAAGCCACGTAGACGATGACGATCTTGTGGCTTATACTCTCAATGGTTTGAGAGATGATGAGAAGTGGAAACCCTTTACCACTTCAGTTTATGTAAGGGATAATCTTCCAGATTTTGAGCAATTGGTTGCTCTCATGGTCACCGAAGAAATGAACATAGGTGGAAGTTCAACTAAAAGCAAAGATGCACAAGTTTTCTATGCAGGTAATCAAAGGGGCAAAGGAAGACAAGGACAAGGAAGGGGCAAAGGAAGGTTTGGAGGAAGGCAAGGCCACTCAAGAAATCAAGGACATGACCAAGGCACCTCATCACAAAGAGGGAGAGGAAGATCAAGAGGAAGAGGAGGACGACATCAACAAAACAGGAATCAAGATGGCGAAGGATGTTACATATGTGGCAAGTTTGGCCACTATGCTAGAGATTGCTACCAAGGAGGAAACCAAAGGAACTATAATCAAGGTTCTTCATACAAAGGCCAAGGTAATTATGCTTCTACAAGTTCAGAAAATGACAATCTCTTGATGATGCACATGAATGGGTATTCAAGCAAAGTAGATAACACTTGGTATATTGATAGTGGATGTAGCAACCATATGAGTTGCAATGCTTCTTGGTTTACTAATCTACATGTTTCCAAAGGTAAAGGACATGTAGAAACAGGTGATGATACAGCCCATGAGATCTCCCATGTTGGAGATGTAGCTTTGGATGACAAGGAGGAAGGAAGATGTCTCAAGGATGTCTTGCATGTACCTACCATCACAAAGAACTTGGTGTCCGTTGGGCAAATGGTTGAAAGAGGCTATCAAGTAAGGTTCAACAAAGGTGGATGCTTTGTGGAGAACCCTAAGCAAGGTTACAAGGTCATAGCAAGAGGAAAGAAGCAAGGGAGACTCTTCACTTTGGAGGTAAATTCTCATTCTACTCAACATGTCTACTTCACATATGGAAACAAGAGGATTTCGGAGTTGGACTTGTGGCACAAGAGGATAGGTCACATCAACATACAAAGAATGAAGGAAATGCATTTCAAGAGGCTGGTTGAAGGTCTTCCCAACTTCCAAGGACAAGGTATGAAGCATTTATGTGAATCTTGTCAACTAGGGAAGCAAGCGAGACTTCCATTCAAGAAGAGTGGCTACATAAGCCAACATCCATTGGAGTTGATACATACAGATGTGTGGGGGCCAACGGAAGAGCAATCCATTGGAGGTAACAAGTACTTTGTCACTTTTATAGATGATTGCACAAGGATGGTTTGGGTTTATTTCATCAAAAACAAATCAGATGTGTTTACATGTTTCAAAGCATTCAAGGCAATGGTAGAGAAGGAAACAGGTACATATATCAAGAAGCTAAGGTCCGATGGAGGGGGAGAATATTTCTCAAATGAGTTTTCTGATTTTTTAATGGATCAAGGCATCAAGAGGCAAGTAACATGCAGGTACACACCCCAACAAAATGGAGTAGCAGAGAGAAAGAATAGATACATTGCCGAGATCGCTAGAGCAATGCTTAATGAGATGAATGTACCTAACATGTTTTGGAGTGATGCAGCAAATACCGCCGTGTATCTAATGAATAGGGCTCCTACCTCAGGGATCCATGGCTTGACACCATATCAAGCCTATTATGGTAAGAAACCTGATCTTTCCCACTTGAAGATATTTGGATGTACTTGTTATGTACATGTGCCAAGTGAATTGAGGCACAAGCTACAACCAAAGGCAGAAAAGTGTGTGTTTCTAGGATATTCAAATGATCATAAAGGTTACAAGTGCTTCAACCCAAACACAAAGGACTTGAGGATATCAAGGGATGTAGCATTTGATGAGCTACTCCCTTGGTATAAGAAGTATGATTGTATGCAGGACTATGAAGAAGAAAAGCATGGACATGATGAAGAACAAATCGACCTAGAGCTAAGCGGCCCAAGGTGTTCCATCAATGAAGATAGTTCAAGCATGAACTCACCATGGAGGGGGAGATCTTCATCAAGCTATGAAGCACAATCAATCAACAAAGGCAAAGCAACATTGGTGGAGTTGGATGAAGAAGGTAATGAAGTTGAAGATGATGAAGGACACATGATGGAGAAAGAAGCCACGTCAAAGAAAGAGATCAAGTTCCCAAGGCAAAGGAGGTTTATTCCTCCAAAAGGTGAAGAAAGGAAGTCTTCTAGAGTTAAGTATCCAACTCAAAGGTTTACTTATGATTCATACATGGCAACACATTATGCATATATGAACAAAGTAGTAGAAGATCATGAGCCCGATTGCTATGAAGATGCAAGCAGGTACACCGAATGGAAAGAGGCAATGCAAGAAGAGATCGACGCACTTGAGGAAAATCAAACATGGACTCTAGTGCCCAAGAAGGAGAACATGAAGGTAATAGGTAATAAGTGGGTGTATAAAGTAAAGAGGAATTCAGATGGATCTATTTCTAGGTTCAAAGCAAGATTGGTGGCCAAGGGTTTTGCACAAACCTATGGAGTGGACTTTGAAGAGACATTCAGCCCCGTGGCAAAGATGAGCAACATTAGGACACTCATTGCAATGGCTGCTAGCAAAGGATGGAAGCTCTTCCAATTGGATATCAAGAATGCCTTTCTCAATGGAGACTTGGAAGAAGAGGTATACATGGAGCAACCACTAGGTTTTGTTCATAAAGAGTTTCCACATCATGTTTGTAGGTTGAAGAAGGCACTTTATGGCCTAAAGCAAGCTCCAAGGGCTTGGAGCCAAAGATTGGTGGACTATTTGATCAAATGTGGTTACAATCAATGCAAGGCGGATCCATCTCTCTTCATCAAACAAAGAGGAGAACTTGTGGTCTACATGTGTGTGTATGTAGATGATCTTATCATTACAGGTAATGATACAAAGGGCATTGAGGAGATCAAGGCAAAGCTTGGAAAGGAGTTTAGGATCTCTGATCTTGGAGATCTTAGGTATTTTCTTGGCATTGAAGTTGTATACAAAGAAGAAGGTATTATGCTCATACAAAGGAAGTATATTCTAGACCTACTTGAGAGGTTTGGGATGCTACATTGTAAGCCTATTTCAAATCCCATGGAAGTTAATGTAAAGCTAAGCTCCATTGATGGAGAGCCATTAGAGGATGTAACTTTGTATCGATCTATTGTAGGCTCTTTCAATTATGCCACAATAACCAGGCCCGACATAGCATATGGAGTTGGAGTGTTATCACAATTTATGCATAGTCCAAGGACTACACACTTGCAAGCTGCAAGAAGAATGTTGCGATATCTCAAAGCCACTATAAATGAAGGATTGTTCTACTCATTTGATGATGATATGCAGGTCAAAGCTTATTCCGATGCCGATTGGGCCGGTTCGAAGGAAGATAGAAGGAGTACAAGTGGTTACCTAGTCATGCTAGGTAGCAAGATCATCTCATGGATTTCAAAGAAGCAACCCACGGTGGCATTATCTTCCACTGAGGCTGAGTATAGAGCTTTGGCTCAAGTCACATGTGAGCTAATGTGGATTAAGAAGTTATTTATGGAGCTTAATTTGCAGGTTGACACATATCCAATATTTTGTGACAACATGAGTAGCATTCATCTAGCATCGAACCCTGTCTATCATGCTAGAACCAAGCATATTGAAGTGCACTATCACTTCATAAGGGAAAAGGTGATATCCAAGGAAGTTTCAGTACATCATATTGGTACCAAGGACCAAGTTTTGGACATGTTTACAAAGGCTTTGGATGGGATGAAGATTTCAAAATTCAAGCAATGCATCAACATGAAGGAGCTTGGATGAGGATAAAGAATTGAAGCTTGAGGGGGAGTGTTAAAAGTCAAGCTTCAAGCTAAAAATTCGTGGGGAATCTTTTATGGACATGTGGAGCAATCAAAGGAAGCCAAAAGCCACGAGATTCCATCAAGAAAAGTCACTCAACCACTCCCCAAGTCATCTCAACTAATTCCTCCAAGTTAGGAGGCTGATTTGGAAAGGTGGTTCCTAGATTTTAGGGGCACACCTCTCACTATAAAAGGAGCATGTATCCCGACTTCTTTTGGGCCATCTTCTTGGAGTTATAGCTCATGTAAAGTGAGCACTAAGTGCTTGAGTTGTGATAAGCAAGCCCCTTGCTTAAGCAACCCCCTTGCTTGCTTGTTTGTTTTCTTTTAGTAGGCATATCTATGTGTGTGCGCAGGCAGTGTTGCAACTCTCTACCCCTGAGTTGTTAGCATTGGTTCTCCCTCATATGGTATCCATTTGATGTAATTCTTATCTCATTGGATAGCTATAAGAGCCTATTTTATGCTTACCAATTCTCTGGAGCATTCTCTGAGTAAGCTGGGAGCAACATTCATTTTAGTGAAGTTGTGTGATTGATATCTCTCTCTTTGTGTAGGCTCTGTTGGAAATATTTTGCTCTCTGTTGTAAGGGCTGGTTCTCCTTCTCTATGTATCCATTTGCTATGATTTTGGTGTCATTGGGTAGCTATTAGAGTGTTCTAAAGTTGACTCAAGTTTGAGATTCACTCTCTATATAATCTCTGAGAAAAGTTTGCTGGAGTGAAGTGAGGTCTCTGCTTGACTAGCAGTTGTGAGCATTCAACTAGCTCATGTTGTAGACATTGTTTCTCTTTGTGTAAGCATCCATTTCAAGTGAAATTTGTTTTGTTGGAAAGCCCTTGGTGTCTACTACAGGTCTACAAAATCTCACTGGAGTTCTCTGCATAAGCTCTGAGTAAGAGCATTTGTGGTGTGCAGAGGTCAAAGAAGGATACCTGTGGAGGTCATTCGCGCTTCGTCGTTGCTTAGGGGTTGAGATACTTCCCCCATCAACACTCTCAATCACACTCTCACCCTCAATCGCAAGGCACTTCTTTAAGATTTGCCTCTTCCTCTTTGATGTGAAGGTCTTCTTATCATAGAGTTGATTGTTGCCCAAAGAAGTCTATGAACCAACCAAATTTAAACACGCTCATTCTTCACAAAACTTTACACATACACATAGACGTACACATACATGCACATGTGCACGCACATGCGCGCGTGCATATGCACACACACACACACACGCATATGCACACACACACGCGCACAAGTCCACGCACGTGTCCACGTACACATCCACATACACGTCCTCGTACATATCCTCATACAAGTACACGTACACGTACAAGTACATGTACACATACAAATATAAATACAGATAGAGATACATATACAGACAAATACATATATAGATACACAGACATATACAGATACAAGTATAGATACAAATATAGATCTAGATACAAATACACGTATACATACACGTACATGTACACTACACGTACACGTACAGGTACACGTACACGTACACGTACACGTACACGTACACGTACACGTACACGTACACGTACACGTACACGTACACGTACACGTACACGTACACGTACACGTACACGTACACGTACAGGTACACATAGATGTACACGTACACAGACATGTACACGTAGACGTACGCATAGACGTACACGTACACATACCTATACATGTAGTTGTACACATACACCTACACATACTTGTACACTTACCTGTACACGTACCTATATACGTACATATACAAATACAAATAGAGATACATATATAGATACACATACATGTATAGATACAAATATAGATACAAATACAAATACGGATACAAATATAGATATAGATACAGATACAGATACAGATACAAATACACATACAAATACACATACACATAAAGATACAAATACACATACACATATAGATACACATACACATACACATATACATACACATAAACATACGCATACACATACACATACACATACATGTATACATACACATACATGTATACATACACATACACATTCACATACACATACACATACACTGTTGGAAGTCAATGTCCTCATTGGTCCAACCAACAGCTTCATAAAAAGCTTTCTCCATATCCTTCCAGGCGGGTGCAGTCTCCATATATAGATTCTCTTCTATATAATTTCAACAAGTCAAAGCGGGTCGACTTGGTCTAGCCCATCGTTCTAAAAGCTTCCTCAGTAGACCCGGGTTCAAATCCCGTCGGGCGCGCTTTGAGTTACTTTACTTTTAGGAAAAACACACGGACGGGCTGCGTTTATTGTCGAACGCGATGATGCTCTATCGTAGCGAAAGTAGCTTTTAGTACAACTTTTCATGAGTAGTCAACAACTATATAAACAAGGCCTTGGCTCCTTGTATAATCACTCACTCAAAGATCAAGAGCTTGGAGATCTTCTTGAAGACAGAGTGTTCTCACACTCTTGAAGGAGGTGAAGTTGTGGTGAAGGAGAGGCTACTCTCATTGCAGCAGGAAGTCTTCTACGAGGTGGTTGTAACTATCTTTTGTGAGTTAACCTTGTGGTTGATTTACAATTTTGTTACACTATTTTGTTAGCTTCGTTGCTTCATTCTCTTCACACACACTTAGATTATTTCGACATAATCTAAATTTTGTATCATCATCTTCTTATTCTTCCATTAGTGAGTGCACCACTTTATATGGTTGAGTAGTACTCCCATGTTGTAATTTGGACATCTATTATTTTTAGTGAAGTAAGCATCCAGCTTACGTTCCCTATCCTTGTCTCAAGATCTCTTTCTTTCTCTATCTCACTTATCATCTTGTCAATTAAGTTGTGTATGCTCAAGAGGTTTTAGTATTGGAACGATTCTGGGGCCCCAAATTCCAACACTTGGTATCAGAGCTACATAATTGACATACACACTTAAGATAAGATGAGTGAGATTAGAATTGAGATTGAAGACAAGTTGGATGGATCTTCTAATTACCCCATGTGGAGTTTCATGATGATGAACTTGTTAGTGACAAAGGATTTATGGAGTATCGTCAATGGATCCTTAACAAGACCAAGACGAGAAGGCGAAGAAGGGTCTACAGAAGCTTCAAGAGGTACTGGAATTGCTATTACAGAACCAACAGAAGAAGAGGTAACCACTTCGACATCCAGAGTCACTGCTAGGTCTTTACCTAGAGTTCCTCCTACTGAAGATCAGGCAAGATGGGATGCTAGAGATGCTTTAGCACTTTCATTCATAGCAATGAGTGTCAAAAAGCATGTTCTACCACAGATCAGATCTTGCAAAAGTTCTAATCAAGCTTGGTTAAAGCTTGAGAATCTTTTTCAGAGTAGAAATCCTGCTAGAAAAGCTCACTTGAGGAGACAACTAGCAAATACAAGGATGAAAGCTGGTGAGTCAATTCAAACCCACATTACGAGACTCGTTGACTTGAGAGATCAACTTCTAAATGTAGAAGTTGAGATATCAGATGAAGAAATGGTAAATACGTTGATTAATTCACTTCCTATTTCATATCGATCTTTCATAACCACTCTTACCCTTACCACAAGAGATAGAGAGGTTACATTTGAAGAGTTAGAGTTCTTGTTACTTCAAGATGAAGATCAGTTGAAGGGAATGGAAGAGAATGAAGAAGCACTTTCATCTTCATCAAAGGGTAAGAAGAAGAAGGATAAGAAGAAGGAACAAAAATCCAAGAAGGAAAGTAGGTCCCTTTCACCTTCTACTTCAAATTTTGTATCTACGACATCTAAAGTGAATTCTTCTAAGAAGAAGGTAAAAATATGTTCTTTTTGCAAGAAACGTGGACATATTCAGTCAGAATGTTATAAAAGGATTGCAGCAGAAAAGAATAAGGCATCAGGTAATGTTGCAGAAGATGATAAAAAAGGGAAATCTCAAGGTGATTCTTATGCCTGTATCACTATTGAGGAAGTAGCTTTTGATCAAGCAGCTTTACAAGTTCTTTCAGCAAGTCCTTGGATATTCGACTCAGGTTCTACAAAGCATATGACAGGTTGTAGAGATGTATTTTCTTATCTCTCCTATTCTTCAGGTAGAAGAGTTACTATTGCAGATGGCAATGATTTGGATGTTGTGGGAATAGGTACAGTAACCCTAAAGTCAAGAGAAGGTGGTGTTTTTCAAATTTCAGATGTCCTTTATGTACCTAAAATGAAGATAAACCTGCTATCTATATCTGCATTTTTAAGTGATGGTTTTAAAGTTGTATTTGAGAAAGATCTTTGTAAGATCTTATCACATAAAGAAGACAAGTGTCTTTTACAAGCTAAGCAACAAGGAGGGATCTTTGTTTTGTCAAAAATCAGTCAGGCATATGCAGTCAAATCTTCGTCACCGGTGGAAGATATGAAGCTATGGCATGAAAGATTTGGACATATCAGTTTTGGAGCTCTCAAGAATATCAAAGACAAAGGTATGGTTGAGAGTTTACCCTTATTCAAGCTACCTGATGATTCAGATATATGTGAAGGTTGTCTTGAAGGTAAGATGCATAAACTACCTTTCAAGAAACATGGTCATATTACAGCTACCAGGAAATTGCAGATTATTCATTCAGATGTGAATGGACCTATGAGAGCAGACTCTATTCAGGGTTTCAGGTATTTTGTCCTATTTGTGGATGACTTTACAAGATACTCATGGATCTATGGTCTTAAGTCGAAGTCAGAAGTCTTTCCTATGTTCAAGAAGTTTGTAGCTATGGTTGAAAATGAAAGTCAGGAAACTGTCCAGATTCTAAGAAGTGATAGAGGTGGAGAATACTTGTCAAATGAGTTCCAGACATTTCTCGATGAGAAAGGTATTACTCGACACCTTACTATTGCTTATACTCCTCAGCAAAATGGTGTTGCAGAAAGAAAGAATAGAGTGCTTGTTGAAATGATGCGGAGCATGATGGCGTCCAAGAGGCTTTCACCGAAATTTTGGTTTGATGCAGTACATACAGCTAATCACATTTTAAACAGGTCATCTACAAAAGCTTTAAAGGTAATCACACCGTATGAGGCTTATTATAGTAGAAAACCTAATGTGAGTTACTTCAGAGTGTTTGGATCACTTTCTTATGTACATGTTGAGAAAAAGGACTGAGGCAAACTAGATGTAAAGGCAAAGAAAGCTATTTTTATTGGATATCCTGTTGAAAGAAAAGGATACAGGTTTTATGTTCCAGAGACAGGTGAAGTTATTCTTTCACGTAATGCTTATATTGCCGAAGATAAGGTTTATGATAAAGAAGCAAAAATTCCGGAATTCATTAGTAAAATGACTATGGAATTTTTAGAAAGATTCTGGATGTACATGTTGAGCCATATCAGGAGGGAGTTAAACCTCAAATTCCTAGTATTCAAGAAAAAATTGAAGAAAGAGGAATTTCACAACCTTCTACAGAGTCAGTTCCACAAGAACCTTTGGTTCCAGAAATGGAAGAAGTTAAAGTTCCAGAAAGTCCTAGTACCTCGACAGGACAAGTTCCAGAACCTGTGGAAGTTGAAAGTTCAGAAAGAGTTTCACCACTATTCAAGGATACACCTACGTGGTTATATCAGACTTGGAAAGATAGTGGTATAAAGACTTTTACTGGAAGAACAAGGAGTCAGACTAGACAACAACAACAAGATCATGTAAGAACAAGAAGTCAAACTAGACAACAAAAAGATCATGTAAGTTTTGCTGAAGACTTCGAGATTCATGATATTTTGGCACGTATGACTGTTGAAGATGAACCTACGTGTGTTAAAGATGCACTTAAAATTCCTATTTGGAGAAAAGCTATGCAAGAAGAGATTGATTCTATTCATAAGAATCAAACTTGGCAGCTATGTGAGTTACCAGAAGGAAAGAAGGCTATAGGTGTAAAATGGATCTTCAAAATCAAAAGGAAAGCAGATGGTACTATTGATAGATACAAGGCCAGGTTGGTTGTCAAAGGATATGCACAACAAAAAGGTATTGATTATGATGAGACATTTGCTCCTACGTCTAGGATGACTATTATTAGGTCAGTACTTGCTCTAGCAGCACATTTTGGTTGGCATATATATCAACTTGACATCAAGACTGCTTTTCTAAATGGTGATTTACACGAAGATGTGTATATTCAACAGCCAGAATGTTTTGAAGAGACATGTAAAGAACACTTAGTGTGTAAGCTTATAAAAGCTTTGTATGATTTAAAACAGGCACCTAGAGCATGGTATGAAAAGATACATACATATCTTTTATCCATTGGTTTCCATAACTCAGATGCGGCTCCAACTCTTTATGTCAAAGCTGAAACAGGTATGATGATTATAGCAATCATTTATGTGGATGATATTATAGTCACAAGTCCCAGAGATGAAGATTTGCAGATGTTCAAAGAAGAATTCAAGCAAACATTTGATGTGAATGATTTAGGCATTCTACATTATTATCTTGGGATTCAGTTTCTGTTTCGAGATGAGTGTATCTACATGACACAACAGAAGTACATTGAGAAACTTTTGGAAAGGTTTCAGATGGGTGATTCTAAACCTATGCAAACACCTATGGATCAGAACACGTCTTTACAAATGGTAGCAGATGCAGAGCCATTTGATGCTACTCTATATAGTCAAGTAGTAGGTTGCTTGATATATCTTTGTAATACACGTCCTGATATACATTTTGCAGTTTCTCAAGTATCAAGGTTCATGCAGAATCCGACAGTGTTACATTGGAAAGTAGCAAAGCGGATCTTTCGTTATTTGAAGGGAACTTCAAATTATGCTATGGTATTTTCGAAATCTACACATTTGTTACTAAAAGGATTTTCAGATTCTGATTGGGCACGTGATAGAGACACAAGAAGAAGTACTAGTGGATTTTGTTTTTATCTTGGAGATTGTCTTATCTCATGGTTTTCAAAAAGACAACCCACTATTGCCACTTCATCATGTGAAGCTGAATATCGTGCAACATTTACAGCTACTCTAGAGTCAGTATGGTTGCAGAAGATTTTCAGTTATCTTGATGTAAGAGTACATCAACCCATTCAGATATTTTCAGATAGCCAGAGTGCTATAGCTATAGCTAAAAATCCAGTGCATCATGCAAGGACAAAGCATATAGAGGTACACTACCACTATATTCAAGAGCAGATAGCTAAGAAGCACATTGAGCTAGTTTATGTTCCTTCTAGTGAGAATGTTGCAGATATTTTTACCAAAGCATTGACTAGAGATAGTCATGAGAAGATTTGCAGGTTACTGAATCTTGTACCAATATGACATTGAAGGAGGGATTGTTGGAAGTCAATGTCCTCATTGGTCCAACAAACAGCTTCATAAAAAGCTTTCTCCATATCCTTCCAGGTGGGCGCAATCTCCATATATAGACTCTCTTCTATATAATTTCAACAAGTCAAAGCGGGTCGACTTGGTCTAGCCCATCGTTCTAAAAGCTTCCTCTGTAGACCCGGGTTCAAATCCTGTCGGGTGCAGCGTGAAGACAATTTTTTGAGTTACTTTACTTTTAGGAAAAACACACGGACGGGCTGCGTTTATTGTCGAATGCGATGATGCTCTATCGTAGCTTTTATTTTAGCGAAAGTAGCTTTTAGTACAGCTTTTCATGAGTACTCAACAACTATATAAACAAGGCCTTGGCTCCTTGTATAATCACTCACTCAAAGATCTAGAGCTTGGAGATCTTCTTGAAGACAGAGTGTTCTCACACTCTTGAAGGAGGTGAAGTTGTGGTGAAGGAGAGGCTACTCTCATTGCAGCAGGAAGTCTTCTACGAGGTGGTTGTAACTATCTTTTGTGAGTTAACCTTGTGGTTGATTTACAATTTCGTTACACTATTTTGTTAGCTTCGTTGCTTCATTCTCTTCACACACACTTAGATTATTTCGACATAATCTAAATTTTGTATCATCATCTTCTTATTCTTCCATTAGTGAGTGCACCACTTTATATGGTTGAGTAGTACTCCCATGTTGTAATTTGGACATCTATTATTTTTAGTGAAGTAATCATCCAGCTTACGTTCCCTATCCTTGTCTCAAGATCTCTTTCTTTCTCTATCTCACTTATCATCTTGTGAATTAAGTTGTGTATGCTCAAGAGGTTTTAGTATTGGAACGATTCTGGGGCCCCAAATTCCAACATACACATACACATACACATACACATACACATACACATACACATACACATACACATACACATACACATACACATACACATACACATACACATACACATACACATACACATACACATACACATACACATACACATACACATACACATACACATACACATACACATACACATACACATACACATACACATACACATGCACATGCACATACACATACACATACACATACACATACACATACACAAATACACATACACATACATATACACATGCACATGCACATGCACATGCACATACACATACACATACACATACACATACACATACACATACACATACACATACACATAACATACACATACACATACACATACACATACACATACACATACACATACACATACACATACACATACACATACACATACACATACACATACACATACACATACACATACACATACACATACACATACACATACACATACACATACACATACACATACACATACACATACACATACACATACACATACACATACACATACACATACACATACACATACACATACACATACACATACACATACACATACACATACACATACACATACACATACACATACACATACACATACACATACACATACACATACACATACACATACACATACACATACACATACACATACACATACACATACACATACACATACACATACACATACACATACACATACGCATACACATACTGTTCAGTTGATTCAAGAAGTATGTATGTGTATGTGTATGTGTATGTGTATGCAAAAACCATGAGATACAATGACTAGGACCCAAAAACTGACATTATTAGGTTGCAAAAGAACTATGACAATGAGAGTTCTGTTCCATCTTTGCTCCAATCTACAGAGACTTTCATTTTGTATTCCAATCTTCTACCCGCCTACAATCAATTTGCAAGAAATTGAAGTTTTAAAAGTAAAATAAGCAATAATGAAAAGATTACTTTAACAAAAGCACAAAATAGTTCTCACCTTATGTCCTTGTATTTTGAATTCGGATTGAGTTATTCCTTCAAACCCCATAATCACCAAGTGTTCTCTCAGATTAACCAAGGTCCAATGATTATTCACTAAAATAGTTTCTGTTTCATTGTTGCGTAATCTAAGCTTTATTTTAAATGAATGTAAAGATCCCTCTGAACTTTGAAATGGTATCCATTTGCCAAGTTTTCACATCCAACAATCATATTAAAATCTAATGTATAATGAAGTACGTTGTTTCAAATATCGAAATCCTATACCTGTTCCACCAATTTTACAAAGATATTTATCACCTTTTGCAATTCCTTCTATCAAACCCCAATTTTCACCAAGAAGACTTTTGACTTGCTCATATGTGATATCTTTACACATGAACATGGTGGAAGTCTCTTGGAATGAGAATCCTTGGAATAAAATATACAAAACAATGGATGGGAAAAGACCATTGCAAACCTATAGACCTAGAAACTTTTGTGAATTTCAAAGAGTTATGTATATCCATTACCACCTTGTGCTTCAAGGATGATACGGACCATATATCAGGTTTTGGCCACTCCAAGATAAGAAGAGAATGTACTTCAATTCTCTCTAACCTTCCAAAACCATCCATTGTAGAGGGTACAACATATCTATGTATGTAAAACAAAACTCTATCATGGTAAAGTTGAGTAGGAGATATTTCTAGAAAGACTAGTGCACCAACAACTACATGTAATGCCTAGAACGTACCTGTAAGACTATGAAGTGGTTGCTTTTCCACCAAAGTAGAAGGAAAAAATATCTCAAACAAACAAAAACATATCTAAATAGTTCAGAAATATATTCAACACTAGAAAACATACAATATTGTAGAGTAATACTTACAATTCACACAATATCTCATTCTATTAGAGTTTTCAAGTTTCATAGTTTCCATTGTAAAAACATGTTGTAGAATAGCAACTATCCCATTGTCTCTGTGCTTCTTGAATCCAAGTAACTTTCCCTTCCAATGAAGATCTAGGTTTCCATGATCTCTAACTCGATGAAGCCCAACTCTAAAGGGTTGCATGTACACCCATGCACCTTTGGAGTACTCATGTGATAACCATTGTCCATCTGTGGCTTTGATATTGTGACATCTTAATGTGAGGATTTCATCTTTCGATTGCCTAGAAGCTTTAGATGTTTCCATTGAAGCTAAAGGTCTTCAAGCTACAATAGTAATTCAAGATAGGAGATGCAGGTAGGTTGGAGTGTATAAATACAAGCTTCAATGGTGTGCTACAGAGTGAAAGTAGTGGGAAAAGATGATGTTTTGGGACATGGGTATGAAAATGTGAGGTTTAAGAGGGAAATAACTCTTTTTTGAGTATTTTTGAAAAAAAGCCAATTTTTTCAGCTCAAAACATGCATGAATTTTGAATTTGGGGTCAAAAAGAGTACTTTTGAGCTTAAAAAGTAATGGGGATCCATTCTTAGGTGTTATGATGAGTTTTTTAACTTTTTAGAAATTTTGAATTTTTGGGCCCAACTAAGTTATGAGATTCCTTCTTTCTCTAGAGACAACTCATTAAATAAGGGAGAAATATGTCCCCTCTCCCCCTGCCAGCCTAGTATTTTATAGGGCATGGACTGTGGCCACCATTTTCTTTTGATTGGTCCATCACTAATCACTCCTTAATCTAAAAGGCCCATGCAGGGTTCATTTTTTCACCTAATGCTAATTTTCAACCAAGGGGATGTGCCTTGTGTCGCTGCAGGTTCTCATCTTTGACCCCACAGAGCTCTTATTGGAGATTGAGCTTCCCTTACTTTCACGTGAGTGCTTGATTAAGAGGGTTGAGTATTCAGGCATTTTGAATTAGTATTTTGCCTATCACAAGGTTGGTCACCTTAGGAAGGCATGCCCTTCTAGGACCATGCATCAAACTAGGTAGAATTCTAAGTAGGAGGCTTAGCCTCCATGTGTAGAGGTGTCTCATCCTCTATCCCCCTCTTTCGCTCATTCATGCTTGTCACCTCTATATGAGGGTGGGTTTCATCATTGCTCTTACTCATCGGCTGCCACATATGCTCCCTCATCATCTGGCATGGGTTGACAATAGCATGGGTATTGGCAGGAGTTCGGTTGGCAAACCTATCTAGTGGTCCATGAGAGGTTTGTTCCCACATGGAACCATTTCACCACACTTCAGGAGGACTATCGTGTGGCCCCAAGCATGTTTTTGGGGCATGATCCCCCCTATGGGTGGTTCCATTTCCTTTGTTTTCTCTCTTAGGTGTTCTACCTCCATCCCCATATTGCGACTGTCTTCTCTTGGGCCTTCCATCTCTCTAGGGCCTCTTCACTGATAGTCCCTTGACAGTGGCTTTTTGGTGAGTGAAGCTGTCAATGAGGGTCAGTTTCCCTTGCACCCATCTATCTCGATGGGTATGTTGCCCTTGACTAGTATTTCACTAGTACTAGTGAGTTTTGATTATCATATGCAAGGGTAAAGGTTACCAGTTCTTGAGATTCTTTGCCGAGTAGTTGGACATGCTTGCTTCACATGTTCAGGCCCATGTTGTGTCTCTTGCATCCCATAGTTAGAGTGCCTTGGAGTCGGTAGTTGGCTTCTCATATTCTTTATGAGAGGCTTCATAGCCTGACTAGTTTCTTAGGAAGGCATTGTTCTTTGTCCATGCTCAGTTCATTGAGCTCTTCCACCACCTTGGGGAGCTTGATCTCAATGACTTGTTGATCCAAGCTTGGGATACAACTTTGTTTCTCTACAATCTTGTTACTTAAGAGAGTTAGCTTATTCTATTTATGATTGCAGATACTCAAACTACACCCCATTATATGTATATACGTGAGGACAAGCTTGGCTAGGACCACACATGCACATCCATTCAGTCCACTTGGCTCAGCTTGTGTAGGGTTTTTACTAGAGAAATTGGCTTTCTATTAGGGACATTTGGACTCCGATTACTCCCTCTCCAAACCACTTAAAAGATGGCCCATTTTTCTACTCAAATATCATCTTGGTTTGCATGATTTTCACAAGAATTATTTCATGGAATGTTCAAGGATTGGGCATGCCAAAGCTTATGGGCTATAGAGCTCACCTTTGATAGCAACCCTGCCACTCTTTCGTTGGTGGGACCATTGATTTTTTTTAATTCCTCAAGGACACCATATGTCATTGAGCCATATGTGACATTGTAGACAAGCTTTGCAAAGAAATGGGGAGGTCTTTTGGTGTGTTGGATATGGGCCTAATGGCTCTCAAGGTGGTGTGTGTATTTTTTTTGGGGATTCCTTTGCACTCTGCAATATTGGATATAGGGGAGGTTATCTCGGGCAAGGCCATTTAGTTGATCTTGCAGCATGGGGGCATGCCATATGGGTTCATGACTCTATATGCCCCTAAACATGAGCATGGTCATGCCACTTTTTGGTCGTTTTCCTAGCTTCTTTCTTTGGTATTGGAGGATCCTTGGTGACCGGATCAAAATTGCCTTCTAGGAGGTCATTGAGGGTGATCACCTTCCCGCATCACTTGCCAAGGGTTTGCTCTTCCTCATCCCAAAGGAGGAGGTGGCAGTTGGATGATATTAGGCATTGGCATCCAATCATGCTTCTCAACTCAGCTTATCGAATTCCTATGAATGCTCTGAGTTTGAGTTTGTATCCATTACTTGAGACACTAATTCACTCGATGTAGACATGATTTATGAAGGTTCATAATATCCTTCACAGTATCTTCACCTTTTGGGAAGTTTCTCCCTTGCTAGTATATGCGATGAGCCTCTTGCAGATCTTCTATTAGACTTTGAGACAGCCTATGATTGGGTTTACTAGGATTTTCTTCATTACATTATGCTTTGTATGGGCTTCCCTATTACCTGGATTAGGGGTATGGATTCCCTTTAGTGCTCATAGAAACAATAAATGATGGGTAGGAGATAGTTCAACCACACTATAAGAGGGAAGATTATGAATTAATCATCAACCATGGGTTTTTGGGAAAGTGGTTAGCCCATCATACTCCTAGCTTAGAGGTGATGAGTTAAATTCCCACGATTGGTATTAGAGCCTAGGATGTAGGCTTGGGGAATGTGGATAGAAGGTGCACATGTCACTTTCAAAGATGAACGCATGAAATATTAGAAGGTATCGCCCAATCCATAGTCTGGGTTTAGACATATAAGATATAGTTGGATAGCTTTGAGAACGAGCTTTCTAATGGATTGCATAGGATTGAGGATCCAAGATAGCTTGCATGGGTGAGAACTAGGTTCAAGAGACCAAGGTTGAGAGCAAGGCAAGTTCGTAGGCTACTAGCCAAGAAGTAGAAAGGCAAGATTCAAGATACCAAGGTTGATCCCAAGGCAAGTTCATAGAAAAGTCACAAAAGAAGTGGAAAGGAAAGGCTCAAGACACCAAAATTGAGAGCAAGGCAAGTCCATAGGCAAGTGGCCGAGAAATGGAAAGGCAAGGTTCAAGAGACGAAGGATGAGAACAAGAAGGTTCAAGAGATTGTGTAAGCATGAGGATATCAATTCAAGGGGAGATCAATGACTCATTATTGAGGAAAATGATCTCTAGAAGGGGAAGAGAGTGTTAGATGAAAAAAATGATGGGCATGAGATGGTTTAAGCACACCCAAAGAGGAAGGATTAGAAATTAATCCTCAACCATGGCTTTTAGGGGAAGTGGTTAGCCAATCATACTCCTAGCACATAGATCATGAGTTAAATTTCCACAACCACTCTATCGATAGTGAGCTTTAGGTGTCTTAGAGCTCTTGGGAGAGGTTCAATATTGCAAGATCAATTAGGTAGGATTGCCCCTTCACTCCTACGTTGTTTCTCTTCTTTGCTAAGGCCATGAGCACTTGGTTGCTCAAGATACTCTTCAGGGTATCAAGCTCCTAGTTAGGGATTAGGCTCTATTGGATGCTAAGTTTGTTGAGGACACAATCGTTCATGTGTAGGGCCATGATGCCAATATGGTTAGATTTCAACATGCTCTAGATAGATTTAGTGATGCCTTTGGGGCCAAGATTAACTGGCACAATTGTTGTGGTTTTTGGATTGGCTCGGATGATCTTCCTAGATAGCTTCCTTGTGAGCAGTTTTAGTGGATCCCCTAACACGATGGTTAGATACCTTGGGCACCATATTCTTCTTGATCTTTCATTTGAGTAGTATATCTCCTCTCTTCTCCTATCGAGTAGAAGTTATTGCATCGGAGCACTACCCATTTATCCTTCGTTATGAGGGTTGTGGTGACTAAAGAGTTTCTCCTAGCTATGATGTGTATGTCACCTCCTGCTTGATCTTTTTTATTTCTTGTATCAACTAGATGCACTGGCTAATAAGGAATTTTTTATGTTCTCGAGGGGATGGTAGCCCCTCTTGGGTTAAGGTCACTTGGGAGGTCATCATCCTTTCCCTAGAATGCATTCACCTGAGGATCATTGACCGTGCCTATCAGAGTAGAGACTTGTTGGATAATTTTATTGTCTGTGGTGTGCTTCTTGGTCCTAAGCCTTGGAAGAATTTTTTCCATCAATGGTTGGGACTCTTTGCTTCTTCCTCTAGTGTTCTTGGCAAACTCAAATCATATGGATTTTTTTTAGATGATGCATATGGGATTTTCACGATGGAGTGAGGATCATTTTTCTTAAATTATCTTGAGACCTTGGCAGCAGTTAGAGCATGTTGAGGTGTTCACTCACTTCTAGAATTTTAAGGGTATGGTGGAAAAGTAGATAGGGAATTATATTCAAACATTAAAATCTGATGGAGGAGTTGAGTACATGTCAAATGTGTTCAATAGCTTTCTAAAAACTCATGGAATTTCACAACAATTTCCATGCACGTACACACCACAATAGAATGGCATTGTTGAGCAAAAAAATAGATATATTGGAAAAATACTAAGAGCCTTGATGGCTGAAAAGAATATGCCTCATTGTTTTTTGGAAAAATGTATGCACACTATTGGATACATCATGAACAGAACTCAAACTATTGTTATACATCAAGTTACACTTGAAGAGAAGTTTATAGGTAAAAAGCCAAACTTATCACATATTAAAGTATTCGGTTGTATTGCATATGTACATGTTCGAGATGAGTTGAGGATGAAACCTGATCCAAAAGCAAAAAAATGTATCTTCATTTGGTACTCCCTTGAGAAAAAGAGATAAATATTTTTTAACCCACTCACACGATAGGTGAAGGCAAGCAGAGATGTGTTTGATGAAATCTCAAGATTCTATGTAGATCCCAAAGAAGGACTTAATCTTGGCTCAAATAACAAAGGAAATGCTGAAAAATCAAGTGTAGAATCTCAAGTTTTGAGTAGACCTAGTGCATCAACAAACAATAGTTTGAACTCAAATCCATGGAGTGGAAGATTGCATGGACATTTTAGTCCACCAAATTTATCAACTACATGGAACAAAGATAAAGAAAATATTTCTACTAGTAGTAAAACATCTACAAGTTTTGAAGAAATTGATGGAGATTCAAGCGATTCAAAAAAGATCCTTGATGAGGAACTTTGATTGCCCTCTATGAAGACTCCAGGAGTAAGAAAGGCACATGCACATGATACAAGGATAAGTGATCTAGGACCAATAAGATCTTGGAGGATGGAGAATTTATTGCAACAATTGACGTGTCATAGCTACATGGCTCGTCATTGTGCCTACATGACCAAGGGAATACAAGGTGTTGAACCTTCTTGTTTTGAAGATGCAATTGGAAAGGCATATTGGGAGAAAGCTATGGATGAGATGGTTTTACTTTATGGAAATGAAACATAGAAGTTGGTTCCATTGTCACAAGGAAAGAAACCCATAGGTTGCAAGTGGGTTTACAATGTAAAGCACAATGTTGATGGTAGCATAAGCTGCTACAAAGCATGACTACTAGCAAAAGGATATGCATAGTCATATGGCATTGATAACGAGGAAACCTTCAGCCCTATAGCTAAAATGTCTACTCTAAGAGAACTTTTTGCGTTAGCTATAGCAAAAGGATGGACTTTTCATCCGATGGATGGGAAGAATGCTTTCTTACATGGTGAGTTGTAGGAAGAAGTATATATGGACCATCCACAAGGATATGAACATTCAAAGCACCTAGAATATGTTTGCAAGTTCCAAAAGGCTTCTTATGGGCTTAAACAAGCCCCTAGTGCTCATCGTGCAAGGATTACTAATTACTTAAACACCATTGGATTTTATATGTGTGATGTAGAGCATTCATTATATGCAAGCAAGGGTGATGATGGTATCATGATTGTGGATGTTTATGTTGATGATGATTGTAGGAGCTGATAATGAAGAAAGCATTGAAGAGGTAAAGCAACCCCTTATGGGGGAATTTGGCATGAAAGATCTTTGTATGGTGTGCTATTTTTTTAGCATTGATTTTATACATGAAAAATAGGTATTTGGATTTCGCAAAGGCAATTTGCCTTGAGTATGCTAGAAAAGTAAGGTATGGATGATTATGAGCTGATATCTATGCCATTAGCTGAGAATTTAATGTTGGATACTACATCATGTATGTTGGAGAATTCCTCTCCTATTCACAGCGGAAAGTGTAGAAGACCTTGTTAGGATCAAGACTATTGCCAACAGCTGAACCTTCAAATGCAAACTGGTACCAACTGAAAAATGCAATGAACTTCAAAATTTGATCACTCAAACTAGACACCTAGAGCATTCAAATGAGCTATCAAAACTCAATTTGGAGTAGATTTGGGTTCGCAAGTCTTTGATACAAAACAGGCTACATGTCCACTCAGTAAGGCTAAAAACTGGACTTCACTAAAACCTGAATAACTCACAGAGCACAAAGAATTTGATAAAACTGTTCTAGATAGAGAAAGTACTCAAGATAAGCTTTCTAATGAATGTTTAAATACTAAAATTGGATACATATATTGAGAGATATGACTCTCACAAGTATACTACCCAAAAATGGGTGTGCGGCTGGACATACTCTATGAGAGTGAACTCAACGAAATGACTCAAAACAAATGAAGTAGCTACAAGGGGGCTTCCACGCCTTCTTCCTATATTCTTGAGTGTCCTCCCTTGCCTCGTTTATAGCCAAGTGACCAAAAACTCTCATGATGAGTTTGAGAGCTCTTCTCCGTCATTTCTCCACTACTTTGGACAACCACTCCTCTTACAATTAAGTTTTTGGATTTGATTCTCTTTTGATTGATTCTCTTTTGGCCTCCACTACTTGCTGAAGTAAATGCTTCTATTTTTCATTTTGTATTTTCCTTCTACTTGAAGAAAATCCTTTTTGCAAAAATATATACGAGCTTACTTCTTTATTTTTAACACTCCCCCTCAAGCTCACATGTGAGCTTGCACCTTCAGCCATATCCTGCAAGTTGATGTCGTCCTTGAACCTCTTTAGCTTAGAAGCATCTAGGGACTTTGTAAGCATGTCTGCAACCTGGTCATTAGTTCCAATGAACTTGATATCCACATCCTTGCTCAAAACTTTTTCTCGAACATAATGATAATGCACTTCTATGTGCTTGCTTCGTGCATGAAACATTGGATTGTTTGCCAAGTGAATGCTTGACATGTTGTCACCATAAATTGGAATGATCTCCACGTGCACATCAAGAGCAGCCAAGAGCTTCTTAATCCACATAGCTTCACAAGTTGCAAATGCTAAACCTCTATATTCAGCTTCTGTAGATGATAGTGCAACAGTAGGTTGCTTCTCTGAGCTCCATGTGATAGGTTTGCTACCTATCATGAACACATAACCTGAAGTGGATCTTCTATCTTCCTTCGAACCAGCCCAATCAGCATCACTGAAGCCCTTTACCTGCAATTCTTCATCATATCTATAAAACAATGCATGATTGACAGTGTGCTTCACATATCTTAGTACTCGTTTGGCTGAATTTAAATGTTCACTTGTTGGAGCTTGCATAAATTGAGAAAGAACTCCAACAATATAACACAAATCGGGTCTTGTGATTGTAGCATAGATCAACGAACCTATAATACTCCTGTATGTAGTTACATCATGTAACTTCTCTCCATCATTTGAGCATAGCTTCACATTTGTGTCCATAGGTTGAGTGAGTGGTTTGCATTCACTCATTCCAAATCTGAAAAGAACATCCAATAGGTACTTTCTTTGCATCAAGTAAATTCCATCTTTCCCATAGACTATCTCAATGCCTAAAAAGTATTTCAGCTCACCAAGATCTGAAATTTTAAACTCCTTACCGAGTTTTCTTTTTATCTCTTGTATTCTTGTAACATTACTTCCTGTTATGATGAGATCATCAACGTATATGCAAATATATACCTGCTTGCTTTCTTCTTTCTTCATGTAGAGAGAGGGATCTGCATTACTTGGGCTATACCCACACCTTGTGAGGTACTCGACCAATCTTTGATTCCAAGCACGTGGTGCTTGCTTCAGCCCATACAAAGCTTTCTTCAATCTACAAACAAAATTTGGATGCTTTCTATCTTCAAATCCAATTGGTTGACTCATGTATACTTCTTCTTGAAGTTCACCATTGAGGAAAGCATTTTTTATGTCAAGTTGGTATAATGGCCATCTCCTTGCTGCACTCAATGCAATCAAGGTTCTAATTGTTCCCATCTTTGCAACCGGGCTGAAAGTCTCTTCATAGTCGATGTTGTGAGTTTGCTTGAATCCTTTTGCTACTAGTCTAGCTTTATGCCTAGCTAGAGAACCATCAGCATTTCTCTTTATTTTAAACACCCATTTGTTTGGAACAATCTTCATACCTTCAGCCTTTGGAACTAGCTCCCATGTGTGATTGTCCTTGAGAGCTTTTATCTCTTCTTGCATAGCTTCTTGCCATTCTTTTTGTGTACATGCTTCTTCATATGCATCCGGTTCTTTGTCTTTGACCACCTGTGTCATATATGCAAAATGCTTTGCAATAAAACTATCATAGCTCAGCCTTTCAATTGGATACCTTGCTCTTGAAGACCTCCTTTCATTTCCTTTTGAACATTGCTTCTTCAACCGGTTCAACTTTACCTTTGGTGTGATCACCTCTTCATACTCTTCTTCACTTGCATTTGAATCCATATTTTGGGCAGCACTTTCAGCTTTAGATCTTCCATAAGCTGATGTTGGTGATGAGGAATGACTCCTTAGCCTCCCCTTCCATGTTGAGCTTTCTCCAAGTGATGTAGAAGCTTCTCGACCTGACATTTGAGTGCTTGTTTGCTGAAATTCTTCTTGGACAGCACCTCCATCATCTTCATAATCTTCTTCAAGAATCTTCTCTTTCCCTTGGTCTCCAAACCATGGTCTTAGCTCATCAAATACCACATCTCGTGAGACTCGTAGCTCCTTTGTCACCGGATTGTAGCACCTATATCCCTTTTGCTCCGATGAATATCCAATAAAAATACATTTTTCGGACTTTGCCTCCATCTTTGTCCTTAGTTATTGATGGATGTGAACATAACACACACATCCAAAAACTTTGAGATGTGTAAGGTCAGGTTTCTTACCGGAATAAACCTCCTCGGGAGTTAGATTATGCACTCCAGCCATTGTGCACTTGTTCATCAAATAAACGGCCGTACTAGTTGCTTCAGCCCAATAGTTTAGTGGCATCTTCATCTCGTTGAGCGTGCATCTTGCAACTTCTGTGATATGTCGATTTTTCCTTTCAGCTATTCCATTTTGTTGAGGTGTGTACCTACATGTAAATTGTCTCTTGATGCCATTTTCATAAAGAAAATATGAAAATTCTTTGGAGAAATATTCTCCTCCTCCATTAGACCTCAAGGTCTTTATGTAGCGTCCTGTTTTCTTTTCTACTTGTGCTTTAAATCTCTTGAACATGGAGAACACATCTGATTTTTGTTTTATGCAAAACATCCATACTTTTCTTGAATGATCATCGATAAAAGTGACAAAATATCTATTACCAGCCACTGATGGTTGTTGTGATGGTCCCCATACATCCGTGTGTATCAAGTCGAGGACATTCCTTGCCACATAGTTGCTCTTCTTGAATGGTTGTCGAGTTTGCTTTCCTAGTTGGCATGCTTCACAAAACTCATGTAGTCCAGCATCATTGAAGCTTGGAAGACCTCTTACCACTTCATGGTTGCTCATGTCCTTGAGCTTGGGAATGTTGATATGTCCAAACCTTTTATGCCACAAATCGATTTCAACAATCCTCTTGTTTCCAAACAGAATATACATCACCTTTCCATGTGGTTGTTGAATGTCCAAAGTGAACATCCTACCTTCTTTCCTTCCTTGAGCAATGACCTTGAATCCTTCTTTTGGATTCTTTATAAAGCAGCCTTTTTCATTGAAGAGAACATGATATCCTTTCTCTACCATTTGTCCTACTGAAATCAAATTCTTTGCAATAGTAGGAACATGAAGAACATCAGCCAATACCTTTCTATCTCCAACATGCTCAATTGCGTGTTGAGTTTCATCGCCAGTCTCCACACATCCTTTTCCACTTGGAGCTTGTAGCTTTGTGAATAAATCTCCTTGGCATGTCATATGGTTGCTGCAACCTGAATCTATGAACCATTTTTTGTCATCACTTCTCGAGTTGTTGTAGTCATGCTTCATGGCAAGCATGGTTTGCTTGTCTCCTTCACTTGATGTACTCACATAGTTATTTTGGCTCCTTTGGTTGCCTCCATTCAACCTTCCATTCTTTTGCCAACAATCATTTGCATAATGTCCTAGTTTACCACAATGATAACATGTTATACCTTTGTGAGGATTGTATGAACCTAGACCTCTTCCTCTATTTCTTCCTCGACCTCCTCCATGTGTGTTGTCATTTGAGTTGTCCTTGTTGTCCTCGGAGTTGTGTTGGCTGAAATTTGTGTTGTTGTAGCTTCTTCCTCTTCCTCTCGAGCCTCCTCTTGAGTTCCTTCCTCTACCTCGTCCTGCATATAACATTTGACTATGGCTGTCCTTACCTTTGTTGCCTTCTCCTTGTTGAGCAACCTCTTCAGCCACAAGATTTGGTATAATCTCGTCGAATGTTGGAAGAGGATCTCTATAAAGAATGTTTGTGATGAGGGGCTTCCACTTTTCTTCACTCCTCAAGCCATTGAGGGTTGTTTGGACGATGTCTTCCTCTTCTATCTTGCATCCAACTGATGCTAGCTGATCTCAAAGCTCCTTGATCCTCAATGTATACTCACTAATGCTTTGGTTTGAGCTTTTCTTCATGTTGTTGAGCTCGTTCTTGAGTTGCATCCTTCGAGACCTTGTTGAGGTAGCATACACCTTCTCCAATGCTTCCCAAACTTGTGAGAAATAACCAATCATAGTGTTAGAAATAACTTGTGAGATGAGTAACATCACCCTTCTATTCCTCTCTTCCCAATCAGCAAATTGTCTCCTTTGTGTAGGAGTAATGTTGGGATCTTCAAGGTTCACCGGTTGTGGATCCTCTCCACTAACTAGACTCCATAAACCTATACATTTAAGGTAATTTATCATTCTATACCTCCAAGACTGAAAATTATCTTTGTCTGAGTTCTCAACTTGTTGTCCTAAATCAGCCATTGAAAACTTCCAAGATTGAAGTTTACCTCAAGTATTGTGTGGCGCTCTTCCTTGACTTTATGAAGCTCCCCCTTGATTTGTAGCTTCTCCTTTGCTTCACTTCAGTTCCAATGCTTTGCCTCTTCAAAATCAAATGCTCTGATACCAATTGTTGGAGAATTCCTCTCCTATTCGTAGTGGAAAGTGTAGAAGACCTTCTCACGATCAAGACTATTGCCAACAACTAAACCTTCAAATGAAAACTGGTACCAATTGAAAAATGCAATGAACTTCAAGCTTTGGTCACTCAAACTAGACACCTATAGCTTTCAAATGAGCTATCAAACACTCAATTTGGAGTAGATTTGGGTTTGCAACTCTTTGATACAAAACAGGCTACCTGTCCACTCAGTTGGGCTGAAAACTGGACTTCACTAAAACCTAAATAAATCACTAACCACAAAGAAGTTGATAGAACTGTTCAAGATACAGGAAGTACTCAAGATAAGCTTTCCAACGAATGTTTAAACACTAAAATTGGATACATATATTAAGAGATATGACTCTCACAAGTAGACTACCCAAAAATAGGTGTGCGGCTGGACATACTCTATGAGAGTGAACTGAACGAAATGACTCAAAACAAATGAAGTAGCTACAAGGGGGCTTCCATGCCTTCTTGCTATATTCTTGAGTGTCCTCCCTTGCGTCTTTTATAGCCAAGTGACCAAAAACTCTCATGATGAGTTTGAGCTCTTCTCCATCATTTCTCCACTACTTTGGACAACCACTCCTCTTACAGTTCAGTTTTTAGATTTGATTCTGTTTTGGCCTCCACTACTTGCTGAAGTAAATGCTTCTATTTCTCATTTTTTATTTTCCTTCTACTTGAAGAAAATCCTTTTTGCAAAAATATATACGAGCTTACTTCTTTATTTTTAACAATGTAAAGCATTGAAAATGCTACTATGTACAAGAGAATTGTGCGAAGCTTGATATATCTCACAATTACAAGCTCTGATCTAAGATACATGGTTGGACTTGAAAGTCAATTTGTGTCGGTTCCCAAGAAACTACATTTAGATGCTTTGAGGCACACTCTATGTTTTGTGAATGCTACTTTGGATTATGCATTATGTTATCAAGTTGGTGTAGATTTGTAGGTTCATGGATACACTGATGCAGATTGGGCTAGTAGTATTCCAGATAGAAGATCTATTAGTGGCTTTCTATTCTCACTTGGGAGTGCAACTATTACGTGGAGTAGCAAGAAGCAACCCATTGTTGCTTTGTCAAGTGCACAAGATGAGAATAGAGGTGCAACAATGGTAGCATGTAGGCATCATGGTTAGAGATGCTACTTGCAAATTTAGGTGTGGAATTGCAAAAGCCCATCATCATCTATTATGATAATCTTAGCAACATTAGCATGAAATCTTGTTTTCAATGCTAGAACATAGCATATCAAGGTACATTATCACTTCATCAGAGAGAAGGTATTATTAGGTGATATTGATCTGTCTAAGATTAATATTTACTTAGCATAAATCAAGAAAGGAATTAGTGATGAGATTATTTGTTGAGTTAGAATCCTCACATCAGGTCTTTGCATTGTCTCGGTGCAAAGTACTCATTCATTTTCATTAAAGCAAACTAAACTTAGAAATGAAATGAGTCGAACAAGGCAATATATAATGATTGAAGTATCTATTATTAGATTCAATTTAGATATGTCTTCACCTTGGAAATATTTACTAGGGGCACCTTTTCACCTTACAAGTCATCCAATTGTACTGCTCTTGGCAAACGCTTTGCAAATTTCTAGGGTCTAGACCAAGTCAGTGCCAATTTCGTACGTATTCAAAGAATTTGATACACAAGGACCAAGGATGTCTCATGTACTTCATTGGCCCTTAGGTACCTATCATGAAATCATTTCCTTCATCTTGCTTTACTTGCAATTTCC
>CM035433.1:58868328-58940828 GCA_020310875.1 Ceratopteris richardii | reverse complement strand
ACTAGATCACTAATGTTGCTCCATGAGTTGATGTTTGGTGTGTTGTGGGTGACCTCAACATGATTGAGGCCTGAGGATTGAAAGGGGGGTATTCACAACACTCTTCATGATTATGATCTTGTGGCTTGGAAGAGACTATGTTTGACCTTGAGGATGCATGATGTATGGCACAATGAGGGATTCCTGAGAGATAGATTTTGTTTCCACTTCTTGCATTCTAATAGACAGATTGAAGGGACAAAAATCTCTAGCGTTCATCGCATTAATGTCAGTGATATATTGACTGTTTGTGGTGGTAGCACATGTATTGTGGTGCACTCTTGCTTCTTTGATCTTGCCCTTGTAGTTGTCTCCTTTGAGGATGTGGATACCATAGGTTCCATGGTGTTACATATTCATGAGCCTATTCAGCTTGATGGGAGCATGGCTTATTAGATTTATGTGATAAGTTCCTAGCTATCTTGGGCCAAGGGATGATGGGCTGAGTCCCTTGCAAATGGCTTCCAACAAATGTGTTTGCTTTTGCATGAGAGCACCTAGCAATTGGTGTGTCTCTAAGAGAGTCACTGCTGCCTTGACATGGGTATTGCCTCCCTCCTATGGTTCGTAGTGTGGCATCTAGACTATGAGGTGACTGGCTCTCAGCTTTCAGAGGTGCATGAGGAGTTGTTGGAGGTCAAGGATAGGAAATCTACCTTCTTCCATCATGAATGGACCTCTTATTGGACTCATTTTGGTAATCATATTTCTTATGCGTTTTTCTTAGTACTCCAATCACGACATATGCATGGTGGGATCGTGCAGCTTTGTTTTTCTTTGGAGTGTGCAAAACTGACAAAGATTACCACTAAGTTCTATCTCACATTCTTATGTGCAGAGACACCCTTTTAGACTTGGCAATAGAGAGACACTCTGTTTTGCAACATGTGTCATGATCTGTGACCGATGAGATGCAATCTTTGCTTCTAACCCCATTTATGGATAGTGAACTTCTTGATGCACTATGTGGCATGGATAGAGGGAGTTGCCTTGCTGATGATGGTTGATTTCCTAGCTTCTATCTATGGTATTTGAGAGTCCTTGGTGATGGGATCAGAATTGCCTTCTAGGAGGTCATTGAGGGGGATTACCTTCCCCCATCACTTGCCAAGGGTTTGATCTGCCTCATGCCCAAGGGGAGGGGGGGGGGTAGCTGGATATATTAGGCATTGGCATCCAATCAGGCTTCTTAACTCGGCCTACCAAATTCTTTCGAAGGCTCTAAGTTTTACTTTGTATCCATTAGTTGAGACAGTGATTCACCCGATGCATACTTTATTTACGAAGGTTCATAATATCCTTCATAGCATTTTCACCTTTTGGGAAGTTTCTCCCTTGCTTGGATATCCAATGAGCCTCTTGGAGATCTTCTATTGAAATATGAGAAAGCCTATGATTGGGTTTACTAGGCTTTTCTTGATTACATTATGCTTTGTGTGGGCTTTCGTATTATCTAGATTAGGGGTATTGCTTCCCTTTGTTGCTACTAGAAATTGGTATGTGGATAGAATGTGCACACGTTGCTTTCAAAGTTGAACCCATTAGTTGAAAAGCTCTCAAAATAGGGATTCCAATGGATTGCATTGCATTGAGGATCCAAGATAGCTTGCATGGGTGAGAACTAGGTTCAACAAACCAAGGTTGAGAGCAAGGCAAGTCCATAGGCAGGTGGCCAAGAAGCAAAAAGGCAAGATTCAAGTTACCAAGGTTGAGAGCAAGGCAAGTTAATAGGCAAGTTGTAAAAGAAGTGGAAAGGAAAGGCTCAAGACCCCAAGATTGAGAGCAAGGCAAGTCCATATGCAAGTAGCCACGAAGCGGAAAGGCAAAGTTCAAGAGACCAAGGTTGAGAACAAGAAGGTTTAAGAGACTATGTAAGGGTGAGGATATCAATTCAAGGGGAGGTCAAGGATAGATTATTGAGGAAAATGATCTCTAGAAGGGGAAGAGAGTGTTAGAATCAAGAAATGATGGGCATGAGATGGTTGAACCACACCCTAAGAGTGAGGATAAGAAAGTAATTCTCAACCATGGATTTTGGGGCAGGTGGTGAGTTAGTCATACTCCTAGCAAGTAGATCATGAATTGGATTCCCACAACTGCTCTACTAATAGTTCGCTTCGGGTGTCTAAGGGCTCTTAGGAGAGGTTTAGTATTGCCATATTCATCAGGTAGAGTTTTCCCTTGGATTTTTACCTTGTTTCTCTTCTTTGTTGATGACACAATTGTTTATGTGTAGGGCCATGAGGATAATATGGTCAAATTTAACATGTTCCAGATAGATTTTTTGATGCGTCTAGGGCCAAGATCAACTAGCATAATTCGTGTGGTTTTTGGATTGGATTGGATGATCTTCCTAGATGGCTTTCTTGTGAGCACTTTTAGTGGATCCCCCTCACATGATGGTTAGATACCTTGGGTACCATATTTGTCTTGATCTTTTGTTTGAGTAGAAAATCTCTCCTCTTCTCCTGTCCAATAGGAGGAAGTTATTACATTAGAGCACTACACATTTGTCCTTGGCTAAGAGGGTTTTGGTGACTAAAGGGGTTGTCCTAGCTATGATGTGTATGTCACCTCCTTTTGGATCTTTTTTATTTCTTGTATGAGGTAGATGCAATGGCTAATAAGGAATTTTTTATGTTCTCAAGGGGATTGGAGCCCATCTTGGGTTAATGTCGTTTGGCAAGTAATCATCCTTTCCCTAGAACGCATTTGCCTTGGGATCATTGACCGTGCCTATCAGAGTAGAGACTTGTTGGGCAATTTTGTTGTTCATGGTCTACTTCTTGGCCCTAAGCCTTGAAAGAATTTTCTTCATAAATGGTTGGGACTCTTTGCTCCTCCCACTCGTGGGCTTCACAAACTCAGATCATATGGATTTTAGTTGCGATGAAGATATGGGATTTTCATGATGGAGTGAGGATCATTTTTCTTAAATTATCTTGAGATCTTGGGAGCAATTAGAGCATGTCGTTATTTAGCTCTCTCCCTCATGTGTTGAGGAGCAGATATAACAACCTATTACTTGAAGTCCTCTCATTCACATGGAGAGGGGGTTCATGATTTGGTCTTGAACTCATAATTCTTGAGGGCAGTTTTCCACGGGCCATAGGTGTAGTGTGGCCAATGCAATTAGCTTTAGAAGTCTCTCTGAGACAAGGTAGTAGGATAGACATATAAGGATGTGTGGTGCACCTCATAGGATTAGGAATATTGAGGTTGTTATTGCAAAGGACTAGGGGACTTAGGCTAGTCTCTTGCATTAGGTGGCTTGGCAAGGGCCTTCACATAGACCTAGGTCCTGATTGCTACTTGAGGCATTACTCAAGATGGGAATCTTTTCTTTGAGATTAGTGAGGAGAGGCACATGATCAGCTTACTGACAGAGTCTGCCATAAATGTGCGTTGCACGTTTCAAATGGATTTTGGTGGTTGTCACTTGAAATCATGAGTAGCACATTGATCCTACCCTCAACGACATTGAGACCCTTCTCCAAGGAGTAGTAGTCGCATGATATTTTTTCCCTGTCAAGGGCCCACATTATTCTACTCTTTCAATACTTTGCATACCTAGGATGGTGGAACATTGAATGGCATCATCCAATCACTTCTGATGCGGCTGTGTTCTGGCATCATGTGGGCTCATAGAGGAGTTCCTCCTCTCCTCTTGGCATCAGATTTGGGGCTCTCAAGAATCTCCTCAATTTGTGCCCTTTCAGTCATTGGTTGCCCATAAGAGCATTGTTGTCATCACCTAGCTCAGCTTTTGGGGGCCAACCTCTAGACTGCATGTGTTGTGGATTTCACTTGGAGTCCTAGTGGCACTTCCTTTGGGACTACAAGTTGTCATAGAAGATTTTTCCATTGTTCTTTAGACTTCTTGCCTTGTAGACAAGACCTCAAACCCTCAATTACAAGCATGAGTCTCGTAGTAGGATTGTTTTGATTCAAGATGGGCTGATTGGCACTAGTTTGAATCTTAGCATTTCCACTTGGAGCGATGTGGATCACCCATAATGGGAGGTGATCATTAGCCTTGTCATGTGGTTTATCTCGATAGGCAAATTTCAATGCAACTTAGAGTAGCATATGATTCCTTCAGTCGAGACTGTTCCACACTTTTGGTTGGAGTTGATCCACACCTTGTAGAGGTAGCTAGACTATCTTCAGGGAGACTTGAATGGTATGACTTTTCAAGATCAGGCCTTTCTTTCACTCTAGAAGGAAGGCCCCTTCTTTACTATTTATGGTGATGCTATCGGTTGGAGCTACCAACTACCTACTTGAAATCCCCCCCCGCCCCCCCCCCCCCAACATTCCCTCCTCTAGGCCCTAAATCTTTAATGATGTTGCATGGGTGTGTGGGGTTATTTTTCCCCCTTGTATACATTTCATGATTGCATAGTGGAATTGTATGGCTTTGGGTGTTTTTTGTTAAGTAATGAAAGGATATTTTCTAGCCAAAAGAAATCTTCATATTAATTAGGGAATAAACTATTGAATTTCAAGTGACCAAAAAGAGCATAGCAAAGCTCCATTTCAGCCATGGGAAAAGTATGAGCAACCAAGGCATTCGAGGCAGCCCTCTTGTATGGATCCATGCGATACAAGCCATTACATAATGTAACAGACATCACAATAATATCACCATTGTTGAAATCATGAACCATACACTTATCATCAACAATGTACATGAAATCTAGGTTTGGCAATCAACAAAACTGAAATTAATTTCTTGATATCGGGAACATACAATGCATTTTTTAAGAGAATCACACCTCCATTTGTAGCCCTAAGCTCAATTTCTCCTACTCCAATGATAGGATAAGAGGCATTGTTTGCACACACCACATGTTTTCCTTTGGGTGCATCTTTCAAAGATGCAAAAAAACTTTTGCATGATGTTAGTGCTTTCAAGCACCACTATCAAAGAACCAATCCAAATCATCCTCAATCACAACCATACATTTAGAATGCAAAGATGGATCATAATGACATGTGACAACACACGCCCAAAAATCTCAGTCATGTTAGCTTCATCATACTTTGCATTTGCTGAATTTTCAGCAATAGACATGTCGGATTCCTTCTTCTTTTCATTGTGCTTAGCAAACTTCCTAGACTCATCAATAGTAGGATCAAAATTTCAACAATATTTGAATCTCTTCTTCTTTTGCAAATCAGCATCATTAGAGGAATGAGTGGAAGAGAAAGTTTGAGGCTTTGGTTTTGATGTACCCAAAGCTGAACTATACTTGTTTTTACCTTTTTGTGAGATAGCAAGTGCTTGTGTGCCCTCAATCAAACCACTCCTATTCACTCTAGATTGATCTTCTTGCAAAAGGAAAGACACAACCTCATCAAATGCATACATATTGGGATTCCCTTTTGCAATCAAATGGAGTGTGGTAGAAAATCTTTGAAAAGATTCTGGCAATCCTTTCAACAATGTAGAGATGAGAGATGCATCCGAAATAATCTCATCTATGTTTGCCAATTGATGTTTCAAGTCCTTGATATGTGTCACATACACATCCACTGACTCATTTTCAGCCATATATACATCCTCAAGTTGCTTCCTCAAGTATGCAACACGTGCTTCATTATGCACAACATACAAAGAAGCAAGTTTGTCCCATGCATGTCTTGATGTACAACATGACCAGATGGCTCGAACTTATGAAGCTCAATTCCACCCTGCCATAGAGTACAGATGAATGTTCAAGTGAGGATACCCCTAAGGTGCTTGTTCAAGAACTAAATTTTGGAGATGAAGAGAACCTCAAAAGAGTCCACTTAGCCTCATTGTTGTAACACGATCCTCTCTTATTAGAGAAGGTAACCTCTCTTCTTTTCTGTTGTAAAAATGCCTTTGCATGATCCTATAGAGACCTATTAGGAACTCCAAAAGAACTTGGACTACATCGAATACCATTAGTAGAAGGACTTGCACCTCTAAGAAGCAAGCCTTATTGACATGCTCCCAAATATATAGAGGAAATCAAGGTGGAAATAACAAAACTAGAGGAGGTAGGTATTATTGTTCTTGTAGAGCATTCAAGCTAGCTTTCAACTATGGTTATTATAGCTAAGAATAATATGAGGAATAATATGTTCTAATTTTCACACTTTCGATAAGGTAACTACTCAAGATGGTTTTCCTCAAACTTTCAGAGAGTAGGTACTAGAAGAAGTAGCGAGGCACACTTTCTATAGTCTCCTTGATGGTTTAAGTGGCTACAAGCAAAAACTAATTAATCCTAATGAAGGAAAACAAACAGAATTTATTCTTCCATGCGATACTTATGTTTACATGTGCATGGCTTTTGGTTTAAAAAGCACACTTGCTTCATTTAATAGAACAATGTATATGAAATGGGGAAATGCTTAACAAGAGTGCTTTGCATTTAGATGGATGAATTTCTAGTATTCTCAAACACAAACAGAATAGAAATAGTCTGAGACATTCATGATCATTTGAAAAATCTAAAGGAGTTCTTTGATCAATGTATCAAAACAAGTTTGAAGTTGAATCCTACTAAACGTCTTTCTTGTTCACCATATGTACTCTTCTTGATCACATAGTTTTGGAAAAGGGTATTACAATTGATTTGAAAAATGTAGCTACCAGCTTTCCATGCCCATTCCACACACTCCTAAGGAAACACAAATTTTTCTAGGCCATGCGAGATACTATAGAAGATTTATATGAATGTACGTAGAAATAGCTAAGCCTTGGTCAATGCTTACTGGTAAAAAGATCCCTTTCTCATCAAGTCGATGTTGAAAAGGCATTTAGTGAGCTAAAGGTGAGGTTGTGTACTACACCACTCTTAAATGTTCCTAATTGTTCACTTGAGTCGCACACTACAACATATCGGGCGTATACCGAGGCTTCTATCGAGGAAAATGAACAGGCACAATTTTTCCCCGACATCGATGTAAGGGTCGATGTAGGCGTCGGAACCAAAGTGCCAGTATAAGCATCGATATAAGCGTCGGTATAAGCATCGGTATAAGCATCGGTATAAGCGCTGGTATAAGCGCTGGTATAAGCATCGGTATAAGCCATGGTATGCCCCTGAGCAAAATAGTCGGTATAAGCATTGGTATGTGCCTGGGGATACCGATGCTTATACCGTCCCTTATACCGAAGACCATATCTGCAAACTTTTCTTGGGTAGAGTATGTTGTCTATTGCTACAACAACATTCCCATGCTGTTGTGTAGCAAAAGACAATACACTCTGCCCAAGAAAAACTCGAGTACATGTGACATGTATGACAGGCAACAAAAACATGATTTGATAAAGAAAAACATACTATCAAATACAAAAGACATGAGAGAAATCAATCATGAACCATGTACAAAAAAATGAGACACATTAACATGATATTTATAAACAACAACTAGAACACATGTATATGTGTGTACGCTTATGTATATACATGTGTATGTGTATATGTATTATGTGTATATATTTGTATGCATTTTTAAAAACCCTAAAGCCCTAATCCTAATGACCTAGACCTAAGACATGTGTAAGTGTGTATTTTTGTGTATATATATGTGTATGTGAATATATATATGTGTATGTGTGTGTATGCATATGTGTATCTATGTGAAAACCCTAAAATCCTAATCTTGAACACCTAGACCTAAAACATGTATATGTGTATGCATGTGTGTATATTAGACCTAAAACATGTATATGTGTATGCATGTGTGTATATATGCAAAAGCCAAAAACCATAATCTTAAAACCCTAACCCTAAAACATGCATATGTGTGTATGTATATGTCACATCTGTATATGTGTGTATGCATGTGTGTATATATCTCTGTGTGTGTATGTATGTATGTATGTGTGTATGCATGTGTATATATATGTGTATGTGTATTCGTATTATGTGTTTATATGTGTATATGTGTGTATGCATGTGTGTATATATGTAAAAGCCAAAAACCCTAATCCTAAAACCCTAACCCTAATACATGCATATGTATGTGTTGCTCTAGCACAATGGTGAGAACCACGTTAAGAAGCTCCACCTCCTTAATGTCAATCCACGGAAGAGATAGGAGGGATATGAAGATCGTGAATATGGGATGAAGTGAGAGTGATGGTGAGAAGCATAGAGATGCACACACACATACACACACACAACGAAGAGACAAGCAAGACACACTGGAAGGTAGGAAATCAACTCTATTACTCAAGAACACTCTTACAAACTCAAAATAGCTCTAAGCTCTCTCTACTCATACAAGCTAACCTAAAAAATGAGCTCTCTAGCTCTTTTTATAGATTCTAGACTAGTTTTGACTGGTTTCACATCTAGTGTCTGGCATAGTTAAAAAATAGGTTCTAGATGCTATTTGAAAGGGTAAACGGTGTATAAAAATAACCAAAATTGGTACGCTCATTCTACCTAAGCTCCTCAAGCTCGAGGACTCCTCAACTTGCACAAAATGGAGCTATAAATTACAAAAATGGTTTTTCTATGTTACATATTGTACAAAAGTGATGAAAATCACTGTTGGAGGTTTTGAAAAGTATTTATAAAACATAACTCTTTGAAAAATGATTCGACTGACTCCCTGCTACTTTGTTGTGCTCTGTCTTCACATGCTTCCATGTCTTCTATGCTTCTGACTACTGCCAACACCCCCCTCCCTCTCGCTTCTGTCGTCCTCCACAGAACCTGGTTGTGAGGTCTGTCGGATATAATTCTGGAGTAGTTCTTGAGCTAGGGTGTGTTCTAATATGCGAATTCCTTGGGCCAGATCTGCCTCGAGTTTCTCCCAATCAATGGGTTGCGGTTCATCTGATGGTGGAAGTCGATAATGCATGGAATATACCATCTGTTCATAGGCAAATAACTACAAGAGGTGTGTAGGCCTGCTGATGAACACCTCTGAATGGTATTCCCAGAAACCGATTATGAACATTTCTTCGAAGGTCTGCACGTATAGGGGTGGGAGGGTTGGAAGAGAGGAAGGGAGGAGGCAAAGGCTCAAGGCAAAGGGGGAGGGGAGCTCAGGGAGGGGGAGGGAGGTGGGGGGACCTATCACTTTGTTGGGGAGGGGGGGAGGGAGAGGGCAAGAGGGGGAATGGGGACGAAGAAAAGAGGGTGGGAGGGGGTGGGTATGGAGGGGAGTAGGAGAGGGACTAGGGAGGGGGGGATGTCGGGGTCCCTATTGAGGCGAGGGTGGGAGGCAGTGCGGATGATGGAGAGACAAAGGGGGCGATGGAAATTTTGCACATAGGGAGCATGTCGAAGATAAATAAATCTGCTCCACTTTAAAGGAATTTGCATTGGGGAGTTAGAACCCATACTGAAGCACAAAAACTTATTAATACCAGCCCTTGATGTAAGTGATGTAAACACAAGGAGGAAGACATTGGTCACCGTTTTTATACATTCTCGAAGAACAAAAGGTTTTGGATCTCTTTGGAGAGGATTCTCAAGCTATGGTGACATATGTGTTGATAGGCAGCTACATTAAGGGAAAAGAAACAAGTGGTTCAATGATGTTATAGAACGCGATCAAAAGTGACTCGACTTTATGGTGATATATCTGTTGATAGCAAGCTATATTAGGGGAAAATTAGCAAGTTGTTCCGTGACGTTTTAAAAATGAGGTCAAAAGTGACTCTAGTTTATGGAATATATGGAAAGAGAGATATATGATTCATTTTGGTCCTCGTAGGAAAAGAAAATACCTCCAAAATAAAAAACTGTAAAAACAAACACACAAACCCCCCCCCCGGCCGCGTTTCAGACAGTCGATGATAAAACAAAGACAAAAGCATAAAACGAAATTAGTCCCCCACGAAAAGGGAGATAGGTTTACTAGCGGCTCATAATTGTTTGTGATTTGTACCTTTTATTGAAGCACATAAATGGATTGAAAAAGCACATCAATGGATCGATAAGACCTTATTGATAAGACCTTTGCTCTCAGGAACGAAAGAGACTATTACAAAGGATTGCTTGGAGTTTAGTTTGCCATCCCTGACAGAGGAAAGCCAACAACGAACCCGAGGTATCCCGATACATGGAGTGCCTCCAACTATTGCCATGTCGACAGCTCAACTGATCAATGGAGAGCGGCAGCTCGAAGGAGAAGCGTAGCAGACAAAATGGAGGTTGAAGTGAGCTAGAACCTCATGAAGTCATGCCTACCGGATCTACAGACCTACTCTTTGAGCATTGAACCTCCCCTTTATGAGCATTCCCTGCGTGTACATTATGAGCGTTCCCTACGTGCTGACCCAAGTTATGTTATTGCTCTCTTTCTTCTCGGTCAATAATTCGAGATGGCTTCTTGGGTATCAGTTATTATCTATACGTTTGCTGCGAATTGTGCTCTGTGCAGGCGCTAAGGTTCAATTGTCTACTCTCGAGCTTTAATTTTGAAAGAACAATTGTGCAAGTCAATGGGCATAATACTCATGGAACCTCTAGTATCTCACAAAGCAAGGGTTAGACAACATTACAATTGATTTCAATTGGTTTGGCCAAACCCATTACATATCCAACCCCAAGCTTAACATATTACCAGTTCCTTTCTTGTGAGTATTTGCTTCCTCTGTATAAATCACTGTATAACCAACGTATGTCATCTCCCTTTGTGCTGATTTCAGACATAGTTATTTTGCTCTATACAGGCGCGACGGTGACATGACTGATTATTCTTGTGCTCCAAGGCAGCTTGTCCCAAGTGATTGGAATTTTGGACTTCTGCAAGGACACCATGACATAAAGCAAGTGATTGGAATTTTGGACTTCTGCAAGGACACCATTTTGGACTTCTCACAAAGCAAGGGTTAGACAACATTACAATTTATTTCAATTGGTTTGGCCAAACCCATTACATATCCAACCCCAAGCTTAACATATTACCAGTTCCTTTCTTGTGAGTATTTGCTTCCTCTGTATAAATCACTGTATAACCAACGTATGTCATCTCCCTTTGTGCTGATTTCAGACATAGTTATTTTGCTCTATACAGGCGCGACGGTGACATGACTGATTATTCTTGTGCTCCAAGGCAGCTTGTCCCAAGTGATTGGAATTTTGGACTTCTGCAAGGACACCATGACATAAAGCAAGTGATTGGAATTTTGGACTTCTGCAAGGACACCATTTTGGACTTCTCACAAAGCAAGGGTTAGACAACATTACAATTTATTTCAATTGGTTTGGCCAAACCCATTACATATCCAACCCCAAGCTTAACATATTACCAGTTCTTTTCTTGTGAGTATTTGCTTCCTCTCTATAAATCACTGTATAACCAACGTATGTCATCTCCCTTTGTGCTGATTTCAGACATAGTTATTTTGCTCTATACAGGCACGACGGTGACATGACTGATTATTCTTGTGCTCCAAGGCAGCTTGTCCCAAGTGATTGGAATTTTGGACTTCTGCAAGGACACCATGACATAAAGCAAGTGATTGGAATTTTGGACTTCTGCAAGGACACCATTTTGGAATTCTCACAAAGCAAGGGTTAGACAACATTACAATTGATTTCAATTGGTTTGGCCAAACCCATTACATATCCAACCCCAAGCTTAACATATTACCAACTCTTTTTTTGTGAGTATTTGCTTCCTCTATATAAATCACTGTATAACCAACGTATGTCATCTCCCTTTGTGCTGATTTCAGACATAGTTATTTTGCTCTATACAGGCGCGACGGTGACATGACTGATTATTCTTGTGCTCCAAGGCAGCTTGTCCCAAGTGATTGGAATTTTGGACTTCTGCAAGGACACCATGACATAAAGCAAGTGATTGGAATTTTGGACTTCTGCAAGGACACCATTTTGGACTTCTCACAAAGCAAGGGTTAGACAACATTACAATTGATTTCAATTGGTTTGGCCAAACCCATTACATATCCAACCCCAAGCTTAACATATTACCAGTTCTTTTCTTGTGAGTATTTGCTTCCTCTGTATAAATCACTGTATAACCAACGTATGTCATCTCCCTTTGTGCTGATTTCAGACATAGTTATTTTGCTCTATACAGGCGCGACGGTGACATGACTGATTATTCTTGTGCTCCAAGGCAGCTTGTCCCAAGTGATTGGAATTTTGGACTTTTGCAAGGACACCATGACATAAAGCAAGTGATTGGAATTTTGGACTTCTGCAAGGACACCATTTTGGACTTCTCACAAAGCAAGGGTTAGACAACATTACAATTGATTTCAATTGGTTTGGCCAAACCCATTACATATCCAACCCCAAGCTTAACATATTACCAACTCTTTTCTTGTGAGTATTTGCTTCCTCTGTATAAATCACTGTATAACCAACGTATGTCATCTCCCTTTGTGCTGATTTCAGACATAGTTATTTTGCTCTATACAGGCGCGACGGTGACATGACTGATTATTCTTGTGCTCCAAGGCAGCTTGTCCCAAGTGACTGGAATTTTGGACTTCTGCAAGGACACCATGACATAAAGCAAGTGATTGGAATTTTGGACTTTTGCAAGGACACCATTTTGGACTTCTCACAAAGCAAGGGTTAGACAACATTACAATTGATTTCAATTGGTTTGGCCAAACCCATTACATATCCAACCCCAAGCTTAACATATTACCAACTCTTTTCTTGTGAGTATTTGCTTCCTCTGTATAAATCACTGTATAACCAACGTATGTCATCTCCCTTTGTGCTGATTTCAAACATAGTTATTTTGCTCTATACAGGCGCGACGGTGACATGACTGATTATTCTTGTGCTCCAAGGCAGCTTGTCCCAAGTGATTGGAATTTTCGACTTCTGCAAGGACACCATGACATAAAGCAAGTGATTGGAATTTTGGACTTCTGCAAGGACACCATTTTGGACTTCTCACAAAGCAAGGGTTAGACAACATTACAATTGATTTCAATTGGTTTGGCCAAACCCATTACATATCCAACCCCAAGCTTAACATATTACCAGTTCTTTTCTTGTGAGTATTTGCTTCCTCTGTATAAATCACTGTATAACCAACGTATGTCATCTCCCTTTGTGCTGATTTCAGACATAGTTATTTTGCTCTATACAGGCGCGACGGTGACATGACTGATTATTCTTGTGCTCCAAGGCAGCTTGTCCCAAGTGATTGGAATTTTGGACTTCTGCAAGGACACCATGACATAAAGCAAGTGATTGGAATTTTGGACTTCTACAAGGACACCATTTTGGACTTCTCACAAAGCAAGGGTTAGACAACATTACAATTGATTTCAATTGGTTTGGCCAAACCCATTACATATCCAACCCCAAGCTTAACATATTACCAACTCTTTTCTTGTGAGTATTTGCTTCCTCTGTATAAATCACTGTATAACCAACGTATGTCATCACTGCACATCTAGTGCTGCTTAAAGTCACGCTAGCTCCGCCTCAAACACCCTTAATCAGCTTGCGCTCTCTGCAGATAGTCACTGTTTGATCTTCAGGCACCTGGGTCGGAGATGGCGATTAGGAGCACTCCAACATGGTCTTCGCTTACACTGTCTACCACAAGAAATTTTCACTTCGACAGACTAGTTCCGGCGATAAACAAGTTCCAGCGATAGATTCACTCCAACAACAGACTAGTTCCGACGATAGAAAAGTTATCGCGATAAACTCACTCTGATGACAGTCTAGTTCCTACGATAGAGAAGTTAGCGTCGCGACAGACATAGAGACCCGTGATTCACATGCTCGAAGTCCGTGCTATGATAGAGAGAAGCCCACGTGAAGGACAGAGTATGTTCGCGAGTCGTGATTTGCAGGCCTGCTCTTGGTCGATACTTGTCATGTGAGTGGGTAAGATCATCCTCCACATGGCCGATGTTGTTCATTCATTGGTGATTAGTAATGTGGGAGCATTGCCGGAAGACTTCGCCCCTAGTGCCTTCTGTTGAGATATCAAGCTCAACATGTGATGATCTAGGATGACACGTACCAATTTTTTGTTTCTCTGACATGTATAATGGTCATGCCGGTATATGTCAGGGATACTTCATTGAGCTTTATTAGATTTATCTACCGAGAGTGATGGCACATTTGTTTCTTGCCAGCTCACTCATTCATGGCCATTAGGTTTTTCCTTATGTACTGGTCTTTATATATTGCACTTTTTGTATTCTTGTTTTTAGGTCATTCTTGTACATTCATTTTATATAATAGAAGAAGAAGAAGAAGATCATTCTTCTCTGTCTCAATTTGTGTGTGTGCTTCTCCTTGAGACTGAGAGTGTGTGTGTGAGCTCTCTTCCTTATCTCCTTCCTCGTGACATGGTATCAGAGCCAGCATGGCTGTAGAGAGCTCGTGGAGAAGGCAACGGTGAAGACTACGCGGCAAGGCATGGAGAAAACGTGATTTCACAAACGGCCTCCGTTTGCTACAAAAATCGATGTGAAGGTAGAAGACCTCAAAATATTTTCGAGAGTTATCCCTTTAGGATCACTTGTTTTTGTCAGATCGAAGTTTCGGAGCCATCTCGACCTCCGTTTCGAGCCCGCAAGGTGGGGCCCACAGAAAAACCAGGTGAGTTTCAGAAACTGTAACTTGCGTTGTGTTCGGCGACACTCATATATTCCAGATCCAGAATTTCAAGCAATTCCGTGTACTGTTGATACACGAAAATTGTGTTTTTCTGAGATCAAACTGTCACGTCATAGTGTGACAGTGTTCAAGCAGAAGCGCTACTTGTAGTGTGTTGCGGTGTTGTGAATTGTTGCAGAAATGGCAAACGCAGATGGAATGAGTCAGCTTATGAGCGATAAGCTGGACAGAACAACTTCCATGCTTGGAGATTCAGAATGAAGAATTTCCTGATGGGAAAAGGCTACTGGAAGTACATTGAAGGAGAGAATGAAAATGCTCCGCAGTTACCAGAAAGGAATCGAACTACAAAACAGTTAAGAGCATATGAGGAATGGAATCAAGGAGCACGAAAGGTAATGTATTGGCTATCTGTTAGCATACAGGATAGCATGATTGGACACATACAGGATGCCGAATCCAAAAGAGGCTTGGAACAATTTGGTCACTTTGTACGAGACCAATACAAAAGGCATAGAAATTGCAACCCAAGAACGAACTGCATACATTGGAGAAAAAGAGCATGTCCGTAAGTGACTACACTCTAAAAATCAAAAGCATATGTGAGTCACTTGCATCTATTGGCGTGAATGTAGATGATGATGATAAGGTGGAAGTGTGCCTTCGTGGTTTAGGAGCTGCATATAAGCAGTTCAGAACTTCTATACAGACCAGGGAAAATATTCCGAATTTTGCTGATTTGGTATCTATGCTGATTATTGAAGAAAAGAATCTTGGTGAGGATTCAAACTCCCAAGGAAATCCCAGTTCTGAGCAAGTATTCTACTCTGGCAGAGGAAGAGGCAGAGGTAGAGGTTTTGGAAGTGGAAGAGGAAACAATAACCAAGACCAAGGTCAACAACAGAATCATGCAGGAGGAAGAGGACAGTTTCGAGGCAGGGGGAGTCAAAGAGCTTGCAAAAATTTCCAAAGAAATGATTCAGGTAATGATAGTAAAGGATGCTCGAATTGTGGTAAACCTGGACACTTTGAACGTGATTGCAGGTTGAAGAATCAAAATAACAAGGCAACAAAACAACTATGCATCCACAAGTGCAGATGATTCTGAGAAGCTGTTTATGGTTCAACATCATATGATGAATACGATGTCTGCTGATGTTTCAAAATCAAATGATAATGTCTGGTATGTTGATTCAGGTGCTTCAAATCACATGAGTAGTCATGCAGAATGGTTTAGTAGTTTGCAGAAAATGCCAGTTCCTAGATATGTTGAAACAGGTGATGATACATCGCATCCTATTGAGCATACAGGAAACATAGCATTGTCTACGAAGGACGGAAAGGTAAAACATCTCGCTGATGTGCTGCATGTTCCAAATATAACAAAGAATCTAGTTTTTGTTGGACAAATGGTTGACCAAGGATTACAAGTCAGGTTCAATGCTGATGGATTATATGTAGAAGAGTACAAGGAGGATGGACGATTGGTTGCCAAAGGAAACAAAGTGGGTAGGATGTTCACCTTAAATGTGAAGATTCCTAAAAGGAATGCACCCATGTTTGCAAAAGGTGCAGGAGTTATTGCAGATATAGAGATATGGCACAAACGGATTGGACATGCAAACTTGCAAAGGCTGAAACTGATGCAGTCAAAGGAGATTGTCCATGGACTACCAAATTTCAAAGTTGCTGAAATGCAAAAGGTATGTGCAGCATGTCAATTTGGTAAATAGTCAAGAGCATCATTTCCACATGACAAGCATGTTAGTGAGAATGTACTAGAAGTAGTACATACAGATGTTTGGGGTCCAGCAAAGACCACATCTATGGGTGGTTGCAGGTTTTATGTTACTTTCATTGATGACCATACACACAAAGTATGGGTATATTTCATGAAAGAGAAGAGGGAGGTGTTTACTCACTTCGAGAATTTTAAAGTTATGGTGGAAAAGCAGACAAGGAAGTACATTCAGACATTAAGATCTGATGGAGGAGGTGAATACATGTCAAATGAGTTCAGCAGTTTTCTAAAAAATCATGGAATTCGGTGTCAGTTTTCATGCAGGTACACACCACAACAGAATGGTGTTGTTGAACGCAAAAACAGACATATTGCAGAAATAGCAAGAGCCTTAATGGCTGAGAAGAATATGCCTCATTGTTATTGGGCAGAAGCCGTGCATACTGCTGTATACATCATGAACAGAACTTCGACTGCTGCTGTACATCAAGTTACACCTGAAGAGAAGTTTACAGGTAAAAAGCCAAACTTATCACATCTGAAAGATTTTGGCTGTATTGCATATGTACATGTCCCAGATGAATTGAGGATGAAGCTTGATCCAAAAGCAGAAAAGTGTGTCTTCATTGGATACTCCCTTGAGCAAAAGGGATATAAATATTATAAGCCACTCACACGACAGGTAAAGGTGAGCAGAGATGTGGTATTTGATGAAATGTCAAGCTTCTATGAAGATGCCAAAGAAGGATTGATTCTTGAACCAAATGACAAAGAAAATGTTGAAAACTCAAGTGTAGAATCTCAGGTTTTGAGTGGACCGGATGCATCACCAAGCAATAGTTCCAACTCAAATCCATGGAGTGGAAGATTATGTGGGAATTTCAGTCCAGCAAATTCATCAAATACATCCAAGAAAGGTAAAGAAAAGCTTTCTACTGGTCATAGAACATGTGTAGGTTTTGAAGAAGTTGATGGAGATTCAAGCGGTTTAGAAAAGAATCTTGATGAGGAACTTGGATTGCCCTCTATGAAGACTCCAGGAGTAAGAAGGGCACATGCAGATGATACAAGGAGAAGTGACCCAGGACCAAGAAGATGTGAGAGGATGCGTAATTCAGTGCAACAATTGACATATGATAGTTACATGGCTCGCCATTGTGCCTACATGACAAAGGTAATACAAGATGCTGAACCTTCTTGTTTTGAAGATGCAATTGGTAATGCATTTTGGGAAAAAGCTATGGATGAGGAGATGGCTGCACTTTATGGAAATGATACATGGAAGCTGGTTCCATTGCCGCAAGGAACCAGCTTGGCTGTAAATGGGTTTACAAGGAGAAGTGACCCAGGACCAAGAAGATCTGGGAGGATGCGTAATTCAGTGCAACGATTGACATATGATAGTTACATGGCTCGCCATTGTGCCTACATGACAAAGGTAATACAAGATGCTGAACCTTCTTGTTTTGAAGATGCAATTGGTAATGCAGATTGGGAAAAAGCTATGGATGAGGAGATGGCTGCACTTTATGGAAATGATACATGGAAGCTGGTTCCATTGCCGCAAGGAAAGAAACCCATAGGCTATAAATGGGTTTACAAGGTAAAGCATAATGCTGATGGTAGCATAAGCAGGTATAAAGCACGATTGGTAGCTAAAGGATATGCACAGACATATGGCATTGATTATGAGGAAACATTCAGCCCTGTAGCTAAAATGTCTACTATTAGGACACTTGTTGCATTAGCTACAGCAAAAGGATGGACTTTGCATCAGATGGATGTGAAGAATGCTTTCCTACATGGTGAGTTACAGGAAGAAGTATATATGGACCAGCCACAAGGATATGAAGATTAAAAGCATCCAGAATATGTTTGCAGGTTGCAAAAGGCTTTGTATGGGCTGAAGCAGGCTCCGCGTGCATGGCATGCAAGGATTGCTGATTACTTAACCAGCATTGGGTTTTCTATGTGTGATGCAGATCACTCACTATATGCAAGGAAGGGTGATTATGGCATCACTATTGTGGCTATTTATGTTGATGATCTGATTGTAGGTGGTGATAATGAAGAAAGCATCAAAGAGGTAAAGAAACTTCTTATGCAGGAATTCGACATGAAAGATCTTGGTGTGTTGTGCTATTTCTTGGGCATTGAGTTTATACATACAGAAACAGGTATATGGATGTCGCAAAGGCAATATGCCTTGAATATGCTGCAAAAGTATGGTATGGCTGATTGTAAGCCAATTTCTATGCCTTTAGATCAGAATTTAAAATTGGATACTACATCAGGTGAAGCATTGGAAAATGCTACTATGTACAGGAAAATTGTGGGAAGTCTTATATATCTTACAATTACAAGGTCTCATTTAAGCTACACAGTTGGACTTGAAAGTCAGTTTATGCAGGCTCCCAGGAAGCCACATTTGGATGCTCTGAGGCGCACTCTACGTTATGTGAGTTCTACTTTGGATTATGCATTGTTTTATGAAGCTGGTGTAGATTTGCAGATTCATGGATACACCGATGCAGATTGGGCTGGTAGTACTCCAGATAGAAGATCTACTAGTGGCTTTCTTTTCTCACTTGGAGGTGCAGCTATTACATGGAGCAGTAAGAAGCAACCCACTGTTGCTTTGTCGAGTACAGAGGCTGAGTATAGAGGTGCTGCAATGGAAGCATGTGAGGCATCATGGTTGGAGATGTTACTTGCAGATTTAGGCGTGGAAGTGCAAAAGACTATCACTATCTATTGTGATAATCTTAGCATCATACAGTTAGCACGGAACCCTGTTTTCCATGCTAGAACAAAGCATATCGAGGTACATTATCACTTCATCAGAGAGAAGGTATTAGCAGGTGATATTGATCTTGTTTATGTGAGAATAGATGAGCAGGTTGCTGATATTTTCGCCAAAGCACTTGGAGCTGAGAAGTTGAAGAAGTTTCCGAAGATGCTTGGATTACAGGATATGGCGTTGAGCTTGAGGGGGAGTGTTGAGATATCAAGCTCAACATGTGATGATCCAGGATGACACGTACCAGTTTTTTGTTTTTCTGACATGTATAATAGTCATGCCAGTATATGTCAGGGATACTTCATTGAGCTTTATTAGATTTATCTACCGAGAGTGATGGCACATTTGTTTCTTTCCAGCTCACTCATTCGCGGACATTAGGTTTTTCCTTATGTACTGGTCTTTATATATTGCACTTTTGTATTCTTGTTTTTAGGTCATTCTTGTACATTCCTTTTATGTAATAGAAGAAGAAGAAGAAGATCATTCTTCCCTGTCTCAATTTGTGTGTGTGCTTCTCCTTGAGAGTGAGAGTGCGTGTGTGAGCTCTCTTCCTTATCTCCTTCCTCGTGACACCTTCCTGGGGTTATTCGGCATTAAGCCTATGGTTGTCTCGCTTAGAAGGGAGGATGTTTTGGCGAAACAAGAGGACCTAAAGAGAACTTGCCTCGTCGGTCAATTTTTTGGTCCAAAACCCCCTCTCAATGTTTTGCAACACTGGTTTTGTAAGGAGTGATTCTGACGTGGGCAGATAGTTAGCAAATGTCAATTCTTGCCAGCAAACCACGTTCTATTGGTCTTTGAGAATGAAGAGATGGCTTGTTAAGCCTTCTTCCTTTATGGATTTTTAGGAGAAACAGTGTCACCCATGGGTCGGCCAGTAGCCTCGAAAGAAGATGCTGGGGGATTCATCTATGGAGGTGCAAAAAACTCGTTTAATGCAAGATGGCATCCTCAGATTTGCATCAAAGCAGATCTCAACAAGGATCTCCCTTCCATAATTTCCATAGACATTGGTGAAGGAGAGGCCTAGGAGCAAGAAATTAGTTACAAGAACTTGCCAAACACATGCTTTCATTGTAGGATTACTGGTGAATAGAATAAAAGAGTGTCCTTCAAGATAGAGCTCCTCTAAAAGCAAGTAGAATAAAGGGAAAAACAATGCAGATAAGAACCATGAAGTTGTTGGGGAACAGAGCAAGACTAAAGGTCTTCCTCTTAACAATAAAGAAGGGGAAGATACACAAGTCATGAAGACTAACCCTGATGGTTTCACAGAAATAAGACGAAGATGGAGAAGGAGCCCCAAAGGGATTACTGAGAGAAACATTGTAGTATCAACTCTGCAAACAAAAATCTATTGCAACTGGAGAAGGAGGCCAATGAACTCGATTTTCGGGGGGGAAGGAACCAATAGGGCAAATGCAATGATGGGAAAACAGAGGAGGAATCCAACTACAAAGAAAACAACCAAGAAGGTTACACCACGAGCAAAGATGATGGATTCACCACCAGCAATGAAGATAACCAAGATAGTAAAAGCTTCATCATTGGGTTCACAATTCCTGAAAATATTCCAAACACATTTATGAAGAAGGATTCTTACAAATGAAAGGAACCTATGGAGAAGGGCAAGCTCCTTTGTTAGACCCTTTCACCTAGAAGAGAAAAGATGATGAGAAAAACAAGAAGAAAAGGGAGAAGGTTCCTCCCCACAAAGAAGCTAACCTTCAAAAATGATTATCATCTCATTCAATGTTCAAGGGTTGAATGACCCCTCAAGAGCAGCCTTTATTGGCCAGTTGTTACAAGATAATAGCATAAACTTGGACTTCATCTACGTTCAAGAGATAAAAATCGACAGGGAGGACTTTTAGAAGAAACAAAAATGTATTTCCTCGACCCATTCCTAGATCTCCACCACGCAAGCCAGAGGTAATGGAAGATTAGCTATGGACATTAGCAACAAGTTGTTAGAAAGACTTGTGAACACCCACGAGGATCGGAATCATTGTTGGATTGGTGCTTCCTTCAAGGAACCTTTTCATTTCACCATTGTCTCCATGTATGCTTCCAATTCTGACTTGGCGGGGATTCCACCTAGCATTCTCTTGTCTCTCTTTCCCACAATGTCATGCTCGTTCTGATAGATGGGGAAATAGAGGAAAGATTATTCATGGTTATGAGAAAGACATTTGGGACCATGTCAAACTCTACCTCGACTTGGTAGAGGTTAAAGATGAGACATGATTCTCTTGGTCAAATCTCCAATCTAGTGATGATATGAGGAAAGCAAGACTTGATAGAAGCTACATCGCTCATAATATTATCAATGAATGGGGTCACCCCTCACTCTCCAATGGTGCAACCTTACTATATCCGATCACTACCCTGTTATCCTTACCTTTAAGTAAATCTTCAATTGTAAGAAAGTGCCTTGGTTTCATGCTGATGCAGTGACCTTTTCTCTCCCCTTAGTCCAACAAGCAATTATTTCTGTTACGGTTAGTGTCGATGTGAAAGGCCAAATGGCCACTAGACACTTCCTTGTATATGTTCTTTAATAAAACATATAGTGGCATGGTCAATCACAGACTATAAGTTCGACTGCATTTGCAAGACCTAAGAAGTCTGTCTTCGTGCTCCTTGTATACTGTTTGTTTTGTGTATTCTGCTACATCTGTGCGAAGTACTGTGTGTAGCCTCACAAGCTCGGCTTTCTACTCTGAGCATATCGTCGCTGAGCTCTGGAGAAGGAGAGCTCTCGAGAAGGAGAGCGCACTTTGATGCATTGACATCGAATTACTTCGCTAGTATCAGAGCATTTTGATGCAAAAGCTTTGTTCCTTTTGTGGGAGCAAAGCGACCCCCCCCCCAAGGTTTTTTCTAAGGCTTACGACTAAGGTAGTGACCAAGGCATAGACCTTGGTATACCTTGTCATCCGAGTCACCGAAGTCACCATTGAAGCCATTGGCTACACGTGAGGGAGGACCTCAACGATCAAGGAAGATAGAGGTTCTCGGTACTTCCCGAGAGGTCACCCATCCCAGTACTATTCCCCTAGAGCTCGCTTAACCGTGGCAATCTCTCGCCACTAAGATACACTCATATGGTGTCTAAAGAAGGGGAAATACTAAGGTTGGCATTATCTTGAACATGTTTTGGTCCCTCAAAGCTTCATTCTTTGTTTTCAAGCCTATTTTTCAAACATTTTCGGGTGTCTTTTGGAGCTCTTTTGGAGTACTTTTTCAAATAGTTTTCTTCACATAGGTCCACGAACATCAAGAAGAGTGTTCTCTGTACTTCTTTGACAATATATATCAACCTTTGGGGCTGTGTTTTTAGGCACACTCGCAAAACTACAAGTTTCTGGAAAGGTTTTGAGTTTTGGTGGTCTTTTGAGCCTAAAACATCAAAGCTGATAGACACTTGCAGGTGTTGTTGGCTAGTTTTTTGGCTGTGCGTTGAGCCTTTTAGTGTCATTTTACTACATATATTGAGCACATAGACACCATGTATGCTTCTATGGATACCACTTATGTACATCCATGTGGTCATTGATATAGCGGTTACGTTCTTGGCATAAAGCCTTTCACGTTTGAGAAAGAGGGTCGTGGTGAGGTTTTCTTAATTGCGAGACACCTAGATGTTGGGGTCTCTTTGGTGATGTAGGTGGAAGACTTACCCAGCCTCACCATAGATGTATGATAATTGTTCATAGGTGCTCGATAAGCCTAGTTGGCTTCTATTGGGTAACCGATTATATCCAATGGAGTCAGTGATTCACTATGCAGGCAAACATGTTAGTACTTGCAGTTTTATGATATTTTGACACTAGTCATATGCTCATTTTGGAGAGAATACTCTCGTAAAAGTTTTCAGATTCTTGGTTTAGTCAATTATATAGTGGTCGATTTACTCTTTGATACACTTATTCGTTGGTGTTTGGACTCTTCTAGCTCCGTTATCATCCTATTTAGTTCTCCACCATCATGGCATCAGAGGTCTCAGAAAAATCTGGTGGATTAGGGTCTAGTGCTAGTGTTCCGAGGAGGAGCTATAACTTGCATGGCAAAGACCATTTTGAGATCCGAAAATTTGATGGTACAAACTTTGCTCTATGGAAGAATCATATTAAAGATATGCTGATTCAAAGGAGGCAATGGAAGCTAGTAAATGGGATTTCAAAGAAGCCTGCTCACATGGATGAAGATGATTGGGATGCGTTAGATGAAATGGCTAGGTCTACCATTCTCTTGCACCTGGCAGATAATGGTTACTTTACAGTATTATACTATGAAAGTGCAGAGAAGCTTTGGAAGAAGTTATGCAATACATATGAAAAAGAGACATCATCAAATAAAGTGTATCTGATGAGAAACTTATATGACCTTCGCATGAAGGACACAGATAATGTTGCTTCTCATCTAAATGATTTTAATGCTATATTCTCCCAGTTACAGGCTCAAAAAATGGATATGGATAACGAAATGAAAGTAGTATTGCTGTTATGAACCCTGCCATCATCATGGGATACATTTTGCACAGCTATTAGCAATAGTGCACCTAGTGGTAAAATCATCTATGATGACTTATGTGGAGCACTTTTGAGTGAGGAGATTCATAGAAAATCTATGGTTGGCACTTAGAGTGGTGATGCATATAATGTTCGTGATTCTTACCAAGGAAAGAATCAGCAACGTGACATGATCAAGAACAAGGAAAAGAATGGCCAACAGAATAAGAGTAGAATAAAATCAAGGAAGAGGGATATCGAATGCCATTATTGTCATAAGAAAGGGCATATGAAGAAAGAATGTTATGCATTAAAGAATGCTAAAGGTAAAGGACAGAACGTTGATGGGAATGTTAAATATTACCTGCACCATCTACGTCAACTGTGAAGATTGAAGAAATTAATGCTACATTGATGATGCTGATGTGTTGACACTTCATAGTACTGTGCCATCTGAGGCGCTTATGGCTGATTCTCTTTCCCACACATGGCTGCTAGATTCTGGTGCTTCTTTCCATGTGACACCGCATAGATAATTGTTCTCTAATTATGCAGCAAAGTCTCTTGGTACCATGAGACTTGGTGACTCTCAATAGTGTGAGGTTGTGGGGATTCGAGATGTCACAGTGGTTGTGAAGTTCATTGATGGTTCAAAATTTACTATGCATAATGTATGCCATGTACCTCAGTTATCATGCAGTTTGATGTCAGTTGGTCAACTTGATGACCTTGGTTACAAGGTGGCCTTCTATGCTCAGTCCTTTTGCATATCAAAGGGCAATATGGTTATTGCAAAAGGAAGCAAAGTTGGATCACTTTATCCTTTATTTGTATCGCAGAAAGAACACTTGTTAGCTATTACTGATTAGCCTATGGATTGTATTTGATATGGTCGTTTGGGCCATATACCTCATAGTGGAATTGAAAATCTTTCTTGTTCAGGCTACCTACCTATGTTACCTTTCTTCGATAATTCATTTTGTGAGCATTGTCAATATGGAAAGCAAACTAGAAATGTGCATAGAACGCACATTGACTCTTCAATTCAGCCTTTAGATCTCGTTCATATAGATGTGTTTGGGTATATCCTATCAAATCAAAGGATGAGGTATTCCCTACTTTCAGAAAATGGCTTGCTTTAGTTGAGACTGAAAAAGGAACTAAGCTTAAGGCTTTATGTTCAGATAATGTGTGTGAGTATACCTCATATGAATTCAGACTTTTTTATCTGTCTAGAGGGACTCGTGGAGAGTTTACAACTCCTTATACCCCAGTATAGAATGGTGTAGCTAAGAGGATGAATAGAACTATTCAAGATAGAGTAGTCTCTATGTTGCATCATGCAAACCTCTCACAAGGCTTTTGGGCAGAAGTAGTATTGGCTGCAGTTCATGTGATTAACCTTTCACCTAGTACTGCCAAAGGTCAGAAAGTGTCTCAAGATTTGTGGACAGGGAGGCCACCATATTATGATCATCTTTGAGTTTTTGGGTGTGAAGCATATGTTAATATACCCAAGAATCTTAGACATAAGTTGGACCATAAGTCAAAGAAATGCATTTTCCTTGGATATGGTCGAGAAGGAAAGTTTGGATATCGCTTATGGGATCCTGAAACACGGACACTGATTAGAAGTAGTGATGTCATTTTGAATGAGTCTAAGATGCATATACAGTCCATTAAGGAGGTTGAAGTGAGAAGAGCGTGTTTGAGGATACTAGTCCTCTGGTTAGCATGCATAAAAATGCTGCACATAGGGATGTTTAAGAGAATGTCCATTCAGATCAGTTTGCACATGTTCTTGTTCAGCAACCATTGAGATGTTTTGCACGTGTCACACATCCACATGATAGATATGTTCCAGGTTTAGATTTTTTTATGCTAACAGATGCCGGTAAGGCGTCTTGCTACAAAGAGGCTATGCAGACACAAGACCATGTTAAGTGGGAGCATGCCATGAAGAGTGAGTTGGATTCTATTCACAAGAATGGTACTTGGGATTTATTAACTTTGCCTAAGGTCAAGAAAGCTTTACCATGTAAATGGGTATATAAGCTGAAATTCACATCAGATAGTGTTTCTCCAAAGTATAAAGCAAGACTCATCGCAAAGGGTTTTAAGCAATAACATGGCACTGATTTCGAGGAAATCTTCTCTCTACTGGTCAAGATGACTACCCTACACATGTTGCTTGGATTCATTGCAATGGAGGACTTAGAGCTAGTCCAAATGGATGTGAAAACTGCTTTCTTGCATGGAGATCTTATAGATGAGATCTATATGGAACAACCAGAGGGTTATGTAGTTCCTGGCAAGGAAAGTCTAGATTGTAAGCTTAAGAAGAGCTTGTATGGACTTAAACAGTCCCCTAGACAATCGTACCAAAAGTTTGATGCTTTTATGAAATATCAAGGCTATTCTCGAAGCAATGAGGATCATTGTCTCTACATAAGGAGATGCTCAGATGGCAGCTTGATATGCTTGATACCTTATGTCGATGATATGTTGATTGTTGGGAATTCCGCTAATGATTTGTCAGTTCTCAAAAAGAATTTGAGTCATACATTTGATATGAAGGATTTGGGGGATGCCAAACATATTCTTGGCATGCGCATTACTTGTGATAGGAGTAAAAGATGCATATACGTGTCTCAAAGTGAGCACATATCCAAAGTACTTCACCGGTTCAATATGCAGGGTGGAAAGGCCTTGAGTACACCTTTACTTACATTTGTGAAACTGAGAAAGGATGATTGCCCCAAATTAGATGAGGAAAAGGAATTCATGACCAAAATTCCCTATCAGTCTATTGTTGGCAGTCTCATGTATGCTATGGTAGCTAGGAGACCAGACATTGCAATTGCAGTGGAAGTTGTGAGCAGATATATGTCTAATCCTGGCAAGAAACATTGGGAAGGGGTCAAGATGATTTTGAGAGATTTGAGTGGCACTAAGGACAAGTGTCTATGCTTAGATAGGGGAAAACATCCATAATTGGTTACACAGATTTTGATTATGCTAGTTGTGTAGACAATCGAAAGTCTACATTAGGGTATATTTTTCATTTTGCTGGAGGTGCTATCTCTTAGAGATCTCATCTTCAAGAATGTACAAGTATTTCTAGCACAGAAGTAGAGTGTTTTGCAACAAGTGAGGCATTTAAGGAAGCATTGTGGCTTTCTCATCTTGGTTTTGATATGGGTTTACCTCAGCATGTACCTTGCTTGCTCAGTGATAGTTAGAGTGCCATTGTTTTGGCTACAAATTGGTTCTATCATGCAAAGACCAAGCACATTGAGGTGAGGTATCACTTCATTAGAGATTGCTTAGCCACTGAGTGCATTATTCTTGAGAAGGTTCACAGTCGAGATAATGTTGCAGATGCTTTGACTAAAGCTCTACCATAGGATAGCTTTCGACATTGTTTTCACTTGATGGGGGGTACCTGATTCTCAATCTTACACAGTCAAATGTATACTGTGTAACATGCCCATCAGGTGGGAGGTATAGTTTGTATACTCACACTGGGATATTCTTTATCATTCTTTACTTTTCTCCCATAGTTACTTTGGCCATATTGACCTTTAGTGGGAGATTGTTACTGTTAGTATCCATGTGAAAGGCCAAATAGCCACCAGACACTTCCTTGTATATGTTCTTTAATAAAACATATAGTGGCATGGTCAGTCACAGACTATAAGTTTGACTGCATTTGTAAGACCTAAGAAGTCTGTCTTCGTGCTCCATGTGTACTGTGTGTTCTGTGTATTCCACAACATCTATGCGAAGTACTCTGTGCGGCCTCATGAGCTTGGTTTTCTACTCCGAGCATATTGTCATGGAGCTCTCGAGAAGGAGAGCGCACTGTGGTGCATAGACATCGAATTACTTCAATTTCTGCTTGGAAGTCGGCCTTTTCACCCGTTCTTTACCTACCAAATGTTGGAGGATCGTGATAAGGGAGACACGACATATTTTGGTTAGGGCCCAAAAGATTCTTCAAAAGGTTCATCATGTATGGAGGGAGAATCTTTATCCGCGATTGAGGTGTCTAGAGGAGGAAGTGAACAAAGGTCACTCTCAATACTAGAGAGGGCTATGAAAAATCAAAGGCATGTTGAGATATGGAGAAGAAATTCAAAGGAGAAATTTATAAGTATTTTTTAAAGGATTGTGGATGGGTGGGGAAACTAAACCTACTAAAGAAATGTGTGGCCTCCTGAAGAAGAAGAAAGCAAATGAAACAATCCACTACATGATGGACATCACTGGGGTTGAATGCAAGAGGAATAAAGAGAACTGCTTGGTCATCTCAAACACTTTACCGAACTACTAGGGGTTTCTACGTCTCTTTCTCCCCACAAGAAAAATTGCATGGGGACCATCTCGAGAGTTAAAACCACAAGATCACTGCAAAATATGAACCCTCTTCTTGAAGGTCATGGAAGCTGATATTTTCAAAGTTATCGATTTGCTTCCAAATGGGAAAACTAAGGTCTAGACGACGTCACCAATGAGTTTTCCAAAACCTTCTGACATGTGCTGACATCACCTCTACATTTAGTGTGGCAAGAGGAGATTTTGTTTGGTGCACTACATGAATGTCTCCATAATGGTGTTATCATGCTTATTCACAAAAAATATAATAAAAATAGGATTGAGAATCGACACCCAATTATGATATCTCAAATAGGTTACAAGATCATTGCCAAAGTTATTGTGAATTGCATGTCACTTACAAAATTGGTTAAGTGAGGATAAAAAAGGATTCATCAACGGAAGATCCATGTTGGAAGCTATCATTGATGTCCAACAAGGTCTAGAATTGACTAAAGAGTGTGCTCAAGATATTATATTTCCTAAGATTGGCTTCGACAAAGCATATGATAGGCTTGAGTGGGACTTCATTCTCCAATCATTGAAAGACCTCGGTTTTGGTTAGAAAATTACTAGGATGGTATCTACTCTACTTGGAAATGCATCAACTTAGATAAACATCAATGGAAAAATTTCTCAAGTGATTAGATTAAAGTGCTCTATAAGGCAAGGATGCCCCTTGCCTTATAGACCACTTTATGGTGCTCATGGTCTCAGTTGCCTTGTGAAACATCATGCTACTGTAGGCCATATTCAATGTCTCTCTCTTCCTCTCAATCAAGGACAGATGATCATGAGACTATATGTAGATGACACAAATGCCTTTGCGCATAATGATACAACCAACATTGATACCTTTTGGAGATGCCTGAACATATTTTGTGTGGATTTTCGATCCAAAATAAACCACTTGAAAATAGTCTTCAGGGTAGTAATGGGAGATCCTCCCTGCTTTCTTGCTGATCAAGGCTATCTGCAAATTCCAAGTGGTCAAATCTTCTGCCTATTATGTATTTCGATGAGATTTGTTGTGTCCAAGGACCAACATTGGAACTGTTACTCTCAAAGCTTGATAACAAGCTAACCTACTAGAAAGGTATGCAGATCAACTTGGCAGGGGGTTCATGCTAATTAACATGTTCCTGATTTCCTGAACTATTTACTTTCTCTCTTGTTGGATACTGAAGGAACAAGAAATTGCCAAGTTGTGAAGAATCTGCAGAAACATTTTGTGGATAGGTGACCCCAATAGATGGGGAATCCCCAAATTTAAATGAGCCACTTGCACTAGCCATAAAGGTCAACGTGACTTGGGCATTCAAGACATCTAAGGCATGGCCAATAAGCTAGCTACAAAATGGTTAATTAAAGCTTGGAGCAATAGTGAAGCCTCCTAGGCCAAGCTTATCTTTAGGAATAGGTGTGCTGTTAAGCTTATGGGCATCCTCAATTTGAAGGACCTCAACCTTCTCACCCTTCTGTTCTCCGCTTTTTCACTGTCTCCTAAAGGCTTGAACTTGGTTTGCTCTTTGTGGAAGAGTTAGAACAAGGTCAAATAATTTGTGAAGATAAGTGATAATTGGAGGTGGGCGGCCGTGATAAGACAAAATGATTTGATATGGTTCCCTATCAAGGGCATCATGGGTGTGAAGTCTTGGGACCTCCAAAAAGCTAGAAAGCTATGGAACAAAGGTTTTCATTTGTAGAAGCACCTCTACAACCAAGATACTTGCGAGTCGATGAGATTTGAGGACATTGAGCTAGATGTGAGAGTGAACTATGAAGAATGGATACTATTGCAGAGTAGATTCACTGTTTGGGATCGCTGAAAGACTCATCTCCTCATTGGGCACGACCTTGCTTGCCATGAGGTCTTAGATGGCACAATGGCAATAACATGAGATTCAAGAATATTATGGATTTCCATGTCACACTTAACAGTAAGTGGTGCCTTGATTGGTTGGGCTTGCGATGGGACTTTGAGTTCCAATCCATTTGGCATACCCTCATCGAGATAAAGAAGCCACTCCTTATGTGACAAATCATCCAATGATGAGTTAGGACCAATGTAAAGGCTAGCAAAATTTACGGGGCCCCCTGTGGTGCAAATGTTGCCTACATGGCAATAAGGATTTCTCTCCTACTTTCTATCGATTGAGTCCAATCAACATCTATGTATGGTCATACATGTATATAATTTTCAAAATGATAGAACATACATTCATTAACAACTCATTAGAGGTACCTAGGTGCTGTCTTAGCTACATGTAAGTGAGGGACTATAGGTGTATGCATGAATTGAGATAGCACACCAACTATATGTGCTAGGCCTTATCTTGTGATAGTCAGGTACTTCAAAGAGCCCACTATGAATATATATAAGAGTGCAGTCTTATCTTCATTACCTTCAGTTGGAGTGGATCTCATATTAAACTGTTCCATGATTTGCAACCTATAAGTCCATTCTTCTTTAGCACATCCAATATGTATTTGTTTTGCATGAGCGAGATACCATTGTCTTTGTATATGATCTCAAAACCTAGAAAGTAACTTAGATCTCCAAGTTCTAAGATCTCCAACTCCTTTTTGAGTCTTTCCTTGATGTCTTTCATTCCTATATCATGATCATCTGTAGTGATAAAGTCATTTACATATAAACATAAGTAGATGCTTCACATTGTATTTTGTAAAGTAATGAAGCATTGGCCTTGCTTTGTATTTTTTCACGACTAATCAAGTAGTCCACAAGTCTTTGATTGCATGCCCCTTTCTTGAGACCATAGAGTGCATTCTTTAACCCACAAACATATTCATTTTTGATTTTATCGTCAAACTCTAATGGTTGGTCCATGTAGACCACCTTCTCTAGCTCTCCATTTGTAAAATCATTCTTTACATAAATTTGGAATATCTTCTATTCTTTCAAGCATGTGGGTTCTTCAATAATTTGGCTCATGTATGCAAAGTGTCTATACATGAATGAATCATATGTTAGCCTCTCAACTAAATAACTTACCCTCTCAAAACTTTTTACTTGAATTGTCCATTGATTTCTATGCTTGTTGAATACCTTCAAGGTCTATCTCTTCTTTAAATTATAGTCTTCATTGAGCTCTAAGTAGAACTCCTCATCTTCTTAAATCTCTCTAACCCTAGCCTTGCCTTTGTTCCATGCACCACTTTGTTTAATTGTTCCACTAAGAGCCATGCTCTCTAGTTCTTCATTTCCTCTTGAAGTCCATCCTTCATCAATTTCATTTTCCTACATAGATACATTTGAGGAGTACCAAGGTAAAAGCTAATGAATTTTCACTACCCTCTTAGTTCTAGGATTGTAGCATATGTACCCCTTTAGTTTACCTACATACCCTTTTAGGACACATTGCTTTGCTATATCATCAATGTAGGTGATCTTTTCATGATGTATATGCATGTGCTTGCTACATTCTCCCAATAAGAATTTTGCGTTCCCATCTCCTTATCATAGCCCTCTCATATTCAATATTGTAACTAAACTCTCTTTCTACTACACCACTTTTTTCAGTTGTGGACATGAATGTGATTTATCTCTTAATACTATTAGACTAAGAGAAATTAGAGAAATTATGGAAGAACTATTTTCACCCTCCATGTGATCTTAAACTTCTTGAAGTAATAAAAAACATATATTCTATGTTTCATGAAATAAACTCAAGTTATCCTTGGGCCATCATCAATGAACATTACAAAGTATCTAGTACCTCCATTTGCCTTCTCTTTTATTGGCCCCAAAGCTCTTTATGTATCAAATCAAGTGGATGATAAATAACATTATTTATTTTTTAGATGGTAACTTTGTTTGCTTACCCAATTGGCACGATTCACACAAATTCTTGACATCTTGGTTGTGAACGTTCAATAGTCCAAGTACTAACCTCTTCTTCTCCATGTGTTTCAACCTCTACGGGTTGATATGTCCATACCTCTTATACCAAATATTCATATCTAGGACCTTCTTGCTTCTATATGTAAAACAGATTTTGTGGTTGAAGTTTGGGTTCACATCCAATGTGATTAACCTTCCCTCCTTCTTGCCTTTGGATATCCTTTAGGTTATCAAAATCTGCAACCTTCCTCCTTCCATATGTAAAGTAGGTTGTGTGGTAGAACTTTGGCTTCACATCCAATATGACTCTTTAGGGCCTTCCCCAAATTGGCATGTTCATTAAATTCAAGCTCCAATTATCTTTAAAAAATGTGAGCTTTAGAAACAAAAATCTTTGTAATTGAGGAAAAATGAAAAATTTCTTTCAAACATTAGGCCTTATGAGAACCACCCAAATAACATCACCTATGTTTTTTATAACATTGGTATTATTATGTAGCATCCCTCCAATCACTCAAAAAGAAAAGAAATATATCAGATCGTATAACTGCTACTACCAAATTTGAACAAAAGAATTAAGGGAACGAAATCTTATGAATCTCATTTTTTGTAACTCCATATACAAATAATAGCTTTCAATTGAATCGTCAACCTTCGTGATACAACAAGTTTGCAGAATAGCTTCTTGACGAAGCTTCGACCTCCTGACCACTCCAAAGCTATAACAATTTTATTCATATTCACACTCTCAATCACACTCTCAATCTCAATCTCAATCTCAATCACAATGATAATCATGTGATTTTATAATTGCAATCTCATTTTCAATCACACTCTCACTCTCAATCTCAATCTCAATCTCATGGCTCATTCTTGTAGATGTCATTCCATGATGGGATCCAACTCACATGAGAAGGTTTCTTCTCAACTGTAGTCTTAATATCTCTATCTTTATGGTCGTGCCTCCATCTTTTATATTGAGTGCAGGTTCATTATGATCTTGTAGGCATCATGCAATTGAAAGATCCATAGATTGATACAATACGAGTTGCATAGCAGCAACATTGAAGGATCCATCCACATCGATGAGCAAAATCTCAATCTTTGACTCAATGTCATTTGTCATTTCAATCACTTGGGTTATGTCTAGATTGTCCTTGATGACTACAAGAGTCCTCTCAGAGTATCTTCTCCTCGATCTCCATCCTTATAGCATGATCTTTATCTTCACATCTTGATCTTCCAAATTCACATCATTATCCCTTTTAGTCCTGCAAAATATATAGCTTGACAAGATCATTAGAAATATCAAATATATAACTTTCATACACATTAATCAAATGATGAATGTTAGTATTTCTAACCAAAATCTCTTCCAGAGTCTTAATCTTTATGTATATAATTAGTCTCATGAATATCAAGTCCATGTTTTCTCAAGAACATAATTCCAAATAAATAATAATAGTCTTTTGTTTTATGATAATACATTCTTTCTCATGATTCAATCGAAATAAACGTTATGAAATCCACTAGAAATCCATGAATAAATAGTCAAAGGAAGAGTGATATCATACAAAATCCATCCTTTAAGAAACTCATATCTATTGATCGGGTGACCTTCCAAATGTAGTGATTCTATATATAAACAATAACTCATGTCTTTCTAGCTTGAATCACCTTTCTTTATAGTTCATGAAATCTGTTCCAATGTTCTTAAATTAGTACCTTTACACACCATTGATAAATACCCCATATGCTCTTCACAGTAGAGCATTTAAAATAAATATGGTGCCCCATAATGAATACAACACCTCACGTTCTTCATACTATTTCTGCAAATGAAGCCTCAATGTGCATCAATGGTTTCCAACTAATTACATCAAATGAATTAGTGAGCATTATATGATGATCATAAAACATGAATTTCCATAGGAAAATAAAATAGAAAAAGAACTAAGTTTGGGAATATTAGATCGTCCTTTTCCTTTACGTCTAGAATTTCCTTTGTACCACCGTGTGCTTTATAATTGTACATCATCATCATACATTCATAGCGGCTACATAACAGTCCAATGAGGTAAACATTGGGATGACCATTCTATTCAGAAAGTCTATCCATGAAAAGGGTTCATGAGTCATGCCAAAAGCGCAAAGAAACAAAGACAAAGGTTTCATAGGTAGAATATTATGGATAATGCTTTTATTTTGAGTAGGAAACACTCAATTTGTATATGATACACGAATGGCTATGATTAAGAAAAATAGAGAGCTTATGATACACATCACCGTCATGAAGTCTTAATCTATTCAGTGAAACAAATACCTATCTGCCACATGAATTGCATCTAATATGTGTCCCAGAAACAGGGCATCCTTCTTTGTCTGTCACAGTTAAGCTTCAGCAAACCGAATTACATGCGATGTTTCTAAAGATCATTCATGTAAAATTAATGTAGAATTCATGACAACAATATAAAAGCTCATTGGAAATCGTAACTCATAGAGGACCATTTCTGATCTCAAAGACAACATCCAAATGATCATATGCAGTGAACATGTCGAAGATGCACACCAAAATGATATCGTAATACCTCAAAAATAGGTTCACCGTCTATCACAACACCTCTTCGGTAATAGAGACATGAACTTCATTTTGTGAAGATGCATACTCATTATGAATAGAAGAGAACAACCAAGGACAGACCCGACATATGCTGCAAGGAAGAGTTTGAAACATATTCGATCAGTAGTAATGCTACCATGCTGTGGAGACGTGTGGATTACCGTCATGTCTTTCTTCTTTCTAGCGGATACCTCTCCTTCGAAGCCATGTGTTCCCACCTTCCGAGAGAGAGAGAGAGAGAGAGAGAGAGAGAGAGAGAGAGAGAGAGAGAGAGAGAGAGAGAGAGAGAGAGAGAGAGAGATCTCCTTTCTGCGCACGTAATCGCGAGAAGCCTTAGATGAAACTCAGATCCTGTAGAACATGGAATTGGCCATGGAGATTGTGCATGTATTGAAGAAAACCGCAGTGCCAGCCATCACCACTCTACGTATGCTCCTTCTCCATGCATCCACCAATTCTACCGTTTCTACGACGTCCATATCGTTCTGATATGCTCGACTAGACCCACTTTTTTTTTGGCATAACTCATGCACATTCACTTTCTATTTTTAACTTTTGTTTGCCATCGCTCGTTTTTTTTTTTTCATATATGCCGAGATCGCTCCTTTTTCCTATATATATACCAATTCTGTAGAGCTATATATATCTACGCACGATTCTCTATTCATATTAACACGCTTACAAATTGTGTTCTGTTATTATCGTGCATGTTTGAGATTAACGCTTTTGCATTTTGTATTATTATTTTTAACGTTTTGATTTCACATCAGAATCCGTAGGTTCACATGGATGAAAACAATATACAAGTGCACACATACAATCACTTACGTAGTCAGACTCATGTATGAAAACATTTACACACGTGTTCACACACATGCATATGACTATATGAGGCATGTTTACATAGATGCAGAGGTGCATACAACCAGACACACTCACACATGCATTCGAACCACAAATGCACATCGGCAATTGCTCAACATTAAGATAAGAGAAATATTTAGCACCTTACGAAACTTAATTCAGGCAATTTTGTCGGTAGGGACGCCCTTCAATGGAAGGAAATGCCCCGATCAAAGTTGTTCATACCAACTTGAATTTGAAAGCGCATAAACATATACTAGAGAGCTCCTAAAACATCTAGCATATATGAAAAAGACTTCTCCATACATAGCCATAACTCTATCATATTGGAGAGAAGTATTCTTACACATTAGCTATCTTCACATGTCCTTTATTTGATGGTACCTCCATATTTGAGAAGACTTCCTTCTTGTAGCAAAAGTGATTGCTACATCCACTATGATTATATCATATACTTGATCCTTATACCTTGTAATCAATCATCTTGAACATGGATAATAATCTCTCATTCTTATTTGAAGTAGAACCATAGTTACCTTGCCTCTATATGATGATTTTCACTATTCTCTCTAATAACAATCCCTTTCATAGTCGCCATATTTTCCAAATACATAGCATCCATCCAAGTTATTGTTGTCCTGAGGTTTATTGTAATTTTACCCTCTTCCTCTTGATAAAAGGAATTTCTCCCTTGCTCTTGATCAGAGTCTCCAATTTCACCTCTTCCTAGCCTTCCTCATTCCCTACCTTGATTTCCTCCTCTACCTCTTCCTTTACTTGCAAAACAGGCTTGGGCTTCATTTCCTTTTGCGTTAAGCCTCGAATGGTCATCTCTTTAGCGACCATCAATGCCACTTATTGCTTAAAGTCGAGAACATATCCTCTCTTTCTCTTTGTTGCCCTCTACCTCCCTCTCTCTCTATGTGCTTCATTTGTTGCTTCTCTTTCTCTCTCTTTATCTATCTCTCTCTATTATGCTAGCTTCTTTATAGTTGCACATTGGTTGGACTTGTGCATAAGTGACACAAATTCGCAATTTGAACTTGAATCTCAAGGATCTATAAAGATGAACCCACTAAACACCTAGGATAGATATATGAGGATTTGATGAACAAGTGGAGAAAATATACTACTACATCAAATGCAGAGCAACTTCATTGGGATGGTAGATATGCTCAAGCACATGCATTCATAACTTTGGCTATCAAACATGCCACTATTTCTCATATTAAGTATTGCAAGATAGCAAAGGATGCTTGGGATACTCTTGCAACCCTATACTAGGCAAAAAATGAGGCTCATGTTGCTTACTTCTAGAATAGTTGAAGAGTGAGCATATGAATGAAGAATATTCTATGGAAAGTTTCTTGATAGAAGACGTCGAAAATTTGAAGGAGAATTTGATTTTTGATGATGAAATCTTTTTAGATAACTTAGTTGTGCAAATTATTCTTAATGGTTTTCCCGATTTAGATTTTTGGTTTCAATCTTTAGTAGATAACAAAAGGTGATCCAAATGCCTTAAGATTTACGGAGATAGTATCTCTTTTACTATATGAAGATCGCTCAACAAAAAAGAAGCTAATTATGTGTGTTGTAGATGAAGCTTTCTTAGGTAGCCAGAAGAGCAAAGGTAAAGAGCTTGTATGTTAGTATGCAAAAATCTTCTAATGTTGCACAATGAAAGAAGGAAGAAAAAGATGACAAGTAGATAGAGAAGTAGAGAAACTTTTGCAAGTTTTACACGGGAAATGATCATGTCATAAAGAGTTTTCCTAAACTAGTTGCAAAAAGGAGAAAGAGGTTGGAATGGTTGTAGGAGAAGCATCTACACCTGAAATGGAGTTTTCTAATCTTGTTTAGAATAAATGGTCACTAACTACTGTTTGTAGTTACGAACCATATTCACATGAGCAAGGTATGTTTATAGTAGACTCATATGTTTAGTACTTTGGCAATGGTGCAAAAAAAACACATTACCTTGTATCCTAGTTTGTTCTCTTCAATTGAGCATGCCCCTACACAAAATGTTGTTACATGTGCTTGTTGGGGATTCTTGGATGAGAAGGAGTTTGAGGGTTTGTAGGAGAAAAAGAAAAGAACAAGAGAGGAAATAATCTTGACAAACTTTTGCAGAAGCACCCTTGAATCTTGAGTTTTGATTACAGTAGAACAATTACACTGTTTAGTACAATCCGAGTTAATACTTCTGGGCACAACTACAGAGAATGCTCAATCACAAAAGACCAATTATCCCAAAGTCTTCCAGCAGCCGGTCTCTTCTGCACCAATCCTTCACTTGCTTCAAGCTTCTCCTTGTGCACACCTTGCACCAAGCTTCCACCAAGCTGAGGGATGAATACCTTTGCGGCCTGATCACGGTAAGAGACCTTGTGATCTGTGGGGTCTAGCTTCGCACTCTTTGCACCCTTCCTTAGCCACCCTTCTTGCACTCTTCACTTCCACTTCGCACACCAGTGACTCTCCACTTCTCTTTCTTGCTTCCTCTTGAAACTCCTCTCTACTTACTCTCCCTGTGTAGTATAGCCTTTGCTTTCCTTCTTGAAGTGTGTTGGTCCCGTACGCTCCTAACTGCACTAGACTCTTGGCCTTCCTTTGATGTCCCCAAGATTGTCTTGTTAGGAGGCGGCCAACGACTCACTACTTTGTCCTGTAGTGACTTTAGACCAAAAACAAAAATTTGATTGGGCGGCCATATTTCCACATGTGCGTACACAGCCGCTTCACATGCCTTTATTTTTTTCTTTTAATTCGTCACTTTTGCCCCAAAGAGGGGTTCACCTGGACCTTCCCGATTACTTTGAACACCCTTTGACCTTAAGGGAATTAGCAAAAATACTTCTGCAATACCTCTTGTCTGTGAACAATCAAAAGTTACCCTTTATATGGACAATTGAAGGTGCACTACCTGTGCACTTTGACCCTTGAATTTTAACACTTCATTCTTGCTTATGCATAACTGTGACCTTGACTTTGCTGGTTTCAACCTGCCAGGGCTCAACAGATGCCCACCACCTAATGTGCTCTCCGTCTCGGAGAGACAGCAGCAACACGATACAGGGAGAACTCAAAAACAGAGTGGAACAACAGAAGAAACACAGAGGGAACTGAGGCATGAAAATAGATAAGGAGTGATATTATTGATTAAGCAAGAAAACCCGATAAATCACGCTACAAATATCTATTATCCCTGATCATGACAAAATCAGAAGGATGAGAGTTTTATTTGCAAATCTATAAGGGAAACTGAAGCCGATAGCAATTGATTGAGAAGTTGGATTGAAAATTATTGAGAAGGTGGATTGAGGCCCGCAGCAGGGGGTTGTGGAGAGGAGGCCTGAGGAGCAGAAGCTTGCTCAATCATATGCTGGAGAGAACTAAGGCACTGCCTAAGGTGGTCCCGTTCGCGTTTGATACGACGACACGCAACATTATCACATAGCCCTAAGGTAGAGCGATTTTGAATATCGGATAAGGCCTTCAACGCAGAATTGGCCATATCTCGATAATGATCCCGCTCTTCTTTGAGTAATCTAGCCGTTTCATTGAGCGATTGCCATTGAGAAGTGGCCATGCGATTGATGTTGTCGATGGTAGAGATATACTGCTGATGAACAGAAGCTGCGGCCGAGACAGAATCCAATGACACTTTGGAGGCGTGAGCACTACCAAGAGCAACTGCACTTGCGTCGCGGAGCAATTGTAAAAAGGAAGGTTCAGAAGGGAGGTCACTTGGCGGAGCAGGGGCTACATGCGGAATGGGAGGATGAGTTGGAGCGGTAGAGGGATTGGGATGTGTAGGAATGTTCGAGGGAAGGGGTTGGCTGAGGGGAACATCAATGATAGGGGGCGAATTGGAAACCGGAGGATGAGGGGTTGTACATGTGGGGTTGTGGGGGTTGAGCTGCGTTTGAATGAGCGGCCTGAAAGCTGATGAGGGAGAAGGTCTAGGAACAAGGTTAGGAGTAGGAATTGTCGCAGTAATGGTAGATGTGGGCGGAGGAAGGGAAGTGATATCAGGGGGGGTGGAGGTCGGTGTGGAAGCGGAAGCTGAGTCAATTGAGATTGGAGGGGAGGGAGGAGATTGTGAGATGAAAGGTAGCCCGGGATGGTTAGGCGGGTGGCTAACAGGGTTGTGAGGGAGAATAGCGAGATTATTTGCAGATTGCGCTGGTATTTGATAGATCCAAACAAGGAATGGTGCAGAATATATGGAAAATGTATGAGAGCCCTGAGTGATAGCTTCACGAAGGCGTCGAGATCGTAAAGTTAAGGAACTATAGATGAGGGCGGCGTAAGGGTATGGTCGACTATTGAGGAAGCAAAAAAGGGGATCCGCAATTCGAATATCAGACCATGGAAGTGAAGCTGTATGACTACGAAGCAAAAAGAAAAAAATAAATGAATTAAGGATGGATATCATGCGGATGGAAAAACGGGCATTATTTTCAAAGCGATCTCTACAAAAGGCAATGGTGGCAGAGGCTGACACTCTAGAATATAAGAAAGGAGGACTACTGAAGTGGATTAGGGAGGAGCCAATACTAGCAGCAAGATCTGAGATGGAGAGAGTTCCTGTGCGAAAAGTAGGAAAGAGACGGAGAGTTTCATAGACCTCAGTATAATTTGAGGGATCATTGAAGAAAACGTTGGCCAAGCCCCAGAGACCCGCCTGCTGAAGATTTTCGACAGAAAATAGATGACGAAGTTCAATGGTTGGGAGGGATAAATGAATACGAATCTGCAGATCTAAATCAGGTGGAAGAAAAAGGCGCATATAATCTCCTGAAGGCGAGTTTAAGGTAAGAGAAGCAGACGGGGAAGGAGAAGGAGGGCGAGGGAGGGAAGGTGGAGAATATATGTCGGTGGACTCAGATTGAATTGAATAAGTAGGAATAGTAAGAATGGCAGGAGGAAGAGGTGAAGGTGATGCATTTGGTGGGTTAATGGGTGCGGGCACTGTCGGGATCTGGTAGATGAGGCTGGGAAGCTGTTGTGCAGGCGTGCTTTCCGAATTATCTTCCGGTGCGGAGGGATCGGCCATTGAGGGTATGGATTCGATCTTTGTGTTGTTTCTGGCGAAGAACTTAATGGTGCTGAACCTGATTTTCGTGAATTCCTTGGAGGGGGGGCTGTTGAAGTGGCGGGTGTGGCGGAAGGGGTAGGGGGTGGGGGGTTCGGCTGGAGAGATGAAGGGGAAGGGTGAGGGGGATAGCGCGGGGGTGGGGTAAATATGGAGGGGAAGGGTTGAGCGGGGTGAGATGGAGGGGGAGGGCAGAGGGGGAGGGCGGGAGCTTTTGCGGGGTGAGATGGAGGGGAGGGGGATTGAGAGGATGAGGCTGCGGCGGGGTGATATGGAGGGGGAGGGAGAGGGGGCTGGCAGGGGGAGATGGAGGGGGAGGGAGAGGGGGCTGTCGGCGGTGGGGGGTGGAGGGGGTTTGTGCGGGGGGAGATGGAGGGGGAGGGAGAGGGGGTTGTCGGCGGGAGATGGAGGGGGAGGGAGAGGGGGCTGTCGGCAGTGGGGGGTGGAGGGGGTTTGTGCGGGGGGAGATGGAGGGGGAGGGGGTAGGCGGGGGGAGATGGAGGGGGAGGGAGAGGGTGCTGGCGGGGGGAGATGGAGGGGGAGGGAGAGGGGGCTATCGGCGGTGGGGGGTGGAGGGGGTTTGTGCGGGGGGAGATGGAGGGGGAGGGAGAGGGGGCTGTCGGCGGTGGGGGGGTGGAGGGGGGTTGTGCGGGGGGAGATGGAGGGGGAGGGGGTAGGCGGGGGGAGATGGAGGGGGAGGGAGAGGGTGCTGGCGGGGGGAGATGGAGGGGGAGGGAGAGGGGGTTAGCAGGGGTAGATGGAGGGGGAGGGAGAGGGGGCTGTCGGCGGTGGGGGGTGGAGGGGGTATGTGCGGGGGGAGATGGAGGGGGAGGGGGAGGGGGGAGATGGAGGGGGAGGGAGAGGGTGCTGGCGGGGGGAGATGGAGGGGGAGGGAGAGGGGGCTGGCGGGGGGAGATGGAGGGGGAGGGAGAGGGGGCTGGCGGGGGGAGATGGAGGGGGAGGGAGAGAAGGAGGGTGGGGTTGCGGTATGAAGAGGATGAGAAGGAGAATTAATGCCCGAAAATTTTTGCTTCATTTCCTATCAAAGAAGATGCTGGAGATCTACTCTGCATGTTGGCAACAGAGTTCCTCTAGGCTAAAACTCGGCCTGAGCATTGATGATGATATTGTTGGAGTGGATATCGATGAGGATATTGAGGGGTGGTGTTGCTGAAGCTGAGGTCAACAAGAATGAATGAGAGGTCTCATTATATAGCAAGGAGGAATGTGAGATTACCTCACAGAAAGGGATGGTTCAGCTTAAAAGAGTGCTCAAAAGAGAGGAGAAGCAAACTTCAATCTCATTCATCCAATAGATAAACAAAGAAAGGGTTCTCATTTAAAGATGTTGAGTAGAATAAGAGCCATGAAAAAAATTGACGCCTAATTTCCATTTAGTGATTGTTTATTGAATTGAGTGCTTAATGAAAAAAAGAAAAATGTCGCCCAAAATGCGTTAGCATTTATAGTTATGCTATTTTATTACTTTCTATTAAAAGAAAACCAAAACTATTAGGAAACAAAATTTATGAAAATGCGATTGTTATGACATTTTATGATAAGCTTTGAGTCTGGAAATATTTACTAATGGCAGGGTGTCGCCATCGAGTGTTTCTAACTGCACAGCACCCCACTGCAGCATCTTCGTAATGCGAAAAGGTCCTTCCCAGTGAGGGATCCATTTTCCTTTGGTTTGAGTAGAAATTTGTGGTCTGTGTAGTAGAGCTAAATCACCAGGCTTCAAGTTGTTGTGCCATAAATTTTTGTCATGAGTCTCCTTTCTTTGTATCTGAATCTTCTCTAACTGTTTGGAGGCTAAAATCCTTGATTCTTCCAGTTTATGCAAAGCAGTTAGTCGGGCTGGAACTTCTATCCCATTTTTCTCAACTCCTTCCGTTCGGATAGAGCCCTTGATGAACTCAAATGGTTCAATGGGAACAAGGCCATAAACTAGTTGAAAGGGAGAATACCCCGTCTCTTTATAGGCCAATCGGTATGCCCATAATGTACCAAGATAAGCCTGTCCCCAAGAAGTAGGCTGTAACATACATTCCTTTCTTAGCATTGAAATCAATACTTTGTTGGTTGATTCGGCTTGACCATTAGCTCGTGGGTAGTATGCACAAGAAGTCCTATGTAAAATTCGATACCTGTTGGAAATTTCCTGCAGTACTTTGTTGACAAAATGAGTACCCTGATCGGTACATATTTCAAGTGGACATCCAAACCTGCAAATGATGTTACTGTATAAGAAATATGCCACAGTTTGTGCAGTGCACTCCGTGGATGCAATAGCTTCAGCCCATTTTGTCGCGTAGTCGGTGGCTATCAGTAAGTACTTTTCTCTTTTAGGAACCGCCACGGGGTATATAGGCCCGACAAAGTTTAATCCCCACTTCTCAAATGGTTGCCAAGAAGTGGAAACAATCAACAGATTATGCCTCTGCTTGGTGGGCTTAGGGCCACACCGCTGGCACACATCACATGTTCTTCTCCATTCATCTGCGTCCTTAAATAGTGTAGGCCACCATAGACCAGCATCCAGTATTCTCTGGCTCATGATATGCCCTGGAAGGTGCCCACCACCTGTTCCTTCATGTGCAGAGTGCAGTACTTCCCTCACTTCATCTTCTTCCAAGCATTTCCTAACCCTGTCATCCTTGCCTTGTCTATATAATTTATCTTTAATGAAGGTATATGGTCTACTCTTGATTAGCAGTCTCTTCCTTTGTACATCACTAGCCTTTTCTGGATACAGCCCAGTCTTAATGAACTGCTTAATATCATCATACCAACCTTGAGCTTGTACAGCAAACAGATGAGCATTGGGAAAATCATCATTGATTCCACTGGTTTGATCCATCATACTTATTCTAGACAGGTGATCCGCCATAACATTCTCTCTACCTGGTTTATGAATTACCGAGAAATCAAACTCCTGGAATAACAATAACCACCTCCATATTCTACCAGTGGCTTGTGGTTTGTTGAGTAAGTACTTTAGAGGTTGGTGATCAGTTATAATAGCAAATTTCACTCCCAATAAGTAATGCCGAAATTTTTGGACAGCAAAAACCATGGCTAAGGCTTCTCTTTCTGTAGTGCTGTAGTTCCTTTCAGCCTTAGACAAAATTCTGCTGGCATATTGAATCCGTCTGTCCATCTTAAATTCTTCACTAGGTTGTGTTAGAACTGCCCCTACTGCATATGCACTAGCATCCACATGTAAATGAAATATTTTTGACCACTCGGGTGTGATCAAAATGGGAGCAGACACTAACCTTGACCGTAGTGTTTGATATGCTTTTTCCTCCTCTTGATCCCATTTAAAAGGAACCTCCTTGCCTGTGAGCCTAGCCAAAGGTCTGGCTATATCTGCATACATTTTAATAAATCTGCGGTGGTATATCCTGTATGGCCTAGAAAACTTTGAATCTCCTTTGAAGATTTAGGCCTAGGTAATTTTAATATAGCTATGATTTTGTCTGGATCAGGTGCCATACCTTTGGAAGATACCACATGCCCTAACAAAGTACCTTCGGTCACCAAAAAGTGGCATTTGTTTGGATTCGGTTTCAGCTTCGTTTCTCTACACCTCTCAAAAACTTGTTTTAATTGAAGCAGATGCTTCTCTAAACAGTCCAATGGAGTTTCTTTAAGAGTACCTGAAAAAGATGAAAAGTCATCCATGAAGATTCTTAATGACTCTAGTAGCAATGGTCCAAAAATGAGATTAACTGTTCGGTTGAAGGTAGCTGGAGCATTTCTTAACCCAAAGGGCATCTTCAGATATACATAAGTTCCCCAAGGAGTAATGAATGCTCTCTTCTCCCAATCCCCAGGGTGAATGGATATCTGATTGTATCCACTGAATCCATCCATGAAGCTATAAATGGAATGACCAGCTACTTCTTCTATGACCTACTCAGCAAATGGCATTGGAAATCCGTCTGGAATCGTGACCTTGTTCAATGCCCTAAAATCCACACAGATTCTGATCTTGTTAGTGTTTTTCTTTGGCACTATCACCATGGGAGATAGCCACTCCGAATGTTCTACAGGAATGATAATGCCTGCATCTTCCATTTTCTGAATTTCGGAATAGACAGCTTCAGCATACTTGGGATTCAACCTATAACTTTTCCCTCTCACCGGCTTTGCTCCTTCTATCAAAGGAATTCTGTGTTCTCCATAACTTGGTGGTACTCCTTCTAGATCCTTATAATGCCATGCAAAAACATCTGTGTCGTGGTTCAAGAATGTTCTGACCTTTTCCAGAAGCCCTGGGTAGTTCCACAACCAGGTGGCCACCAAAACTGGTCGGTTATTGTTTTGAGTATCTAAATGTATTTCTTTGACAGGATCTCTCTCTACCATACTCTCTTTGTGCTCAGTTCCTTCCTTGTCTTCTTCCACTAGTCTTCTGTGCATTGCTTCATAAGCAAGTGTCTCCTGAATTTCAGTGTGTTCCTCTTTTTCCTGCATCCATCCTGCAGGTATTTCTTGAATAGGAAAAGAGTATTCTTCACTAGAGTCCGTTACCTTGCCTTTAGCCTTGGCATCTGCCTTATTTGTAGATTTGATATCCTCCTCTGAGTTGTAGTTGAGGGGTGTCTTTCTGCCCCTTCTGTGGTCCGTGATAGGCTCTCCCAATCCATCAACCTCGACTTTTTTGTCATCTTCATCATAATCTTCAGTTGTGCAAGAATTATTGAGAAAAATTCCAAAACAAGAAGAAGAGTTGCCTGCATGCAGCCACTTTAGAATATCCTCTTCTTCCTCAAAATCTATGTGGGGTTGATCTTCTGGTTCTGGTTCCATGCAAATGCCAACCTTTTGCATCATGCTGGTGTTTCCTTGATCATCCGGGCCTTCTTCCAAGTGAAGCTGCGTCAGCTCTTGCTCTTTCTTTTGTACCCACATAGTGTCCTTGCCTCAATCATGGATGACACTTGCGTGTCTCAACCATGGTCTCCCAATTAAGAGGGGAAATCCTCCTTCAACCTGGGGCAATCTTAAAACAACAAAATCCAGTATGAACACATTACCTTGTATTTCAAGTGGGACTTTTGGAATCACTCTGACAGGCCTTACTTTGCTCTGATCTGCCAGGGTAACGGTGAAATTTGCAGGCCTGGAAGGGTGGAGTCCAATCTTTTCCATTGTATGTTCAGGCATCAAGTTGATGCCAGAACCACCATCCACAATAACTCCTTGAAATTCATGACCTTTAATAGATACTGTCAGTCGAGGACTTTTATAATCTGTAAGGGGTGCTTTCCCTATAATTATCCCTTTATGTAAAACAACAGTCTTGGCCACTAAACTTGTAGTAGAAGCCTCATCAATTATCTGCAATAACTCTGACCTGAATTGTCCATCCATCTTTATTAGATAAAAAATACTAACCTCCTTCTTCATAGACTTGAGTAGTTTTGAAGCTTCCGACTCTTTAAAGGAATGGGCTCCACTTGACTTATCCAACTCTTCCTGAGCCCTGATGAAAGCATGCCCAATGACATCACTGGTGCCTATGAAGTTTTCCTTTTGTTTTGGGTCTGCGCCTGTGGTTGCTTTGTCTTCAACTGCAACTTTGTCTTTGTTGAATCCCCTAATCATTGATTCTTGACTTACGTCCACTTGAGCCTTCCCCTTTCTTCTTGTCTGCACTGCAAAAGATTCAAGTTCTTCTAATTGTACCACCCTGGTAGACGGTGAGGGCTCATTGACCTGAGGTAATGTTTCCTCGTTGTATACAAAGATTATTTGGAGATGGGGTCCGGAAGTAGAGGCTTGATTCTTAGGACAACAGTTTGTATAGTGATCCCTGGCCTCTGGACAGTTCCTGCAAGGAGGGGCATTTTCTGGGAGAGTGCACCTAGATTGGTAGTGCCCGCACTCTCCGCATCTGAAACAAATGATGGGCCTTCTAGGCCCATTTGCAAAATTATTCCTTGGTCTAGGATTATAGTTGTTACCTTGGTTTGCTGTGGCTTCCATTACATTTGCTGGTGGCAGAGGTCCTCCCTGTGTCCAGTATGTCATTGCAGGCATTCCCCTGGATTGGCATTCATGGGCCTCATGGCCAACTTTCCTGCATAATTGACAAGTCACGTTTAGCAGAGGCCATTCACTTACTATGTGCCCTTGCTTGCTGCACATGGAGCACCAGAGTCCACTCTTGATACCGCCTCCTTTGAGTTCTTGTAATTCCTGTCTCAGCTGAGCTAATTCTTCTGCTTCAGCCTCCTCTTCCTTTTGGAGCTTGAGTGCTTCAATCTCCCTTCTCAGCTGAGCCACAACAGTCTCCTCCTCTATGTAGGGCTTATTCCTTTTCAAGCCCTCCAGCTCCCTTCTTAACTGGATCACTGGGTCCTCCAGTTCTGTACCATAGGTTGGTTGGGAAGAAGTTGCACCATACTAGTGCCTTATCTGCTCCATAGACTCTTGGCCTTCCTTTGATGTCCCCAAGATTGTCTTGTTAGGAGGCGGCCAACGACTCACTACTTTGTCCTGTAGTGACTTTAGACCAAAAACAAAAATTTGATTGGGCGGCCATATTTCCACATGTGCGTACACAACCGCTTCACATGCCTTTATTTTTTCCTTTTAATTCGTCACTTTTGCCCCAAAGAGGGGTTCACCTGGACCTTCCCGATTACTTTGAACACCCTTTTACCTTAAGGGAATTAGCAAAAATACTTCTGCAATACCTCTTGTCTGTGAACAATCAAAATTTACCCTTTATATGGACAATTGAAGGTGCACTACCTGTGCACTTTGACCCTTGAATTTTTAACACTTCATTCTTGCTTATGCATAACTGTGACCTTGACTTTGCTGGTTTCAACTTGCCAGGGCTCAACAGTGCTTATAATGCCTCTTATCCTATAATGGGACTTGGAAAGATCTTTTTGAGTACTCTTGATGGAGGGTCCTTCACATTCTCAAATGCTTTATATGTGCCAAGGATCAAGAAAAATTTGGTTGTCCAATTTGTTGATGATAGGTGTACAACTAATGATCTATGAACATGTTGTTATTGCTTTTGAAATTTTATGTCAAGGGTTATATAAGCTCATAGATTGTGGAATCTCTGAGTGACTCAACATGTGCAATTCCAAATTCTCAAGCTATTTGATTTCCAAAGCTTTGGCATGCATGCTTTGGTCATCTAAATTTTGCTAGTTTGCTTTACTTGTAGAAGTCTGAAATGATATTCTCTCTACATAAACTTGAAATACCTTATAAACATGTTTCTCAAGGCTGTATTTTTGGTAAAAATGTAGAATTCCTGCTTCCCATAAGATGGTTTAATTTGAGCTACTTATAAATTGGAGATTGTTCATATTGATGTTTGTGGTCCTATGCACACAACTTGAATTGAAAACTACCTATGCTACATGACTATAATTGATGATCTCTCCAAGCATGCATGGGTCTATCCATTGAATGGAAATTCCAAAGTGTTTATGCACTTAAAAAAAATTCGATTTATGTCTGAAAATCATTTAGCATGTAAACGGGGCAGGCCTCTTCATCATTATTTAGGCATTTAGTTCACACAAGTTGGTGGAGGAATATATTATTTTTCACAAAAAAAAAATATATTGATAATTTCCCTATTTTTGCCTTTAGGATTGTAAACCTATTGCCAGTCCAATTAAAAAAGTTTATGGTTGAGTCTTCATGAGGTTGGAGATGCATTCAATGTTGTTTTGTGTCAACAATTGTTGGATGTTTGATAAACTTATGCATAATGTGGCCTATTGTTAGTTTGTTGTCTCTTAGATGAGTAGGTTTATGCAGTGCTTACGTGTCAAACATTGGAAAGCAGTTAAGTGCATCTTTTTCTACTTGAGAGGTATCCAACTACTTGGATTGTTTTAGAACAAGGGGGATCATTATTGCTAGATTTACATAATTTTTCTGACTTAAATTGATCTGGTTGGTATGAAACTCGTGTATCCACTTATGCTTTTTGCTTCATGCTTGGTAGCTCATCATTCACAGGGGGGTTTTCTTGACATATTTAGATACTGATGCATGTGAACACACTTTGTACTGCTTGGGAACTTTTTTCACTCTTTGGCAATCTTTATCCTCTAGCTTGTATTCCCACTTATCTTTCTACATTCACTTGATGATACATTATTTATTGTGTTGTGCTGCAACCTTCTTCTTATTCCTTGTGATGATCGTGTGATTTGGTAGACCTTGTACTCCAACATGATGTTGTACACGTACGTTTCATTACAAGAAATCTTATTCCATTGGGCAAAAAATTATGAAAGGATGCCATTCAATCACCAATGGCAAAGGCTCATTCATCAAAAATCTTACGTAGAGGTCAAGGAAGAAATGAAGTTAGAACGCCCACATGGGACATACAACTACTAAGGGGTAAGATAATGTGCATTCACATTGGAAAGAAAACAGTTATAAAATTAGATTTATGTGACAAGACGAAAGGACGTGCAATTTTCAAGAGTACAGAGATGAGCAATAACGACGTGGTGAGTGGTCGTTGTATATCTTATCCGAATGCATTACATGAGGAGTATGAAACTTTCCTAATACACATGGAAACGAGGCAACCTTATCATCAATTATGTGGCCCCAGACCATTTGGATTTGATACATGTAGATGTTCTAGGATCCTTCAAAAGATCCAAAAAAAATGTTGGGAAAAGTTGATTTTCATGTTCATTGATGATCGTAGTAAAAACACTTCGCCTATTTTGTATGAAACAAAACTGATAGGTTTTTGCAACATTTTACATATTGAAAGAAAGAGTGAAGAGAGAAATAACTATACATATGAATACGTTGAGGTGTAGTGGACGCGAGTACTTTCCTATGTAGAAATTTAAATTCTTATAAGCGAATTATTTGTTTGTGATGTGTTCAGTGAACACACTTAGGACTGTGGAGCCATTTTCTTCCCCTCTTTAGGAGGACTTCTCCCCTGGCTTATATGTATGCCAAATAAGTCTAATGTGCTACTTATCTTGTAGATTCACTTAGCAATAAACTCAGTGTTATATTGCAAGCGTTTTCTTCTTCATTTCATTGTTTGCATGCTTCTATTATCCTCCAGATCCAACGATGAGCAACAAACATGGTCATGGCTTTCTAAAATGATTTTTTGACACCTTTTGATGCACAACCTTAAAGTAATAAATCTTTCAATGTAGTAGAGACCATAGCTAGATAAGAAAAAAATTGGTGCTATGTAATAAAAAGATTGATTTGAGCTCATTTTGACCACTGATCACACTATTGCACAGACAACACAACTTTATCATTTTTGTGCTAAACATATATATAGTTTTTGTTTCTCATATACAAGTTCCTCAAAGTCAACTACACATTTAGTAGGGCTTTATTGGGTATCTATGTTTAGCTTTTTCATGAAAGAATCAATTTACTTCATCATAGTAAACTCGTTGTCCATGGATGAAAGCAATGATGTATTTCATATCTAGGTTATTGAGGGTAAGTTAGATGGTTTTAACTACCCATTACAAGCATACATGATGCATCATGTATTGGTGCCAAAAGATGAAATATTGTGTAGGGTGTTGCAATATGTCCTTCTATAACTACCAAAATGATGGTGTTCATGTTCTTCCTCCTACTATAGTTCCCGTTTCAACTAATATACAATAGCCTTATTTTGATGCCACAAAATGCACATGCAAATGCATTGATATATTTGTTTCTCAAACATGCCATTATCCCTCACATTTGCTCATGCAAAAAAGCCAAAGATGCTTGGGGTACTCTTACCACACTATACTGCAGAAGAAATGATGCTTGGTTTTCTCATGTTTGAAAATAGTTGGAGAGTGACCACATGAATGAAGAAGATTCAATGGACAATTTTTTGACAAAGATCAAGGATTTGAAAGAAAGAATTCTTTTTAAAGATGAAATCTTGCGAGATAGTTCACTTTTCTAGACTATTCTAAAGGATCTCTCAAATTCTTTTAAGAGTTTTGGGTTTATTCTTTGTTTGATGATAAAATGCAATCCAAATGTCTTAAATTTTGAGGTGTTATATTTTTTGGATTTCCAACACAATAGAAAATAGATAATCAAGGTTGTGAGGAATGTGTTGACCACCATAGCATGGAATTTGAATTTTATTTTCATTCTTTTTCAATAGACATATTTTGTATCATTCTGGTTGGAGGAGATGGTGGACACCTTCTAGAGATGAGATGGTGCTCCAAGTTCCTGCTTCTCACCAGCCAAAATTGAGTTAAGGAGTGCAAAATAGACCTCATAAGCTCTCAAGGAAGCACAAATAATTACCTAAATACTTGGGAAAATGATCCTCAAAGTATTGGATCAAAACGGATGAGTTGGAGTTTCACTATGAACCAAAAACTTTTTATTTTGGTAACTACACCTGCTCAGAGAAATGAACAATTCTCTTTCTCTACTAATAATTGAACAAAAACATTTTGGGAATATCTAAGTAACTTGGGTATCTAAATTTTGCAAGTTATTTCACTTGAAATGATTAACTATGCTTAGAGAATGATGCTTAGCAAATCAAAGATGCATCCCAATATTTGAGGGAGTTCATAGTGTGCATACAAGAGAGCAATGATTTGTACATTTCTAGATATTGGCTGAGGCAGTAATAATTAAACTTTGTAAGAAGAAAATAGAAAACATAATAAACATAATAAATCTATAGCAACCTAAATCACTGCAAATGATCAAGTACACATTGAGAAATGGATAAGTGAATTTCATTGTTTTGAGTGATACATGACAGAGTAGAAGATATGAGATATGAGAAAGCCATATGTATTAATGCACATACATTATACTGACATTGGCAATGAATGATTACACATTATGAGGGAAATGATAGAGCTATAGTGTGAGATCAATATGCCACACAAAATCCTCTAGAATCTCTGCTATTCCTGGTTGCATTCGATGCGACTAGATAGTCCTTTGTTATAGCTTTTTGTTGGAGCCAAGATTCAAGCTTGCATTTTGAATCTTTACCTAAATGTTTTCCAAAGTGTTAGGGATGGATTTGCGATAAGTTCTCACCAAATAGTTTGTGGAAAGATTATCCAAACAACTCGTGATTGCAAGTGCTTCCATACATGCATTTTTACAAGCAATAAAAATCAATCTTTTACAAGAGATTATTCGTGTGCTGATACATGAAATTTTATGATAAGTGATCAAGCATTTAGGTTTGGAGTAATTGCACCAATAGCTCCCCCTCAAGCCTAATATTCTTGGGCTTCAATTCTCTTTAATCTCTTTAATCTCAAGCCTTATATGCTTGGGCTTTAATCTTTGGATGGAACGAACTTGAAACTATTCAATTTAGTTCCATCCAAAGATTTAGTTAGCATATTTGCACATTGCAAGTTTGTTGATACATATGACAATTGTATGTTCTTGCTAAGTAGCTTCCCTCTCACATAATGATAATGCACTTAAATGTGCTTAGTCCTTGGATGATACACAAGATTAGCAACCAAATGTAGTGAGCTAGTGTTATCTTCAAAGATCATTGGAGTGTATGTATGCAGTGCCAAGTCTGAGTAGAGTAGCTTTAACCACATTGCCTCTTTTTTTGCATTTGCAAGCCCTCTATATTCAACTTCAGTTGATGAGAATTCCAGAATTGGTTCTTTCTTTGATGAACATTAAATCAACTTAGATCCTACAAAAGATAAGTATCCATAGGTGCTCCTCCTATCATCTTTTGAGCCAGCCCAATCTGCATTAGAGTATACTTTGATATCCAAGTCAGATGTAAAAGGATAAAATAGCCCTTCATTTATAGTACCCTTCAAGTACTTTAAGATCCTTTTGGCATCTTCCATGTGAGCTTTTCTTGGTGTATGCATGAATTGACTCAATGTACTCACCCCATAGCATATATCTAGTCTTGTTAGGGTTGCTTAATTTAGACTACCAACAAGATTTTGATAACCTATAATGTCTTCAACCAGCTCTTCTTCATGAGTACTCCGTTTGTGGTTCAATTCCATGGCTGTACCTACAATTTTTGCATTTTCCATTTTGAACTTAATTAGTATATCATGGATGTACTCTCCCTAAGTATTGAAAATACCAGAATCTGTATAAACAATCTCTATGCCAAGAAAATATGTCAGCAATCCAATATCATTGATCTTCAACTCCTCCTTCATCTGGGATTTGATCTTCTTGAAGCCATTGGCATCATTTCCTATAATGATAATTTCATCCACATAAACACATAGATAAATAACCATTGAATTAGTCTTCTTAATGAACAATGTAGAATCTGCCTTGCTTACAATAAAACCTTTGTGTTGGAAGTATGTGACTAGCCTATGGTTCCAAGCTCTAGAATCTTGCTTTAAACCATAAAGTGGCTTCCTTAATTTACATACATAATCAGGTTTGTCTTTGTCTTCATATCCTGGTTGTTGAGCCATGTAGACCTCTTCAGAGATCTGTTGGGACTTCACTCACTAATTTGACATAAATGTATGAAGAGATATGAAGGAAGAAGAAAGACAAAGAGAATTGAAGGCAAAGCACTCAGAAGACTCAGCTGAAGTGAAAGGATAAATTCACTCTTGTAATTTAGTGCAAAATTAAAGTCTAGTCTTGACATAGAACTTCAAAACTTACGAGTCTGAGTCTAGGAGTATGTACACTATATGTATATAAGTTAATTTGAGTTGAAAAATATAGAGAGAACTCAATTTTGTAATCCTTGTGTGAATAGAGAAAAGTCCAGTTTTTCTGAGAGAGATGCTGAGGAGAAACTACTCAGTGTATGAGAGTTTCCCATGGCTATGAGCAGAATGAGGCCAAGCCATTTTGTACACATCTTCTCTAATAGCTAACACATGTTTGTGTAGAAGGAATTGGTCTAATTCCTCTTGTGTGTTGAATTCTAAGTGATTTCATATCAGTGTGTAAGTTAGTTGACAGTTACAAATTTTCTGGTGCACTTTTCCCTAATCTTCTTAAGGTTAGATCTCACAGTACAGTGTAAAGTTTTTCATGAGTGATAGCTCATTTTAAAGCTACTACCTTCTACTACAATTGGTCAAAATATCTTTACAAAACTGGACGTGTACTAAGAGAAATGACTCTAACAATGAAGGTATGTCAAATCGATGAAGTCATATTTCAGATTTCAGACATAGTTCAAATGTTGAAGTGAAATCAGAAGATTTTGATGATATTACTTGAACGCTTTGCTTGGTATGTGTTACTTAACATTAGCAAGAACTTCTATTAGCAAGTGATCAAAAGAATTTACAAAGATCAAGCTAATAAAGATCAGATTTGAAGCAAGAAGAAAAGGCACAGATTTCTGAGAAGTAAATTTTTTAATTTCACTAAGTTCAGTGATAAAGTTTTCAAGTTCAGAGTATTGCTAAGCTAATGATGGTTATGGAGATGTTCTAATATCACTTTAGCTTAGTTCTTGTGGTGTTTTATACATCAACAAGTGATATCAGAGCAGAAAGGTCCTCAAGAGTGAAAGGAGGAGCAGATACAAGAGGAATTGAAGAGTTCTTTATTACTAAGAGGTGAAAGATGAGGTGTTCAACAACAAAAGACATGAGAGGAATGCTTAGAAGTTATTCTCAAGGTTCAAGATCTACAAGAGGTACCGTACTTTAATTTTATACTCACAGGTTGCAGCAGAAACAAGAAGACTATGGTAGATCATGTATCTATTGACAAATTTGACAGAGATAATTATCCTACTTGGGTAATGAGAATGGAAGCCTTACTTATGAGTAAGGATCTAATGATATATGAGACAAGCCTAAATTTGAAGATGAGATTCAACCAAGGAAAGAAGAACTAGAAGCTTTGAAGCTATGGTAGAAGAGAGATGCAAATGCAAGGGCTTATATATATAACACTATCACAGATCATTTGCTACCACATATCAGAGGATTAGAAACAATTGAGGACATATGGAATGCTTTGGAAGATCACTTCCAAAACACTACTAAAGCTAGGAAGGCTAGCTTATGGTGAGAGTTCACCACATTTAAGAAAAAGCAAAATTAGAGTATTAGTGATTATGTCACTAAGATGAAGGACTTAGCAGATAGTCTGGGATTTATTGATGAGGATATTGAAGATCATAGGTTGATAGCACAATTGCTTGCAGGATTGAGAGGAGATGAGAGGTGGAAACCTTTTGTACTCTCAACTGAACTTTAATTAAATCAATTGCTTGGACTAATGCTTGGACTAATTGCTTGCCCGGATTAAATCAATTGCTTGGACTAATGCTCACATTTGAGCAAGACTTGAAGTCAGATGGAGATAAAGGATATAGTTTTGCTATGTATGCAAAGAATATGAAGAGAAGTGAGAAAGGTAAAGCAAAGGATGAAGAAGAGCTGACTATTCAAGCAAATTATGCAAGAAAAAGAGGTATTGGTAGAGGTAAAGGTCGAGGAAATGGAAGAGGTAGAGGAAATCAGAACAATACCAAGAAGACATGCTAGATTTGTGGATTGAGCAATCATGTAGCCTATGATTGTTGGCATAACCAACAAGGATCGAATCAAAATCAAAGCAATAATGGCAAAGGAAGAGGTGGAAGGTTTGAGAATCAATTTCAAAGAGGAAGACAAAATTCAAGAGGAAGTTTTGGTAGAGGTGGTGAAAGAAATTGGAATCAGAATCAGTCTTATAACACTACCTATTACAACTATGCAAATGATACACATAATGACAATCATACAACATTGATGATGAATTCAATAAGTACATCAGAGAAGGAGGATCTCAAGGTATTTTATATTGACTATGGTTGTTTAAATCATTTGTCAGGTAATATAGAATTGTTATCAGAATTGGAAGAAGGTATTTCAAGTCATACATTACAAACAGGTGACAATACAAAACATAATGTGCATTCACTAGGAAAAGTGAAGTGCAGGAGTGGAGCTGATTTGCTAACAAATGTTTTGTATGTCCCAAAAATACCAAAGAATCTGATTAGTGTGGGACAAATAGTAGAGAAAGGTCTTCAAGTTAGATTTATAAATGAAGGGGTGTTTATTGAAGATCTAGAGGATGGATACAATCAAATGGTCTGTGGTAAAAAGGAAGGTAGACTTTTTATTCTCAAAGTGCACGGGAATGTTGGTCAAGCCCTGATCACACATGGTGATGAAGTACTTACAGAGTTAGACCTCTCGCATAAGAGGTTAGGACACTTCAATGAAAAAGGAATTAAAACCATGGTGGAGAATCAATCTGTAATAGGGTTATCAAATGTAAAAAGCCAACATATGATCTACAAGTGTGAAGCTTGTCAGATGGGAAAGGCACACAAGTTACCATTTCAAAAGTAAGGATTCAAGCATGATGGTTTGCTAGAGCTCATACATACATATGTATGGGGACCAGCAAAAGAAGGATCAATCAATGGGTCCAGGTATTATGTTCTTTTTATTGATGATTCTACAAGGTGGATAACCATTTATGTTTTAAAGGAAAGATCAGAAGTATTTGGAGCTTTCAAACATTTTCATGCATATGCAGAAATAATAATAGGTCAAAAGCTCAAGAGATTGAGGTCTGATGGAGGGGGAGAATACTTCTCCCAAGAATTCAATGATTATCTTTGGAATGCAGGTATCAAGAGAGAAGTAACTTGCAGGTATACACCTCAACACAATGGGGTGGCAGAAAGGAGGAATAAAACATTGGTGGAGTTTGCAAGAGCAATGTTAAAAGAAAAGAATTTCCCTAATTATCTTTGGGCTGAGGCTGTAAATACAACTATATATCTTGTGAATAGGTTACCATGTGCATCTCTAAATGGTGGGGTAAGAAACCAACACTTGATCATTGTAAGGTGTTTGGATCAATTGCCTATGCTTATGTACCATCACAACTCAGACATAAGCTTGAACCAAAGGCTGAAAAATATGTATTTATTGGGTATGATGAAAAGCAGATGGGTTATAGGCTATGGAGTCCTCTAACCAAACAATTTACTGTTTCTAGAGATGTAACATTTGATGAACAGAAGAGTTGGTATGCAAATAAAGATTGTAACCTTGAAACATTTGAAGAAGAGGTAAGAAGAAGTGAAAAAGGTAAATCACATATGTAGGTAGATGGAGATGAAGATCATATGCAAGCAAGCACATCCAGAGTTGGACCATATAGAAGAAATGAAGATGAACCAAGATTTGATGAAGAAGTATATCCAGATACACATGAAGAGTGTGAACCAAGGAGATCAACCAGAATGAGGAAACAACCTACAAGGTATTCTTATGATACTTCTTATTTGACGTAGAAAAACTATGCTTACTTGATTAAGGAAGGTGAAGAGCCTCAAAGCTATGATGAAGCAAAAGGTAAGAGACAATGGGAAGAAGCAATGAAGGAAGAGTTTGATGCACTTGAAGAAAATAAAACTTGGGAACTTGTTCCAAGACCTAATGGTAAGAAAGTGATTGGAAATAAATGGGTTTACAAAATAAAGAAGCATGCAGATGGAAGAATAGCCAGATACAAAGCTAGATTGGTGGTTAAAGGCTATGCTCAAACTCATGGCATAGATTATGATGAGACATTAAGTCCTATAGCAAAGATGTCAACCATAAGGACAATCATTGCTATTGCAACATCAAAAGGATGGACATTGAGTCAACTGGATATAAAGAATGCATTTTTGTATGGATATATATCAGATGAGGTCTACATGGAGCAACCTCAAGGGTTTGCAGATTACAAGTTTCCAAATTATGTTTGCAGATTGAGAAGAGCACTTTATGGTTTGAAGCAAGCTCCAAGTGCTTGGAACTATAGACTTGTGAAGTATCTTAATGATCTTGGATATCAAAGGTCAAAGGCAGATGCAAGTTTACTTATCAAGAGATCAGATGAAGGTATGATCTACATTTGTATTTATGTAGATGACATTATAATCACAGGTACTTCAAATGAAGGAATCAAGGAGGTGAAGAGATTACTTGAGAAGGAATTTAAGATAAGTGATCTAGGAAAATTGTCATATTTTCTTGTAATGGAAATCACTTATGCAAAACATGGCATATATGTTTCACAAGAAAGGTATCTTTTGAATCTTCTAAAGAAGTTTAACATGGAGAATTGCAGAGAGGCATCAACACCACTAGAGGTCAATCATAAACTCAGCAAATATGATGATGCAGGGCTCAAAGATATGAGAAAGTATCAATCTTTAGTGGGAAGCTTGATTTATGCTACACTAACACGACCTAATCTTAGTTATGCAGTGGGAGTTCTTTCTCAGTTCATGCATTGTCCAAAGGATCCACATTGGATTGTAGGTCAAAGAGTTCTTAGATACATCAAAAGAACTTTGAAGGAAGGATTATATTATCAATTTACATCAGATACAAGGCTGAGAGCATATAGTGACTCAGATTGGGTAGGAAGTCAAGATGATAGAAGGTCAACACATGGATATATGATATACATAGGAGATAAACTTGTGAGTTGGTGTTCAAAGAAGCAACATACAGTGGCGTTATCATCAACAGAAGCTGAGTACAAAGGACTTATGGAAGTAGCAAAAGAACTTATATGGATGCAGACCTTGTTCAAAAGCTTGGATATTGATCAAGGTATACCTATCATACATGGAGATAATATGAGTTCGTTATATCTTGCAGCAAATCCTGTATTTCATGCAAGAACAAAGCACATAGAGATTCAATATCATTTCTTGAGAGAAAAGGTAATGGAGAAGGAGCTTGAAGTGGTATAAACTTCTACAAAATATCAGATTGCAGATATTATGACAAAGATCTTGGATGGAGTGAAGACAAGTAGATTCAGAGAGATGGCAGGAATAAAAGAGAAGAAGATTACATGAAGAAGTCAGAGCATGCTAATTAGTGATTGAGGGGGAGTTGTTGGGACTTCACTCATTAATTAGACATGAATTTATGAAGAGATATGAAGGAAGAAGAAAGACAAAGAGAATTGAAGGCAAAGCACTCAAAAAACTAAGCCTAAGTGAAAGGATAAATTCACTCTTGTAATTTAGTGCAAAATTAAAGTCTAGTCTTGACATAGAACTTCAAAACTTACGAGTTTGAGTCTAGGAGTATGTAAACTATATGTATATAAGTTAATTTGAGTTGAAAAACATAGAGAGAACTCAATTTTGTAATCCTTGTGTGAATAGAGAAAAGTCGGGTTTTTCTGAGAGAGATGTTGAGGAGAAACTACTCAGTGTATGAGAGTTTTCCATGGCTATGAGAAGAATGAGGCCAAGCCATTTTGTACACATCTTCTCTAATAGTTAACACATGTTTGTGTAGAAGGATTTGGTCTAATTCCTCTTCTAAGTTGAATTGTAAGTGATTTCATATCAATGTGTAAGTTAGTTGACAGTTACGAATTTTCTGGTGCACTTTACCCTGATCTTCTGAAGGTTAGATCTCACAGTACAGTGTAAAGTTTTTCATGAGTGATAGCTCCTTTTAAAGCTACTACCTTCTACTACAATTGGTCAAAAGATCTTTACAAAACGGGACGTGTACTCAGAGAAATGAGTCTAACAGTGAAGGTATGTCGAATTGATGAAGTCATTTTTCAGATTTCAGACATAGTTCAAATGTTGAAGTGAAATCAGAAGATTTTGATGATATTACTTGAAAGTTTACTTAACATTAGCAAGTGATCAAAAGAATTTACAAAGATCAAGCTAATACAGATAAGATTTGAAGCTAGAAGAAAAGGTGCAAATTTCTGAGAAGTAAATTTTTGAATTTCACTAAGTTCAGTGATAACGTTTTCAAGTTCAGAGTATTGCTAAGCTAATGAAGGTTATGGAGATGTTCTAATATCACTTTAGCTAAGATCTTGTGGTGTTTTATACATCAACAAGATCCACCCATTCAGGAATGCATTTTTAACATCGAATTGGTACAAGTTCCAACTCTTTGAAGCAACAATACTTAATAAGACTCTGATAGTTGGCATCTTGGCTTTAGGTGAGAAGGTCTCCTCATAATCCACTCCATGGGTTTGAGCAAGCCCTATTGCTACTAGCCTTGCATTATACCTATTTATTGTGCCATCTAAGTTCTTTTTCACTTTGTAAATCCACTTGGATTCTATTACCTTCATGAATGGTTTTTTGGGAACCAAATCCCAAGTGCTATTCTTGTGAAGTGCTTCAATTTCTTTCTACATAGCTTCTCTCCACTTTTCTTTCTTGTGGGGAGTTTTTCCTCATTCAACATTGATCTTGCAGCCTCTAGTATTAGTCTATTTCTTCTCTCTATGAGTCCATTCTCTTCAAGAGTGTAGCTTGTTGTAATCTTTCTCATTATGCATTTGTCTTGTAAAAAAGAGTCAAAATCATGTGAGAAGTATTCATCACTTCCATTAGATCTGAGCCTCTTCAAACTTATAGGTGTTTGATTCTCATCCAATGCTAAAAACATATTCAAAAAGTGAAGACTTCATCTTTATGCTTTACAAAGTAAACTATTTTCCATCTACTATAGTCATCTATAAATGAAACATAATACCTTGACCCTGAAATTGATGGCTCTCTACTAAGACCGAACATATCTATGTGTACAAGCTCCAAGTAATCTTCATATATGTATCCTCTTTTGTTGAATGGTAGCCTATGTGACTTGCCAAATTGGCATGCTCCACATTTGTAAATCATGTGTTGGTTGGACACATTTGGGATGCCAAGCACACTCTGATCCGTGCATGTTTACTTAAATTTCCTTTCACCTATATGACGTAGTCTCTTATGCCATATCTCCGATTCAGATAGGGTTTAGTCCTTATAATTGAAGAGAGCAATATTTCTTGTATCTTCAACTTCAAAGGTAAAAAGTCTACCTCATTTTTCACATTTTGCAATCCTCTTAAAGCCTAGTTGAGGGTCCTCCGCATATGCTTCATGCCTTGTGAGTCTAACTTGTAAAACCTTCTCAACAATCTATCTATCATTGATTAGATTCTTGGTTATTCTTGACACATAAAATATCTTCCTTAGAAGATTCATGTTACCATCAGATGCTTCGACATTTGCAATCTTCTGTACTGAGTGCCTAGTGTCATCACCTGTTTGAACTCCATGCTTTCCTTTGGGATCTTCAAGGTCAGACAATAATGCTATATTGCTTGCTACATGATTGGAACAAGCACAATCAATATAGAATAGGTACTCATCATCTTTACCTTTCTTGGATATCATATTCATGAGTTATAGGGAATCCTCTTGATCATATGTATAGTTGTTGTAGTCTCTTCTTGTGCTGAAGCCTCCTTGATAGTTGTTGTTGTAGCCTTGGTTGTAATTGTGATGATAATTGTTTCGTGCATTATTGAACATGACTCTTGATTGTCCATAGCCTCCTCTGTGGAAGCCTCTTCCTCTCTGATTCTTTGTGTTCTTGAATTGTTCATCTATGGTATGATTGGTCAAGCCACATATGTTGCAAGGTCAAGAGTTGTATGGTCGCCCCCCTTGCCTTGCTTTCCTCCTCTGCCCCTACCTCTACTACCTCTTCCTCTACCTGTGAAATTCACTTGAGAGGTACTTGTCTCTTCTTCATTCTTCTTACCTTTTCCTTTGTCTTTACTCTTATTTTTGTCTATGTAAAGGGTAGAAGATTGATTATCTCTAGAAGTATATCCATTTTTGTTGAGCTTTGTCTCATGTGTGAAGAGTTGTCCCATCAATGTATTGAGGCAAGGTATCTACATGTCCATATATACGTCCATTGGTGTGGTAAAGGACTCCCATTTGTCATCAGCCTTCATGCCATTTATGATATGCCTTACTATCTACTCCTCTTCTATTTCTTCTCCAATACTCCCAAGTTGATCCACTACATCCTTCCTCTTGGTCACATACTCAGCTAAACTTTGCTTTGATTGCTTCTTCAAGGTTGTGAACTCCATCAAAAGCTGGTTCTTTCTAGCCCTTGTATTTGATGAGAAGTATGAAGATAGTACTTACCAATTTTCTTGGGAAGTCTTACAATTCTTAATATGAGGTAACAAAAAATCAGATATTTAATTAAGTTTGTATGACCTCACTAGAGCATCCTTTGCACACCGTGCAACTAGTCTTTCTTGCTTCTCTCTTGTAAGTTGTTTTTTTCTTCTAAAGATTGGCATTTCTTCATCTCTAGATATGTATCCATACAAGCTCCTTCTCCCATTTTATCTTGACATTAGGGGAGAAAATGAACCCTGCATGGGCCTTGTAAGGATCCCTAATTTTTAGGAATTAAGCTTAGTTATGTTTTGTTTAAGGGAAAAAAGTGCATTTAATAGGGCACCTTTTAGTAGGTTGGGTTAAGCTTTTTTTTTAGGCTTTGTAGGCCTCTCTCTTTCTTCTTCTAGAGAGAGAGCAAAAGAATCTACTTTCCACATCATCAAACTCGTGCATGTATTTGAATAAAAAATGAATTTTGTTAAAAGTCTCATTTTCAGTGTATATTAATTCAAAAGGGCCCATTTTTTAATATATATGTCAAAAGTTATTTTTTGGGCCCATTTTTTAAAGTTTCTTTTAGAAAAAGTTTAATTTTCAAACTCCATCCAAAGTAAGTGCCACATCATCAAATCCATGACTATGCTTTCCACACAAAATGACTTTTTTCAAATTTCATCATTTTCAGCCATATAGAGTGGAAAAATACACTTTAACCCATATACATACAAGAAAACACATTCTCTGAGCAAAACATATGCTTTAGAGTCCCTTGCAACCAGTTTTCCATCTTTGTTTTTGATATTGTTGGTCATTAGCAAAGATTGTGTTGACATGTATCACAAACTTCACCGTAGAACGTCCTCATGCTCCTGCATCAACAAGTATCCTTGTTTGTATGCCTAGAGAGTTTTCCCCAAATACACGATGCAACAATGATGCCCATTCTCAAAATGAACGTCACGTAGCTCGAGAAAAAAGTATTGATCTTTGGACTCATGGTTCACTATATCCTCTTGATCCAATATCTTCTTAACATCCAACAATCCATAACCTCTCAACTTTACTTCAGTTCATTGGTGCGAGTGAAGCTGGACTATTAGGTTATTGCAAGCAATTATCTATACATTCACATGCTACTGCTAAGTATTGGTTCCAACAATATCAACTCCATCATATGAGGGTGGTCACTTTAGAAAGAACAATCATATCTTCACAAAAACAACCTGCAGATTTTGAATAGGACATGGAATCAAAAGAAAGCACAATTTCAAAGTTAAATGCCAATCTCTAGTAGCTGAAAGAGACTCCACTTGGTATGAGGTATACAAAAAGAGCATTGTCATCCTTTGAAGCTCTTTCAGTAGGTGGCAAACCATGCAAATGACATATATAAGCAACAAGGTGAATGTTTGTTTTACTTCTATATGTATTAATGAAGATTTGTAATAAAATCTTTCATTGTGTAGGTCATTTATTCAAGACATAACTACTTCATAAATAACACAAGACGTATTCAAGCTGATGAATAGATGTATAAACAAGTAAATCACTTCTACTATAGACACACCCATAGGAAAGCGTATTAGAGTTGCTGTTGAAGCCGAGTTTTTAGAGAAGATGTGCACGCAATATGTGACAAAGCCGGCATCAATAGAAATGGGTATACTACAATGTACAGCCTTTTGAGGCAAGCCTTACAAGCACAAGGTATTTCTCACAGTATATTCCCATGCCCATATAGAGTTTCTATCAAAAAATAACTTCAAATGAGGATGTTACTCGTACTATTGGATAATATTTATTCATAGAAGATACTATGCCTACCTCCGTTTATCATCCAAATATTCCCAAGAAGCAATCAAAGATCCTATCTACACAAGGATTTACTTACACTAAATTCAACAATATAGTTGTGGATCTTCAGAAGCTTTAACAAGAAATGGTTCAGTTTTATAGTTCAACAATCAAAGGTACCCCTACTACATTTTCTTTGGTGTTGAAAATTTAATGCATTCAAGTGTCATATTAATATAATGTTTTCTCTTTTGTGCAAACTGTAATGTTAAGTTAAAGTTCATACCAAAGCTTGATGAGTGCCAAATCATAAAGGGTCAGCGACTAGAAAGGTTGAGTGTAACGCTAATGAATGAAGTTATGGACCATGCAATGAGTGATAAAACTTTGGGATCCACTTCCTATTTGACTTACAATGTGCAATCAGAGAGAGATATCTAGTGGTAAGGTGGTATAGGCATTGCCAAAGAAACAAACGATGTTATGTCATGGAGTTTTAGTAGGAATCCATGGATTACAGAAGTAATCTCTTATCAAATACATGGGCAAAAGCTTTTTGTAGATGATATAGGTGATTTTGAGGTAGAATGGCATTTGGGTGGACACCTTATGAGTATAAAGCATGTTAGATTGCAAACAAGGAGCATCTTCTCTTTATCCTTGTCCATATTGTACACAAGGTTACAAAGGATCTAAGAGACAGTCTAAACCTCCAAGGGCATTGATGTGAGTTGGTGACTCTTAAGAAATTGATGAAACAGACTCATCAAATCATAGGGAATGGGAGATATCACTTTTGAGGTGTCCAATGTTACAGGAACCGACTCATGATAAAATAAGCAATGATTGGAACCCCATTATTCCATCTCCATTAGTCAATGTTCACTTTTGTACTTTGCATGCATTCATGAGGATCTTTGATAGGCTTTTGAAGCTCCATGTTGAATATGTATTTGCAATGAAACCACTAGAGAGGTCTACAATAGCAATCCGAAAAATAGAAGATCTTTTGAATTCTATTCGTTGTCATGGTGGCTATGTATCTTTAGTTGTTAAGAAGTATGGGGAGTCTCAAGAGATTTTACAAAAAATTTCAATGATTGGGAAGAAGGCAAGATGTTTCTTTAAAAGAGATGTGAATAGTCAAGATGATGGGAAATGGGAGCTTTGGAAGGACCTCTATTCAATTATGACAGACAATGATAGTCAGGTTGATCTCATTAATAAGCAAAAGAAGGTTTGGTCATCGTTAGATCAATTGTTACATTTAATGGGTTTTGTTTCCACTAATGCTTCACAACGAGAATTATTCCAAGTGACTTTGAAGGAGTTTACACAGTCATTCATCTTATCTTGGGGAGAAAGCAACATTACACATTACATAGTAAGTTTTTCTTAGATTTTTTCATTTGGTCTTAAACACCATGTGTATATCTTATTGACCAGATCATAGAATAATCGTTTTGCACACGGAGCATATATTATGAATCCATATGGGTGAGTGGAATTTTTTAGTACACAAGGAATGGAGAAGTCACATTATAGGGCTTGAGGTGTTTACATTAAAAACACTCGTCATGGGGGTGGTCTACTCCAATCAAACTATTCAGACGAAATGTTCAACTGGTTTTTTTGTGCGACATTCACTAGAAAATATGTAATGTAAGGAGCATGTGAGTCACAAATAGCAAAGATTATATTCAAGCTACAACATGGTATTGCAAGAGAGAAGTGGATGTCATCATCAGGACCGCTACATCATGCCCAATGGTGTGCAGAAAGAGTCCACAAGGGTTCTGCTTGGAAATAGTTTCCCAAATCTTAAAATGCATTATTTTTTTCAAGGTGTTTATAACTCCTTTCACTTCAAATAAAATTTCAATGTTTAAAACTAAATTTTATCCATTTAAAAGTGAACTGGACAATTCTTAATTGAAAGGCTATACTTCGACATTTTACCACCTTACATCCTAAGAGAATGGTAGGCACAAAGCAGATTGCTAGAAAGGATCATGTCCTCTACCCTAGCCATGTGCAAGGTACTCAGGGCCCAACATGGATGACACCCCAAAAGAAGCATCAAACCACAAGCCACTCTTCTAGTCGTAACTCGGGTGCAGAGGCACACTCTGGTAGCATTCCATCAGGGGGGAGAAGCTTCACAAGAGAGAGATGTAACACAAGAAATAGATTATTGCCCTCCCATATCTGAGGATGAGCCCCCACTGAGGACACCACTCAAGGCAAGGCCCAAACAACAAGGACAAATGCAATTTTTGATGGAGACAACATCAAATTTAGAGAGTTCCTCGGATGAAGAAAGTGTTAACGAGCCACCATGGAGCCATGATCATATCCCTATGAACCATCAAGTAACACAAGGAGGCAAGACACTCCCGTTAGGACAAGGACAAAGACCAACGGATGAAGAAAGAGAGCAAAGTCATGGAGAGAAAGTAAATGATGAAGTAGGACATTCTAGGCATGCTCCAAGAAGAAAGAAGAACTATCAACCGTGTCATAGAACACAACGGCCACAACCCAACATCCCCCCAAATGCAAGATCACTGCAAAGGCGCAAAAAGAAAACTAGAGCCTTTCCAGAGATTCGACACTATCAAAAGTATGAGGAGCTTCTTATTCCATGAAGGTCATTTGCAAGAGTTGTGAAGGAAGAGATCCAAAGCTATTGCACTGGACTTCGTATCCAAGGGATAACCATTGAAGCCCTCCAAGAAGTTGTAAAGGTGTATCTTATTTCAATGTTGGAGGACTCTAACCTATGTGCTGCCATCCATGCAAAGAGAGTGAGAATACAACCGAAAGATTTGCAACTAGCTAGAAGAATCAAAGGGAATAACCCATAACACATATTTGTACTTCTTTTTTTGGAGAAATTTTTGTATATCCCAAATGATGAATACTTTGTAAATCCCAAATGATGAATATAACCTTTTTTTTATTATATTTTCTCTCCCAAGTGTTTGTCTATTAGTGGACATGTTTTGAAGTCTATTTCTCCTATGTATCTAAGTGTCTTTTTCCAGAACCTCTTCAAAGTGTTTTGCATAGTTTAATCACTCTTTTTATTGTATTTCTTTTAAGTGGTGTTGCTTAAAAATGCATGCAATGCCCTAGGAATGCAAAAAAAGGCGTGCCAGAGAAACACAATGACGGGCCGTGCAAAATTTTTGTAGGGCCCATCCTCGCATTTCTATGGAAGGGCTTTTTTTGCATTTGTAAGCCATGAAACCACATGCCATGCAAATTGGAGTATATGATTGGCCTTACATAGGGTGCAATGCATGCTAACCCTCTAACCAATAGATAAACAATGTTGATGATCATTCAAATGTATTAATTATTGTTGCATGCTTATATGCACCCAGAGGAGTCTAAATATTCTCTAATCATTGCACATAAGAAGAGTCTTCCACAATTCCCCAAGTTTAGGTTGTAATTGAGGGACATAGACTTCCAATATAGGGAACTTTGCGCATGGGATGGCCTAGGAATGTAAAAAAAAAGGCATGCCACTTAAACGCGGGGATGGGCCCTGCAAAACTTTTGTAGGGCCCATCCCTGCATTTTTGTGGCATGCCTTTTTTTTGCATTCCTAGGTCTTTGCATGCACTCTGGGCATCAAAGCTTACAAGAATCAATGGAACACGTTTGATTAAAGTGTGCAAAAGTTAAGAGATTGTCAAAAACATAAAGGCAATGCACATTGGCATTGGAGCCACAATAATTGGTATTATAAAGTTTTTACAATTGGCTCTTGGCCTTGAGCCTCTCTAGTACATTCTTTCTTCTTTGAAAAGAGAGTGGCAATTGGTATGTCAAAACTGATTGGGATATTAACTGAGGGTCTGTCAATCCAAGACCTAAAGCTATTCCTATTTGACCTAATATTTTTCCTCTAAAGTTAACTCCTAGGGTATTAATGGCAAAGCACTTCCTAAGGAGATATATACAATTGGTCCCTCGTATTATTGTAGATAGGCACAAAACTTTGCTCAAGGCGTTCAAAAACCAAGTCATGAAGTGTTCTTGAGGGGAAGAGTCCTTGTGGATTATTACAAAATCTTCCTTTGGAAATTTCCCAATGTGATGTGCCAAGGAAGAGCCATGGCCATGGGCAACATGGTCACCACCACTCCTTGCTGCAAATTTATCCACTTCAATTGCTTTGTGCACATGGACAATCATAAAATTCAATAGATACATCTTGTATGAATATGAGACAACCATAAATGTCATTAGATGCTTACATCTTCAAGCCTATCTTCATCCTCTCCTCTTCCCATTGCATCTAGTGGAATTGATGAGTGAGCCATGCCACTTTGCTCCACAACAGTGGATTTGAATCTTCTTCTCCAAAATTCTTTCCGTTGTTGTGGCCAGAACTTCTTCAGTGGAATTTTGGTTGGCGTCACTCAAAATTGTTTGACACAAAAATGCAATGGTGTCTACAACTGAATCAGCAAGTGAAATTTTTGTATTTTCGATTATGTTAGAAGTGTTGTCCATGGGAACATCCGAGGTCCAGCAAAAAATACTTAGACATTCATTGAGGCATAGACCGAATGCCTTCTCAATATTGTGTGGGAACAAAAATTCTTCTTCGTCGATAAGTACAACTGAAAACATTTCCATCTCTACCTCTAGTAGAGTGGGTTCCACGGGCTCTAAGTTGGAGGGTGGACTATTCTGTGTACTAGGTTCCTTTACTTTGTCCACTACTCCGTGTGGAATTCTTTGCAAATTTTTTGACTCTCTTCTAATAAGTTGAGAGCTTTTGTGTGTCTGGGGTTCCTTTTTGTCATCTTACAAAAACCCCAGTAACAAGATGGGGTGGGTTCATGGGTGTAGGTTCGGGCTCCTCATTGACAAAAAAAAATCGTTGTTGCAACATAGGAAATATATTTTCTTCCCATTTTCCTCTTCTTATTTAATTGTTGAATTAAGGGCATTGTGTCATGTAAAATGTGCCTTACATCCTTAGCAATAGCCATGAGATGCTTTAAGAGCTTTCGAAATGCCTCATCTCCTTTATGAATATAGAAAAGTAGGTCACAAGGGACCCATTTACACTCATATGCTGTAATATCTATAGCATATCTTAATATATAGAATTCCATAAAATTTGTGATTTCATCGATCACATCGGAGTTCATGGTATTGTCCCTTCAAGATTAGGGACTCTATAGAATAAGTCATACAAATCCGTACGACCATTGTAGTCTGTAATATCCAAAAACTACATGAATAGATTTCGAGGATATTTCATGGGAGTGGAAGTGCTAGTAGCCATTGCTTGCGCACGAGAATTCTATTGGCTTGTCTGTGCTTTCTAGCTCTTTGAGAGTGCAAATGTGAGAAATGAGCACATAGAACCAATTTTTATAGTAGTTTCAAGTTTTTAAACTGACTAGGCCTACTTTTAAAAGTACAAAATAAAGTAATGCAAGTTAAAAAACTGTGCTTTTGATGACAAAATAATGCACACAACACCGAAGGATATGAAATTTCTTTGCTTCAAAGAAAATTTCTAAACATAACACAACACAAAACATGAGCAATCACATTTCAAAGTAGTGAACATAGACTTTTTGACATTCCAAAAGTTTTGAAATTACCGTTGCAGATAAGAAGGTATATACAATATCTAACATGAATTGATTGTTCTACTTTTTACAAGGTTCTTGAAAGTGCAAAGACCATGAGATACAATGAATAGGACCGAAGAAGTGACATTATTAGGTTGCAAAAGAACAATGACAATGAGAGTTCTGTTCCATCTTTGCTCCAATCTATAGGGACTTTCATTTTGTATTCCAATCTTCTGCCCACTTGTAATCAGTTTGCAAAAATTGAAGTTATAAAAGTAAAATAAGCAAGAATGAAAAGATTACTTTAACAAAAGCACAAAACATTTCTCACCTTATGTCCTTGTATTTTGAATTTGGATTGAGTTAGTCCTTCAAACCCCATAATCACCAAGTGTTCTCTCAGATTAGTCAAGGTCCAATGATTATTCACTAAAATAGTTTTTGTTTCATTGTTGGGAAATCTAAGCTTTATTTCAAATGAATGTAAAGATCCCTTTGAACTTTGAGATGGTATCCATTTGCCAAGTTTGCACATCCAATGATCATAGTATAATCTAATGTATAATGAAGTACGTTGTTTCAAATATCAAAATCCTATACATGTTCCACCTATTTTATAAAGATATTTATCACCTTTTGCAATTCCTTCTATCAAAACCCAATATTCACTAAGAAGACTTTCGACTTGCTCATATGTGATATCTTTACACATGAACATGGTGGAAGTCTCTTGGAATGAGAATCTTTGGAATAAATATACAAAACAATGAATGGGAAAAGACTAGTGCAGACCTAGCAACCTAGACACTTTTGTGAATTTCAAAGAATTATCTATATCCATTACCATGTTGTGCTTCAAAGATGATACAGACCATATATCAGGTTTTAGCCACTCCAAGCTAAGAAGAGAATGTACTTCAATTTTCTCTAACCTTCCAAAACCATTCATTATAGAGGGTCCAACATACCTATGTGTGTAAAACAAAACTCTATCATGGTAAAGTTGAGCAGGATATACTTCTAGAAAGACTTGTGCACCAACATCTGTATGCAATGCCTAGAAGGTACTTGTAAGACTATGAAGTGGTTGCTCTTCCACCAAAGTAGAACGAAATATATCTGAAACAAACAAAAACATATCTAAATAGTTCAAAAATATATTCAACACTAGATATCCCATTCTATTAGAGTTTTCAAGTTTCATAGTTGCCATTGTCAAAACATGTTGTACAATAGCAACCATCCCATTGTCTCTGTGCTTCTTGAAGCCAAGTAACTTTCCCTTCCAATGAAGATCTAAGTTTCCACGATCTCTAACTCAATGAGGCCCTATTCTAGAGGGTTGCATGTACACCCATGCACCTTTGGAGTACTGATGTGATGGCCATTGTCCATCTGTGGCTTTGATATTGTGACATCTTAATGTGAGGATTGCATCTTTTGGTTGCCTAGAAGCTTTAGATGTTGCCATTGAAGCTGAAGGTCTTCAAGCCACAACAGTAATTCGAGATAGGAGATGCAAGTAGGTTGGAGTGTAGAAACATGAGCTTCAATGGTGTGCTATAGAGTGAAAGTAGTGGGAAAAGATGACTTTTTGGGACCTGGGTATGAAAATGTGATGTTTACGAGGGAAATAGCTCTTTTTTGAGTATTTTTGAAACTCCATCTATTTTAGCTCAAAACATGCACGTATTTGGAATTTGGGGTCAAAAAGAGTAATTTTGATCGTAAAAAGTAATGGGGGTCCATTCTCAGGTGTTATGATGAGTGTTTTAACTTTTTAGAAATTTTGAATTTTTGGACCCAACTAAGTTACGAGATTCCTTCTCTCTCTAGAGGTAACTCATTAAATTAGGGAGAAATATGTCCCCTCTCCCTCCTTCAACCTAGTATTTTATAGGGCATAGACTGTGGCCACCACCCTCTTTTGATTGGTCCATCACTAATCACTCCTTAATCTAAAAGGCTCATTTAGGGTTCATTTTTTCTCATAATGATGTTGCTCTGATACCATTCTTGGAGGAGATGGTGCACTACAACATATGAGGGGCATATCGACACTACCTATACTCACGGTCACTCTAAGCGTCCGTATAAATGTTGGAAAAGTCCATTTAAAGATACCGACGGTCAAGTGAGCATCGATATGACCGTTTAAAATGGATCATCGAGAGGTCTCGGGATCGTCGATATGTGCGTCGTATGAGCGTGAGTAATTATCTACCTCTATATCGACAACTTCTAAATCACTTGGTATGCTAGTTTCTTCCTTATTATCATCTATTGCTTCATCCTGTATTTCTTCTTCTTCAATGACCTCTTCTTCTAGAACAATGATATCTTCCTCCTCGACTATCGAATGAATCTCTAAGTCCACTACAGATGGACTTTCTTCTACATCTATCTTCTCGCAAATTTCTCTACTATGTGGGGTGACTTGTAAAACAAATAGCCGCTCTGGTTCTTTTTGAATCTGGTATAAAAGCAACTTGCTCACAGTGTTCGGGAAGTACAAGTGTATCTCTTTCATCCGTACATAATTTTGTGGAGTGGACTTGAAGAAAACCGCTTTTATCCCACCTCACTGTTGTGTTTCTTCAAGAGGTGACTACATTGAATCATTTCACATAAAAAACAAAGTAATCAAACTTCCTAAAGGATAGTTTGAAGATATCTTGAATCACTCCACAATAATCTAGCTAGCCTTCTTGAGCATTATCATCTCTTGCACTCGCTCTACATTTTTGCAAAAAGTTCACCATCACCCCACTATCAAAAGTAGACCTATTTTTATCGATTCATGCGATCTGAAAGTGTCGTCCATGAGACCATAGTGCACCGTATTTATTATACTCCCAATCATATCCCTTTGCAAGTTCTTCCTCTTCTTCAAAGATATCTTCACCCGTTGCCTTTTCTTGTGAAACTACTGTATCTATCCATCTGCTCATTAGAAAAGGTGGAAGAGGTTGAAGACTCTCTGGAATGAGTTAAAAATCAAGCGGAACGAATCCTTCGAAACTAAGCACTTTCCTTTGTGTTGGTCTCCTTGGCAAGCTCATACTTTTCTAACCACTTCCGCATAGGCTCAGAGTTTTGCACTCTCTATGCTACCTCTATTTATCTCTATTGGGTCTTCTCATGTTTTCATATTCTTCATCGGCTTCTAATCCTGGAAGTTCTGTTGTGTCCATGAAACTCTTGACATCTTCTCCACCATCATGATTTCGTCCATCTCATAAAAAGCTTCGAGCATTTCTTCCATATGTTTATTCTGTGTAATGTTATTAGTACTTTCTTGTATGTCTAACACCTTTTCTTTTTCTCTTTTGTCCACGAGAGGTTACCGGTGCAATGTCGTTTGGATCCATCTCCTCACCTCGGGGACCATGCGAATAGTAGCGTAGGTTTTCTAGTCGACTTTTATCAAAGGATCCATACTCTCTAACATGTGCAGCACAAATCCATCGTTTGCGATAAATTTGATACTTGCACTGAGTGCAAGGACATGCCATTGTCTCCTCTAGATCCAAACTAGCCATCTCATACAATATGGACATTTTATAACATTTGATTTTTTTTAT
>CM035433.1:58045828-58110828 GCA_020310875.1 Ceratopteris richardii | reverse complement strand
TTGATTTTCCACTACATGCCACTCACCACAAGGAAGATATTGTATCTTTTACTCATCATGACTTTTTACTAGATTTTTTTTCATCCTTGGACTTATTTTTTCCTTTACCTTTACATTCTATAAATTTATCCAAGCATAGGTTATGTGAAAATGAGTTTGCACATTCATCTTCAACACCACCCCCCCCCTCCCCCCCCGCCCAAAGCTCATCTGGGAGTTATCTTCAGCCATGTCTTGCAAATTTATCACATCCTTGACAACCTTTGAGCTTAGAAGCATCCAATAACTTTGTAAACATGTGTAAAATCTGCTCTTTGGTATTGATGAAATTTATGTCCACATATTTTCCTAGTATTGTCTCCCTTACATAATGGTAGTGGACCTCTATGTGCTTACTCCTTGCATGAAACATGGAATTTTTTTCCAAGTAAATGTTTGATATGTTATCACTGTATATAGGAATGGTTCCAGCGTACACTTCAAGATCAACCAAAATCATTTTAATCCATAGTACTTCACATATGGAAAGTGCTAATCTTATATATTCAACCACCATGGATGAAAGGTGAAGAGTAGATTGTTTTCTCTAGCTCCATGTGATACATTTGCTTCCTATCATGAATACATAACCTGAGGTTGATCTCCTATCTTGCTTTGAAACCTACCCAATCAACATCACTAATGCCTTTGAGATGCAATTCTACACCAAATTTTTGGAGAAAAGCTTGATAAACTATATGATTTATATATCTCAACACTCTCTTGACCAAATTTAAAACTTCTCTTGTCGAAGGTTGCATAAAGTGAGAAAGTATGCCAACAACATAAGATAGATCACATCTTGTAATGTCTGCATAGGTTAATGATCCTACGATGGTCATATCTTCTGATAGTTCTCCATCATTTGTGAAAATCTTTGTATTTGTGTCCATGGGTCGAGTGAGTAGTCTGCATGCACTCGTTCCAAATTTGAAAAGAAAATTCAACAAATTTTTCCTTTGCATCAAGCAGATGCCACCTTTCCCAATAAACAACTCCAATTCCCAAAAAAATGTTTCAGCTTTTTGAGATTTGAAAGTTTAAACTACTTATGAAGATTTCTTCTGATATCTTTATTCCATGTAACATCATTCTCTATTATGATGAGACCATCAACATATATGTAGATATATACCTCTCTATTTTCTTCCTTCTTCATGTACAATAAAGGATCTACATTACTTGGGTTGCATCCACACTTGGTTAAGTACTCTACCAATCTCTGATTCCATGCTTGTGGTGTTGCTTGCTTCAAGCCATAGCATGCCTTCTTGAACTTGCAAACAAAATTTTGATGGTTTTCATCTTCAGATCCAACTGGTGGAATCATGTATACCTCTTCTTGCAGTTCTCCATTCATAAAAGAATTTTTTATGTCAAGTTGGTATAGCTCACACCTTCTTGAAGCACCAATAGCTATTAAAGTTTTAATTGTTCCCACCTTTGCAACCATGATGACAATCTCATCATAATATATGGCTTGTGTTTCTTTAAATCCTTTGGGAACCAATCTAGATTTATGTCTACCTAGTGAACCATTAGCGTTCCCCTTTATTTTGAACACCCATTTGTTTGGAAAAGTCTTCACATATTTTTTTCTTTGCCACTATCTCCCATGTGTGAGTATCTTTGAGAGCTTTGATATCCTCTTTCATAGATTGCTTCCATTCCTTTTGTGTGCAATATTCTTCATATGTATTCGCTCTTTTTCTTTAATGAGATGCATCATGTATGCAAAATGTTTTGCTATGAAACGATCATAACTCAGCCTTTGAGTTGGATACATTGTCCTTGAGGATCTTCTTTCATTGCCTCAAGAAAGTTTCTTCTTGATTCTTCACCGTCTGAGTGATCACCTCTTCATATTCTTCTTCACTTGCATCTATCTCAGTATTTGGAGCAACACTTGCTTCTTCAACTCTAACATAAGCTGAATTTGGAGACAAATAATGACTTCCAAGTCTCCTCCTCCATGTTGAACATTGTTCATTTAATGTAGATGCCTCTAGAACTTAGATTTTTATGCTTGATTGCTGAAGTTCTCTTTGACTAGTTCCTGCATAATCATCACAATTTTCTTCAAGAACCTCTTCCTTTCCTTTATCTTCAAACCATGGTCTTTGTTCATCAAATACCAAATCTTTTGATACTCTTGCTTCCTTTGTTGTGGGGTTGTCACACTTATAACCCTTTTGGTCCATTAAGAAACCAATGAAAATGCATTTTGTTGACCTTGCTTCCATCTTTGTTCTAATTTTTTGTGGAATGTGAACAAAGCAAACACATCCAAAAACTTTCAGGTGTCTAAGATTGGCTTTCTTACTAGAATATACCTCCTCAGGTGCCAAGGTATGTAGTCTTGATGTTGTGCACCTATTCATCAAGTTAATGGTAGATGTGGTAGCTTCAACCCAATAGTATGATGGTACCTTGATCTTGTTAAGTATGCATCTTGCAACTTCAACGAATTGCCTATTTTTCCTCTTAGCTACTCCATTTTTATGAGGTGTATACCTACAATTAAAATACATTCTAATCCCATTCACTTGTAGAAAATCTAAAAAATCTTTGGATAAGTATTCCCCTCCACCATTAGACCTTAATATTTTAAACTATCTTCCCGTCTCTACAATCAAATTGATTTTGAATCTCTTGAATATAGAGAACATGTATGATTTTTGCTCAATACAAAAAAGCCATAAACTTATTGAGTGATGATCAATGAAGGTGACAAGGTATCTATTAGCAGCCATTGTCAATTGTTGTGTAGGTTGCCACACATCTGTATGTATCAAGTCTAAGACATTCGAGCAAACATAATTGAGCATCTTGAATGGTTGCCTCATTTGCTTCCCTACTTGGCAAGCTTCACATAACTCATGTAGTCCAATGCTATTAACTTTTGGAAGACCTCTTACCACTTCATGTTTGATAATGTCAATTAGCTTTGGAATGTTGATGTGTCCTACCTTTTGTGCCATAAGTCCAGCCCCAAGATATTCTTTTTCCCAAATTGAATGTACATGACCTATCCATGTGGATATTGGATGTCCAAGGTGAACATCCTTCCTTATCTTCTACCTTCAGCAATGTCAATGAAACCTTCTTTTGAATTATGTATGAAGCATTAGTTCTCATCGAATATGACATGATAACTCTTCTCTACCATTTGACGTATGGAAATCAAGTTTGTCAAAGTTGTAGGAACATGAAGAAATTAGATAGTACCTTTGCTCTAGTCGTATCTTCGAGCCTTATATCTCATACATGTTCAATCGTGTGTTGAGTATCATCACCTCTTTCAACACATCCTTTTCCACTTGATACGTATAGATTAGTGAACTAAATTACTTAGCATGAAATATGGCTGCTACAATGTGAATCAATATACCATTTTTTGTCATCCTCATAAGAGCTTCTATACTCATGTCTCATTGTAAGAAATGTGTCCTTGCTTCCTTCACTTGAGGTGCTTGCACAGTTGCTTTGAATCCTTTCATTGTATCCATTTGGTCTTCCATTTTTCCACCAACAATCACAAACATGGTGTTTTACGCTACCACAATGATATCATTTTATATCTTTATGAGAATTGTAGGAGCCTCAACCTCTTCCTCTACTTCTACCTCGACCTCTTCCTTGTATGTTTTCAATTGATGCATTTTTGTTGTCTTCAAAACTATTTTGATTGTAGTTAGAGATATTAGAAGCCCCTCTTTTGGCTCTTGAGGCTCCTCTTGAGTCTCTTCTATTGGATGAAATGGTGGATAATCACAAGAGATGAGTTGGTGCAGCTAAAACCTGCTTCACACCTACTATAAGTGATGGATGGAGAGTGTTGTGGGCCTCCTTGGCTAACTAATAATCCTAAATGATCATATATGTTTCTTGGAAGATGATGCACAAATGATAGAATAAAAACAGATAGGTAGGCACATGATCCAATGCATAAAACTTGCTATTTTGGTTGAGACACCTATTGAGTGTTTTACTCAATTCTTTGGGTACATCACCAATTAGTAACATTCCTTTTGGGGAACTTTATTCAGATTAATAAGCTACCATTCATGAGTGGAATCATCTAAAATGATGAACTATATGGAGAGAAATATGTTTAGCAAGTTCTACCTCAACTTTTATGGGCCTTGACAGTCAAAGACCAGTGAGCATTAATCGAACGATATCTAAGGATTGACAAAACCAAATTCAATGAAACTTTGTAGGATCAAAGTAGACAAAATATTGAAGATGTTATGCTTTGAAGCATGCAAAATGGTGCACTACACAATGAGAACCAGCTCAGACAAAGTCACTATTTTGATCGAGTGTGATAGAGATATGAGAGTAGGAAGTAATGAGCATGTATTGACTAAATCATGTAAAATTATGTATTGACTAAATCATGTATTGACTAAATCATGTATTGACTAAATCATGTAAAATCATTCTACACTCATTGAGCAATGCCTTATATGTATATTTCAATGAGTGTAGAATGAGAGAGCTATGATATGAGCTCCTCTCACAATGAAGGTACATGGAAATGATCTCAGAACCTCCAGATACACGTGGGATTTTCTTCTCAAGTTTTATAGCTTATTGTTGGAGCCAAGCATTTGAGTTCAAATTTAAATCCTCACCTAAAAGTAATCCTAAAGTGTAGGATTGTTTCTCTCTTGACTTTAACTACCAAATGATACGTGATTCCAAGATTCCTAACTCCTTGTGGTTGTACGTCACTTTTACAATGAGTAATTAGACTCAAAGTAACAAGGGGTTTACATATGAAGGTTCTCAAGTGATATGCTAATACATCAAACTTATGTGTATTAATAAAATATGTAGGCTTGGGCATAATTGCACCAAAAACTCCCCCTCAAGCCTAACATGCTTGATCTTCATTGCTCCTTCATCTCTTGCAGCCCTATCATTAGTTTGAACCTGTTCATCTTTGTTCCATTCAATGCTTTGGTGAGTAAATCTACATATTGCACATGAGTTGATACATATGCTAACTAAATGTCCCTGCTTAGCAATTTCTCTCTAACAAAATGATTATGCACTTCAATGTGCTTAATCCTGGCATAGTACACAAGATTAGTAGCCAAATGAAGTGAGTTGGTATTATCTCCAAATATTTGGAGTGTAGGAATGTATCTTCAAATATGCATAGAATTGCGTAAACCACATAGCTTCCTAAGTTGCATTAGCCAAGCCTCTATATTCTACTTTTGTGGAAGATAAGGCAACAGTTGGTTGATTCTTGGATGACCATGATATGAGTTGTGAACCTCCAAAAGATAGGTACCCTGAAGTGCTCCTCCTATCATCCTTGGAGTGTGCCCAATCTGCATTAGAACATAACTTTATATCTATGTCAGAAGTGAAGGGATAGAATAGTCCCTCATTCATTGAAACCTTTAGGTACTTAAGCACCCTCTTTGCAGCTTCCATGTGTGGCTTCTGTTGGGAAAGATGGATGGACACTCCAAGTGATGAGTAGGTACTACCAAATCCTGCTTAGTACTAGCCCTTTGTGACTTTAGAGTTGATATGTGGGCCCTCTTAGCTTTCCAATGACACCATAAAAGTGCCTATGTACTTTGGAAATGATGTATGAAAAGATTAAATCAAAACAGGCTATTTCTAAGTAGACTGGTCAATGAAAACCTTCTATTTTTTATCATACACCTGCTGCTTGTAATGCTCAGTGCTACCAGTATAGTCGGAATTGAAAAAATTCCTTTTAGAGGTATCTAATCAGCTTATTAAGCTAATTATTCCAAGTGAAATCACTTGAAATGATCAACTATAAACAAAGCAATCAATTTAGCAAATTAATCGTTACCCCCGATTTTTTAGGACCTCTGCAGAGTTTGACCAGTGAGTGCTTCAACACACTTTTCTCCAAATTGGCTGAATGGATTTGCTTCAAACTTTTTCAATATGTAGATAACTTGGAGCTGATTCCAACAAGCTATATATCATTGAATTTGGTCGAGAGTGATATATGACCATCACAAGTTGGCAATTAGAAATGACTAAAACAGACATATCATAGATAAAAAATGTAGATGTAATGTATTAATGAACAATCTTGTACAAGATCATAGGCATTGACCACCACTCAACGACTTTTCCAAGTGACTTTTTATAAGTGTTCCATTTAAATTTGAATTTGAATTCACTTTTGGCTCTCTCTAAAAGTGATCCTTCATTCTAGGAAATATTCCCTCAATGAAGTAGATGCTTTTTTAACTAACAATTCCATGAGTTTTCTTAGTAGCTGATTACAAATATTCTCAATTCAAAAATGACTTTTACAAATGGTAAAGATAAATTCTTCCTTAGCAATTGTTTCCATGGAGCTTCATATGAATATGGACTACAAGCCAAATATGTAGGCTTGTGATTTGCATCAACAACTTCCCCTCAAGCCAAACATTTAGGCTTGGTCTTCATCTTCAATCTTCATGAATATCCTGCAATCCAATCATTGCTTTAAACCTGCAAAGTTTTGTACCATCTAATGCTTTAGTCAACAAATCTACACATTGCATATTAGTTCACACATATGCCAGCTGAATACCTTTGCTTAATAGCTTCTCTCTCACATAATGATAGTGTATCTCTATATGCTTGGTCTTAGCATGATAAATAGGATTAGCTGCAAGGTGTAATGAACTTGTATTATCGCCAAAAATCATTAGAGATGTAGTATGCAAGCCCAATTTTGTATACAACAATCTGATCCATATGGTCTCTTGAGTAGCATTGGCCAGTCCTCTATACTGTGCCTCTGTAGAAGATAAAGTAATAGTAGGTTGCTTCTTTGAAGACCATGATATTGGCTTATTACTTGCAAATGAAAGATATCATGAGGTACTCCTCCTATCATCTTTGCATTCTGCCCAATCTACATCTGAATAAATTTTAATGTCCAAGTCTGATGTATAAGGGAAATACAAACCATGATGTTGAGTACCCTTAAGGTACTTCAAGATCCTTTTGGCAGCCTCCAAGTGAGGTGCCCTAGGCTTATGCATAAACTGACTTAGCACACTTACTCCATAAGCAATGTCTGTCCTTGTCAAGGTAGCATAGTTCAAGCTTCCCACTATGCTTTGATAACCTATAATATCCTCAAGTACATCACCTTCACGAGCACTTAAATTTTAGGTTTACCTCCATTGGAATACTTGCAACTTTGGCATCCTGCAAATGAAACTTCTTCAACATATCCTGTATACACTTTCTCTGAGTAATGTAAATTCCAGAGTTAGTACATACTAACTCATGTCCAAGAAAATATTTTAGTGATCCAAGGTCACTAATTTTGTACTCCATCATCTCGTTCTTGATCTGTTTGATGCCATTAGCATCATTACCTATAAGTATGATATCATCAACATATACACATAGGTATATTACCTCTAAATTACTCCTCTTGATGAATAAAGAAGTATCTACTTTGCTCATGACAAAACCTTGATCTTGAAGGTATGTGTTCAACCTATGGTTTCATGCCCTAGGTGCCTGCTTCAATCCATAAAGAGCTTTATTCAACATATGTTACCTTGTTTGGATCCTCATAGCCAGGAGGTTGTGACATGTACACCTCCTCTGAAATCTAGCCATTTAGAAATGCATTTTTTACATCCAACTGATCCATGTTCCAATTCTTTGATGCAGCCACACTTACCAATACTCTGATGGTTGGAATTTTGGCCACAGGTGAGAAGGTTTCTTTATAATCAATGCCTTGGGTTTGTGCAAAACCCTTTGCCACAAGCCTAGCTTTGTACCTGCTTATTGACCCATCAGAATTTCTTTTTATCTTATAGATCCATCTAGAACCAATTACTTTCATAGACTCCTTGTTAGGTACTAGTTCCCAAGTATCACGTGAGTGCTTCAATCGCCTCATCCATAGCTTCCTTCCATTCTACTTTGTTCTTTGCCTCCTCATATGATGCTGGTTCTTCAATTGTCAAATCTTTTGCAAGATAAACTGAGTGCTTAGTGACAAGAGAAGTGTCATACCCATATCTGATTGGCTTCTTGCTCTCCCTTTGTGATCTCCTAATTGCTTGGTTGGAAGATTCAGGTATATCTTCCAATTTCCGCATCTTGAGTTTGCCTTTGCATTTCCATGCTTTGAACTCTTCAAGGTTGATGATGTCCTCATCATCTAAATTGGTGTCTTCATTCTTAGTAGGCTCCTCCTTAGTGAGGCTTGGAAACTCTACTTCCAAGTGATAAGGTAGTTTTATCTTCCTGCATTCACTATCAAACCAAGAGTCATTTTCATCAAAGACAACATCTCTACTGACCATGAATCCCTTGTTTGAAGGATTGTAGAACCTGTATCCTTTCTGATTTAGATCATACCCTATGAAGATACACTTCTCTGCCTTAGGGTCTAGCTTACCTCTTATCTCAGAAGGGATATGCACATATGCTACACATCCAAATATCCTGCAATGATCAAGTGAAGGTCTTCTACCATGCCATGCTTCATATGGGGTCATCCTATCAAGAGATTTGTATGGCAATCTGTTTACAAGATAAGTGGCAATAGATACACTCTTTGCCCACAAGCAATTAAGTAATTTTTTCTCATTTAACATTGATCTAGCTGTTTCAACATTCAATCTATTTGTTCTTTCTGCTACCCCATTCTGCTCAGGGGTATACATTGTGGTAATTTCTCTCTTGATTCCTCTGTCCTGCAAGAATGCATAAAAATCATTTGAAAAGTACTCACCTCCTCCATCTGACCTTAGCCTTTTTAGATTTCTTCCTGTTTCGTTCTCAACAAGTGCAAAATATTTTTTAAAGCAACTGAATACTTCATCTTTGTGCTTCATAAAGTACAACACAGTCCACCTACTGTAATCATCAATGAAAGATACATAATACCTTGATCCAGAGATTGAGGGATCCTTGCTTGGTCCCCATACATCTCTATGGACAAGCTCTAGGTAGTCCTCATGCATGTTGCATTTCCTTGAGAAGAGTAACCTGTGAGACTTTCCAAACTTACAAGCACCACATTTATAAATCATGTGTTGCTTGGATACATTAGGTATCCCAAGCACACATTGATCTGTGCATATTTGTTTCAAAGTCTTTTCACCAACATGCCCCAATCGTTTATGCCAAATTTCAAGTTTTGATAATGTTTGATCTTTATAACTATAAAGTGCATTGTTCCTTGTATCCTCAAGTTCAAAGGTGAATAGTCTACTTGTCTTTTGTCCTTTGGAAATTCCCTTGAACCCATGCTTGGGATCCTCCACAAATCTTCCATATCGGTTTAATCTAACCTGCAAACCTTTTTCCACAATCTGTCCAACACTCATCAAATTCTTGGTAATAGTTGGTACATATAGAACCCTACTCAACAGATTTTTGTTCCCATCAGAGGTCTTAACATTTCCAACTTTAATCACTGAGTTCTTGGTGGCATCACCTGTTTGTACCTGATGCTTACCCTTTGGTTCCTCAAGGTCAGAGAGAAGAGCTACATTGCCTGCCACATGGTTTGAGCATCCTGAGTCAATGTAGAAGAGATGGTCATCATTTATACCTGGTTTTGAAGTCATGTTCATGATCAGGAGAGAATCTTCTTGCTCCTCTATGTAGTTGTTGTAATCCTTCCTGGATTTGTATCCTCCTTGGTAGTTGCTATTATAGTTGTTGTTGTAGTTGTTGTATCCTTGGTGGTGATTGAATCTACCTCTGATTGTGTATATCCACCTCTTTGGTAACCTCTACCTCTCTAATTCTTTAAGTTCCTCAAACACTCATTTGTAGTATGATTTAAAAACCACAAATATTGCATGGTGAGGAGTTATAAGGTTTCCCCCTACCTTGCTTACATCCTCTACCCCTTCCTCTTGATGATCTACCTCTCCCTACATAGTTGGCTTGGGAGGTACTTCCTTCATCTTCTACCTTCTTGTTCTTTCCTTTCTCTTTAGACTTATTCTTATCAGTGTATAGGGCAAAAGAGCTATTACCTCTTGATGAATCTCCATTCTTGTTGAGCTTGGCTTCATGGGTGAATAGTTGCCCCATGAGTGTGGTAAGGTCTGGAATCTACATGTCCATGTAGAAGTCCATGGCAGTTGTGAAGCTCTCCCATTTGTCATGAGCTTTAATGCCATTGATTACTTGCCTAACAATCTGCTCCTCTTCAATTTCTTCTCCTATGCTTGCCAACTAATCTGCTACATCTTTAACTTTGGTCACATACTCTGAGATAGCTTGCTTAGGTTGCTTTCTTTGAGTTGTGAATTCAATCCACAATTGATTCTTCCTGGCCCTTGTGTTGGAAGAGAAATAAGAAGAAAATGTTTCCCAAGTCTCTTGAGATGTCTTACAATTCCTAATATGTAGAAGAAGGAAAGAGATTGAGTTGAGTAAGTAAGACCTTGCTAATGCATCCTTGGCACACCATGTGTTGAGTCTTTCATGTTCTTCCCTTGTAGGTTGTCCTTTGCTTCTGAATATGGGCATCTCCTCATCTCCTGAGATGTATCCATAGAGGCTCCTTCCTTGTAGGTATGTCTTCATCCTTAGAGACCATGCTTGATAGTTGCTCCTATCCAAGTTATCAATGAAATAAGGAAAAACATCTCCCATTTTACCTTATCTTTGCTCTGATACCACTGTTGGGAAAGATGGATGGACACTCCAAGAGATGAGTAGGTACTGCAAAATCCTGCTTAGTACCAGCCCTTTATGACTTCAGAGTTGATATGTGGGCCCTCTTAGCTTTTTGATGACACCATAAAAGTGCCTATGTACTTTGGAAATGATGTATGAAAAGATTAAATCAAAACAGGATATTTCTAAATAGAAGGGTCAATGGAAACATTCTATTTTTTATCATACATCTGTTGCTTGTAATGCTCAGTGCTACCAGTATAGTATGAATTGAAAAAATTCCTTTTAGAGGTATCTAAGTAGCTTAGTAAGCTAATGATTCCAAGTAAAATCACTTGAAATGATGACCTATACAAAGAGCAATCAATTTAGCAAATTAATCATTACCCTTGATTTTTTAGGACCTCTACAAAGTTTGACAAGTGAGTGCTTCGATGCAATTTTCTCCAAATTGGCTAAATGGATTTGCTTCAAACTCTGTCAGCATGTAGATAACTTGGATTTGATTCCAATAAGCTATAGATCATTGAAGTTGGTGGAGAAATGAGCGAGATATGACCATCACAATTTGGCAATTAGAAATGACTATAACAGAGATATCATAGATGAACAATGTAGATGTAATGTATTAATGAACAATGTTGTACAAGATCATAGGCTTTATAATCATAGCCTTATGATGGAGAATAGTGTAGGCTACAATGTAGGCCTTACACACTTACAAAATGGTAATGGAGAGCTCTAGAAAATGACCACCACTCCATGACTTTTCCAAGTGACTTTTTATAAGTGTTCCATTCAAATTTGAATTTGAATTCACTTTTGGATCTCTCTAAAATTTATCCTTCATTCTAGGAAATTTTCCCTCAATGAAGTAGATACTTTTCTAACTAACAATTCCACGAGTTTTCTTGGTAGGTGATTACAAATATTCTCAAGTCAAAAAATGGCTTTAAGAAATGGTAAAGATGAATTCTTCCTTAGCAATTGTTTCCATGGAGCTTCATATGAGTATGAACTACAAGCCAAATGTGTAGGCTTGCGATTTGCACCAATAGCTTCCTTGGTACATGCATGAATTGACTCAATGTACTCACAACATATGCAATATCCACTCTTGTCAAAGTACCATAATTAAGACTACCCACAAGTTGTTGATACCATGTAATGACATCAAGTGGTTCACCTTAATGTGAACTTAACTTATTCTTGAGACAATTGAAAGTTATTCAAGTCTAGGAACGAAATGCAATTTATATGCAACATAAGGGCATAACTACCAGAATCAGCTTGCAAAATAATGCTTATTAAGATGTGCCATCTCATAAATGGTGCGAAATTCATGATGATGAGGAAAAAATGTCTATAAAGAGCACAAGCTTGAGTCATCCATCCTAGATGCATGAAGACACAAGTATTTGTTTTGTTCAAGCATGAAAATAAGAACCAAGATACCAACTAGGAAGATCACTTGCAGATGAGGATAATATGCTAGCCTCTAATATACAAGATGATGAATTTGATCCTCTTGCTTGGACTCACATCCTAAGTGCCATTGAAGTTATTATCAATGGGAAGACACTCACACTTCATTGCAATGAGGAATTCTATGAATTTGATCTCTTCATGGTCATTGTTGTTGAAGATCAAATGGTGTAGCTATTATGTCCATGTGAAACAACATCCAATGGATGGAGTGATGGAGGATTAGATAGTAGTGACTATCTGTGTCTCTATAAGAAAGTGTCCTATTCCCATGAAAACAAATACATGAACACTATGGGGACCCTAACTGATCTTTCGTACATGGATGTTGCTACATGTGCTATATTCCACGTACATGAAAACTATACTGAGAATGAATGAGCTACTATTCCTTGCAGTAAGTCAACGAAAATAGTTGGGTTTGAAAGTCCTTAGCACTTCAAGAAATATCAAGTAGAGGAAGAAAAAATACTTGCTTCAATGCAAAAAAAAAAAGGAACATCAGAGAGACGAATGAGAATAAATAAGACACAAAGGAATGTTCATAATGGTTGAGAATAATGGAAAACAATGCTCTTACATTGCAAATGGATTGTCTAGTTATGAGGAAGCAAATATCGTACACCTGTTACAAGAATATCAAGTTATCGTTTCTTGGAAATATAAGGGCTTAAAAGGAGGTTATCCAAACATTTGTGCATATCAGATACATATGGCACTAGATTTCAGACCAACTTCTTAGAGACCATATACATATAATAAGACCTACTCTTCTAAAATCAAAGAAGAGATTGATAATTTGATAGCCGTAGGTTTCATTTATGAAATGGGTCTCACCCATAGTAGTCCAAAAGAACAATGCAGAACTACTTATTTGCATTAATCTCAAAAAGTTCAACACAACCAATAGAAGGGAGAGCTACCCATTACTAATAGAAAACCATTTGCTAGAAAGGGTAATTGGACATAAAATGTATAGCTTCTAAGATTCTTTGGCTATATTCATGTGCCTATTGCAGACGAGAGGATCGACATAACACTACCTTTGCAACTCAAAGTGCCATATTTGCTCTCCAAGTAATGCGATTTTGGATTAGCCAATGTCCCAAATCCATTTAGAAGGCTTATGTGCCACATCTTTAAAGCGTTTCTTAGGAAAAGCCTAGAAATTTAGCTGGATGACTATGTGCATGCTTTGATGAATGAAAGCATTTTTTTGTGGACCTAAGAAGCATTTTTGAGAAATGCTACTTACATAAAATATGCTTAAATCTTGAAAAGTGTGTTTTCATGTTCTGACAAGGAAAGATCCTTGGGCACATAGACTCCGGAAACGGCATACCTGTGCCTGAAGAAATGTAAGAGATATCCCAGAGGTACCCAGAGAAGAAATGTAAGAGAAATCGTCCACGCGTATTGACAAACCTTTCTCTGTTAGGCCTTTCTATGCTTTGCGAAATGCCATGACAAAGTTTCCTTACTAAATAAGTATAAGTAAATCAGCCTTTTACTTTGCAAGGCTCCTTTGGCCCCGTTGGCTACCTTTCTCAACATATGTTTTTCTTTAACGTTCCTAAGAAGGAAACCATTGGCGATTCCGTCCACACTAGCTACTTTCTCGGAGAATAAAAATCGTAATCGCTATTTCCAGAACATATGATCGGGAACATAGTATACTATTCAGAAAACTTATGAGCTTATTTGCAAAAGAATTCAAACTATAATATACATCCCGCCCTAAGATAAAGTTCATGTAAAATAGCTATTAGAATTTTCAGTGTTGTTCAATGTTGAAACAGACAGTGGAGCTACTCAATTAGAGTGGCACACGAAGCCAAAGGTTGGGGATGTAGAAGACAAGACATGCTTGGATCCTGAAAACATTCAGCATAAGCCCACACACACTCAACCCATTATTACTGTTTATAAAAGGAACACATGTCGAATGTATGTGGGGTAGTTCCTAGCACTTTGGACTGGCTGAGAAGATGGTCCCGGTTCAAAGACCCACCTCGAACTCGACTCCATCTGAGAGCGCCATGCGTTGGAAGTTCATTGATCATCTCATAACTGCAAAAGAGTATGTGAGCAACTACTATGCAGCTGGTTGGAGTGGTGTAGATTCTAAAACTGATGTGAGTAATAGATTACGCTTTCGGCTAATCGGCGCCTAATGCTTGAGGAAACGCGTGGAGGTGTCGTGAACGACTTGATTCGGGGTGGTCACGTGGACTTTGTCGGTTGTCAGAGACGTTCGGTCGCATCAATGTAGATAGATGCCAAGCTTCTTTAGGGAAAAAAACCTTGGTGCAGATTGACTTGAATCGATGTCGATATCATCATAATTAAGTTTTATAGCAGTTCATAGAAGTGCAAATTAGCACTCTAAGAAGAACAGAGATAAAACTCCATCAAGAAAATCCCCCTCAAGCGACAATGGAGTATTAGGTTACAATCATAGGTGGTCTTCGTGTGGTGTTGATGCCATGTGTGATTCTAATCGCAAATGGGTTGGGATTAGACTGGACAAGCCCTTTCCCTTTCTCAATGGTTTCGGTTTATGCTCCAAATGCTCCCCTTAAAGAGTTGGACCCTTTGGATTCCCTCCACTGCAATGTTGTCTTTTTGGGTGACTTCAATATCGTTGAATTAGTTGCTAATCAATTCGAACAGAGAGGTCTTCCGATTGATGCTAATGAAAATGACCTTTGGGATCACCGTAAGCTTAGCCTTGACGTAATAGAGTTCAAGAACATTATCAGGGATACTCTTGGTCTAATCTCTAGGGAGACTCCAATCTCCATAAGGGAAAACTTGATAGGGGCTATACTTGTCACGATATTATTAACTTCTTTGGTTGTCGAACGATTTCCCTCTACAAGGACATTGTGGTTTCTTATCACTTTCCTTTCATGGCCACCTCATGCAGCAAGAAGCCTCCGTGGTTCCATATTAACCCTTAAGTATTCACGCTACCCTCCATCCATAGAAAAATTACCATGGTGTGATCTCAAGCTTTCCATAACGATGCGTCACCCGCTAAATGTTGAATTAACACAGTTAATGCAACGCTAAGTACTGTGTGCCAAGCCAAAATCCAGACCTAGAGGATAAACAAAGAGAGAAGACAAAGGCTATGCTCTCAAGGCTCGAGGATGAAGTCAACAAATAAAAGTTGCATCTTCAGAAATCCTTCCCGAAATGAGGAGTAAACTGAGAAAAGAAAAAGAAATCCAATAAAAGAGGATTTTCTCTATCTTTAAAGAGTGGTGGGCAGGGAAAATGGATAAAAAACCACAGAAATATGTAAAATATTTAAGAAGAAGAAGCTGAAGGAAAGCTTCCCCAATTTCATCAAGAAGAACAATTTTGAATGAAGGATGCTAAGGGAATACAAGGATCATATAGTGCAACACTATTTTAGAACTCCTCCACATGTCATCTCTTTCAAATCGGAGAAATGAAGGTATGGAGAATATTTCAAGATTTAGATCCAACAACATCCTTGCAACAGTGGTTTTTTTTCTTGGAAGAACCACTTTCCATGGATGAAATAAAGGGAGCAATCGATTCCCTTCCCTCTCGTAAGAGCCTAGGCCTTGTTTTTCTCATTAAGGAGTCTTTAAAGCCCTTGAAGACTCCCTCGATGGTCCTATATATCGTGTATGGATAGAAGCATTTAGATTGTAAGCCCTCCCTCTTAGTCTAAATGAAGGAGTCATCACATTGTTCTACAAGAAAGACAACAAGAAAAGAAGTGAAAGTTGGACGCCAATAACTATAATACAAACAACATACAAGTTCATTGCCAAGGCCATCGCTAATCATATGACTTATCACCTTTATCACTAGCTAATAAAATAACAAAAATGCATCATCAAAGGAAGGTCCATTTTAGATCTTTTCATGGACATGACAAAAGGTCTTGAGTTTTCCATGGAGTCTAACCATAGTTTAGTGTTTCTCAAGATCAACTTTGACAAGGCTTATGATAGACTTCACTAGGGGTTCATTTTGAAATCCCCCAAGGACCTAGGATTCAATCCTAGATCTAAAAGAATGGTGGTCTCTCTTCTCCGCATTGCCTTGGCCCACATTCATATGAATGGTAGCCTTTTAGACCACATTAAGTTCAAAAGGTCTATTAGATTGTCCTCTAGATCCTCTTCTATTGGCCATTGCCATGGATGGCCTCGAATCCTTTGTTTGAAATGAGGTTTAATATAGAAATATCCAAGGATTTTTGCTTCCCCAAGGGTGAAACCAAATGGTGCTTTCAATGTTTGCTGTCGATACGTATACCTTTATCTATCATGAGGTAGGATGTATCCCTAATTTCTACCCATGCCTAGAGAACCACCTCTCAAATGCCCCTAGTTCTTTGGTGAGCAAGGATGCTAGAAGATTGTTTCCATCCTAGTGATCAAATTTTTAGGTATTTCTCTAGGTTTAGAGGTCTCGATGATCTAGAAGTGTGATTGAATTTTTAATAAGATGGACTCTAAACTTCAATACTAGAAAGGTATGCAATGCTAAACTTCAATACTAGAAAGATGGACTCTAAACTTCAATACTAGAAATGTTATCGTTCCTCCATCATTCATTTCCTCACCTACTCAAGATTGATCAACACTGAGATGAGAATAAAAAGAATTTCTAGAAAATTTCTATGGATGGGTAACCCCAATAGGAGAGGTATGCCGAAAATCGAATGGGAGATCTATACTTGCCTTAAGGATGTGGCTGGCCTTGATATTTCAGATGTGGAGGTTTTGGCCAACAAACATGCAACCAAATGGTGATTAAAGCTTGGATAAAATCAACATGATTCATGGTCAGAGCTAATCTTCAAAAAATTTACTTGCCTTCATGGTTCGTCCTTAAAATTTTTACTCTTATATTTTCCCCAATGTCGATTGCCCCAAAGGGATCTGCTTTCATGTCTTCCCTTTCGTTGGCTTTCAAGAAGATGAAACAAAAATACATAGTTAACAATGGTTGGAAGTGAGCAGTTGGAATTAAAGAAAAAAATTCCATTTATTTTTGGATCTCTAACATTGAAAGAACTGAAAAAGGTGAACCTCCAAAGAGCTTAAAAGCCTAAGACAAAAGGTTTCTAGCAATGGAAGGGCTATGGAACCAACCCAAAAGAAATTGGATAAGATTTGAGGATATTGATGAGAGCCATGTAGTTGACTATGAGGATTGTTCCTATTAAAAAAAGGATCAACATAGGATGTAATTGAGGAGTCGCCTCCTAATTGGTTAAGAAGATCCTAATCCTAAGGGTATCGAATGGAAAAATGGCAACACAATTGAAGATGTCCCAAGTATTATGCTTCAATAGGATTTCTTCCAAGAACTCAATGGGAAGAGGTCTTGAAATAGTCTTTGATGCAATCGAATTTCAAATTGAATGAACGTTTTCACCCTTTGGTGGAATGCAAGAAAGTGATTCTCTTATGGAAAGTCCTACATAGAGGAAACTCCTCCAACATGAAGACAACAAAAAATTATGGTGTCACACCCTCAACTAAAATGTTTCATTGGTGCATGAAGTCCTCACATACTTGCTCTTTTAGTCCCCAGGAAGTGACATGCTCACAGAATGGCTTAAAGCAACAAGTCTTTCTTGGGGATGCGATTGGATCCTCCCCTTCCCTATGAAATGCAATCAAGAGGGAGACTTGGAGAGAGTGTTTCTAGGGTAACTTTTAGAACCTAGTTCAATATTTATCTACTGAGTCCTCCATAAACTTTCTGGTACGAAGGTTGAAAAACACCATGAGCTCCCAAACCCCCACTTTTAAATGCCGTAGAGTCTTTCTAATTGAGAATAACAAGATTAAACGAAAATGGCTCCCACATGAAGGATGTCAAGCCACCATAAAGCCCCTTGAGCTTTCCTACTAGTTCTTCCCCGATGCACTCACCTTCTTTGTTTTTCATTCTTTACTCTTGTATTCTATCATTTGTTAGTATGGTTGCAAAGGTGTTCTATCATTTGTTAATACAACTACAGTTGGTTATTGAAAGGAAATAATATAATTATCAAAACACATATGCAATCTATAAACTTTCCGAAGTTGTTAGTAATCACGCATGAAAATAATTTACAACGATCTCTAAAATATGCTTTCTATATGAAGAAAGGAAAGTGATTTCATATGAGATATGCGCGCATGGTTCAGGAGGATACCAGGCATGGATTCAGCAGGACATCAAGCATGGATTCAACAGGACATCAAGCATGCTTGTAGCTATATCCCCATGTTTCGCGCACACACCTCTTACGTAAATATCAATCTGTATGTTTGTATATATCTACTCACCGCTAGCCAGAAACGATCAACTTTTGTACTTCTTGAATAATATTTCTTATGAACTTAGATATCCTTGCAAATTGAAATGGATTGTGCCTCGATAACAACGTATAGATATATACACACATACACACTGACGTTCAATAGATTAGTTTTTATTACAGAAGTGTCTAGGTGACACTTTCTTGAGGTTAATATCCACGCACATATGTAGAGGTTTACCCGAATCTACCCCCTCACATGTTAGAAACACTCAGGAAACTGTATATACAATATTTCCTTGTTTTGATTCCATCTGTCGGTTTTTTGTTCGCTTTGTGAATATGTGTGTATCACATACACACACATGCCCATGCAGACACACAACACAAAGACACACACATAGACACACACACATATGAATAAAGGTATTTAAGTTCATGTGAGATGTGAGGGCATGAATTCAGCTAAGTAATCCTACGTATGCAATAAATTGTGAGCCCAAGTGTTACTCACACACTTCTCAAGTAAACATCAATCTGTATGTTTGTATATATATCTAGCCGTCCCAAATCTATCCATGTGTACACACACATCCTCATCACAGATATATACATATGTATGCATGTATCCATATATGTATGTATCTATGTTTGAATGTGGGTATGTATGTATGTGTATATAACTATGCATGCCATATATAATTCTAATAGGCAAATAACAATTCAGAAAGAATTCCCCTAACATATGGAACTTTTGCAATAATTAAGTGTAAAGCACACAGACTCTAAGCAAGTAAGGTGGCAGGCTAGAATGAACTAAACCACTTAGGTTAGAAATAAAAGATCGCAGAAGGCCATGAAACCATTGAAAAAAATTATTCCACCTGTAAAACTTCATTCCTAATAGCAAAAAACCAAACACATATTCCGTCTGCACTAAAAAGAAAATCCATTTCCCAAAAAAACATTCTATGTACTTATTTATGTACGTATGTATGTTTATATGTATTCATGCATGTATGTATGTATCTATGTATGTAGGCATGCATGCATATATATATATATATATATATATATATATATATATATATATATATATATATATATATATATATATATATGTATGTGTATATATATATATATATATATATATATATATATATATATATATATATATATATATATATATATATATGTGTGTGTATGTGTGTGTGTGTTTATTTATGTAAGTGTGGATGTATGCATATATATATATATTTATGCATATATACATGTATGTAAATATGCATGCATGTATGTATTTATGTATGTATGTATGTATGTATGTATGTATGTATGTATGTATGTATGTATGTATGTATGTATTTATGTATGTATGTATGTATTTATGTCTCTATGTATGTATGTATGTATGTATGCATGTATGTATGTATGTATGTATGCATGTTTGTATGTGTGTATGTATGTATGCATGTATGTATGTATATGTTAATGTACTTGTATGTATCTATGTATGTAAGTATGTATGTATGTATGTATATAAGTTTGTATGTTAGTATGTATGCATGTTTTTATTTATGCATGTATGTACGTAAGCATGTATGTATGTATTTATATATACATGTTTGTATGTATGTATGATTGTATGTGTGTATGTATGTATGTATGAATGTATGTATGTATGCGTGTTTGTATGTATGTATGTATTTATGTATGTATGTACGGATGGATGTATGTATGCATGTATGTATATATGTATGTATGCATGTATGTATGTATGTATGTATGTATTTATGTATGTACGTATGCATTCATGTATGTATGTATGTAAGTATGTATGTATGCATGTATGTATGCATGCATGCTTGTTTGTATGTATTGAAGCATTTATGCATTTATGTATGTAAGTAAGTAAATAATTTTGTAAATAAATAACTATGTATGTATGTATGTATGCATGCATGCACATATGTATGTTTCTATGTACATATGAATGTATGTATGTATATATGTATTTATGTATGTATGCATGCATGTACGTATGCATGTATCTATGTATTTATTTATGTATGTATGCATGGATGTATGTATGTATTCATTTATGTATATATGTATGTAAGTATGCATGTATGTATGCATATATGTACGTATTTACGCGTTTATGTATTGATTTATGTAAGCATGAATGTATCTAAGTATGCATGTATGTATTTATTTATGTTTTTACGTATGTTTTGATATATGTATGTATGCATGCATTCGTGAATGAATTTATATATGTATCTATGTAAGTATGTTTGTAATTATGTATGTACGTGTGTAAATATTTATTTATGTATTAATATGCATGCATGTTTGTATGCATATATGTATCAATGTATGTATGCATTTATGTGTGTAGGTATGTATGTATGTATCTTTTTAGGTGTCCACATATTCATATCAATTTGTACAGCAATATATATATATATATATATATATATATATATATATATATATATATATATATATATATGTGTGTGTGTGTGTATGTGCGTGTGTGTGTATGCATGTGTATATATAACTATGCATCTTGTATATAATTTCATACATCGGAAAAAATTGGTAGCGTTTCCCTCAAATATGCAACTTTACAAATAGTAACTATCAAGAATACATGTTTTATGAAAATAAGGTCAGTAAGCCATGATGAAATTGGAAACTTAGGTTGTATACTAAACATGGCACTAGGCCATAAATCCACATGCAAAAAGAAATTATTCCCCGTAAAAAAGAAAAGCATTTTACTACAAGAAAATATTGTATTCTATTTGCATTTGTATATATGTGTATCTGTATGTGTGTATGCATGACTATATATGTTTGTATATGTATATGCATGTATTTATGGGTGTGTTTGCATGTGTATGTGTATGTATATGTGTGTATGTATGTATGTATGGATGTGTGTGTATCTATGTGTATGTATGTATTTATGTGAATATGTGTGTGTATGTATGTATGTGTGTGTTAAGGTGCATGTATGTGCCTATAAACATGTATGCGTTATGTGTGTATGCAGGACTGTACGTATGTATGTGTGTGAGTCTATGTGTGCATGTATCTATGAATGAATGTGTGTGTGTATATGTATGTATGGGTGCTTATACGTATGTTTGTATATATTTATAGATGTGTGTATATATGTATGCATGTGTGTCTACTATTTCTGTATGTGTGTCTCTATGTATGTATGTGGTTATGTGTGTGTGTGTATTTATGTTTCTAATTTTGTATGTATTGATGTGCATGAATGTATGTGTGTATGAATGTGTGTGTATGTATCTATCTATGTATGTATATGCATATGTGTGTGTATGTATGTATGTGTGTGTATGTATGTATGTGTGTGCATGTACATGTGTATGTGTGTATGGGCGTGTATGTATGTGTCTCTATGTGTATGTGCATATGTATGTGTGTCTATGGTCTTGTGTATGTATGTGTGTGATTTTATATGTTTTTATATGTGTACGAATGTATATGATTGTGTGTGTATGTGTCTACATCCTCATACCTTTATGCGTTCATTTATTTATTTTCATTTGTATGAATTTTTATAAACAATAAATAAATAATAAGTTTCAATGAAAAAATAAATAAATAAAACAAAAGCTCCATTTACTTGGAGATCTTGTGTAGATATGAAGTTTTGTAAGCATAAATTACAAGCTTTGAGGATCACTTCATCAAATTGCTCTTGATTCAACTTAAAAAAAAAAAAGAAAGACATTTGTGAATTAGAGTGAGAGAATAAGTTAGATTCAATGAGAGAGTGAGAGATCATACGAAAAGGAATGGAAATGCACAAAGAAATTTATGGGGAGCAAGACGCATACCTTTATTACTCTGATCCATTACATGCTCTTGAATTTAAGGTTTGGGAAATGTCGGTTTGAGTTTTCTTTTATCTAACGTCTCCCATCGATATATACATCACAAAAACAATCAGCAATGTACCTTTTCCATCAATATACCGATAGGCAAATTGAATTCTTTTAAGAATATAAAAGCTAAATAACTATAAAGATGACGAAAAGCCTTCATTAAAGTGTTCACTATAGCCATCATAATATCTATCAATAAATGGAGAAAATGTTGTTTCGAACACTTATGCTGACCCCTATATCAATGGAAATATTTATTTGTGGCATAATGCATTTCTTCACACTGGTAGTCTCTTTTTCGACAAAAATGTAGTGCACGTAGTGCAAGTAAGTTCTACGTAGTTGGGAGGGCTCTCGCTTTCACATGCAAATGAGAGGATGATTCTTAGGATTTTTGTAGATGATATTAATGATTTTGTCCGGAATGAGCTTCGATACTTGATGCTCGATACTTGATGCTCTTGTGATCTTGCGTAAATTCTTTTTAAACTACCTCGGCCAAAAAATAAGCCACTCCATGATAGCTTCTAACATGATTATATAGCCCTCACCCAAGTTTCTTAAAGAACAAGATTGCAAAGAGACCTATTTTGGCCTTATCTTTTGTTTGTTAGGTTCCTCTTGGGATTTGGGATGTCGATGGGTCAAAGATAAGAATGGGCTTTAAATAAATTTACAAAGTAAACTTTAATAAAGTAAGGAATGTTCTTAAACATGGTGGGGAAGTGATGGTGATCAATAGCTTCCTGATTCCCCCTATATATTTTTTCCTGCCTTTATATAGAATTAATGAAAATGATTTGGAGAAGCTTGAAAGATTTTGTAAGAACTTCCTCTAGATAGGGGACCCTAATAGGAGCGGTACCCCTAAAATCATGGTATATTTTTCTTGCTCCTCAAGAGATTGGCAATGATTAAAAGAATCAATTAGGAAATAACGAGGATTTACAACTCATTTCAAGAAACTACTAGGAGTATGTAACATTATGCACAATAGGAGATCTTCCATCCAAAGCCAAGTTCATTAAGCATTTCTTGATGGCTTGTAAAGTGGTCAATTATATGCTCCAAAATACCTAGTATGTCGTACAATCTTGAGGATTGTATTGATAAATGCATTTGAAAAGAAGATAAATTGGGTAGCTCTATTCAAGTCTACTCTTCATCAACCAGTAAGTCCATTTGAAGTCTAGAACTTAAGTTCCTCATTTATTGATGAGATGGTTGAGGTTGTTTCTAAGAAATTGTGAATATAAACTTATGGGGTTAGCCTAGAAAGTGCTTAAAATATCAAGAAGATCACGCACCATATGTGTGTAGTAGAAGAACACCATCACATACACACTCATAGCTACAATACAGTGAGATTGAGCAAAACATGACATACAACTCAATCATTGAGTGCTCTAATTTTCAGCCAGATGCATATGCACAATGTTATGGCCAAACCAGGTATTATTTGAATGATCAAGATTACTCTAGTGGATATCATGACTATTATAATAAAGATTATGGATATAAGAGCTTGATTAAAGCCATATTTATTTCGAAAATATCCCATATCAACTCATGGTTAGAAATATGCAATGTGTCAATGCAAATAATGAAGGAATCTCATATGAATAAAGGGAGTTAATGATATGTTGTGTGTAAAAAAGTAAGTCTATGATCTAAGGGTCTAGTCGATTCAGGCAAATCTAAAATTGGACACCATTTGCTCACTCATGTGTATGGGCAAAGATCTCGAGAATAGACTTAAGGATAAGTTCATGTGCTCTCTTAAACAAGTGATCCACTTAGCCTACTTGTTAAGTCTCAAGGTTGTGAAGGAACAGGTTTTGGGTTCAAACCCCATGTGGTACATGGAGAGGGTGTTTTGCCCAAAGAGCTCTAGAGACTTTGAACTCAACTTAATGTGAGTTAACTTGAGTCCTATGGGACTTAACTCAAATGGTGAGTATACCAACCACTAGAAGACTCTAGTGGATGATATGAAAAGAGTGGAGGAGATTGCACATGCACTTGTGGATTTTCGTTACATTTGTGGTCCTCATTGATTTGAGGAGCTATATATATAGGCATAGGGTTGGGAGGAGAGTCATCTCTCTAGCATGTGATGGTCGTAATCCTTAGTTTCTTGCATTGCATACACAACTCGAACTTCAATCCTCTTTCATGGGAAACTAACACCCTTATCACTATAGTAAAAGACCTCGAACATTCAGTTGCTCTATAAATATTTTAAATTTTCATATGAACTCCACATGTGTATCATCCTTCACGTTTATACCCAAAGGTGGACCTGATTTGATGAAACCAAGTGGAGCCAATTGCTCATCATCAATTTGACCTCTAAAGATCTTTGCTTTTTGAAACCTTTGCTTCCATTCAAATCTACTTCAAGTGAAGCATCATTCACACATCAATCAAAGGCAAAGGACGGGCTAAGACAAGTATAGTCGAATGAAGACTTCATTTCTTCAAAGACAAGTACAAGATGAAGCAATGGACTTAAAGGAGGTGTGTATAATTCTTCCTCATGGACCAAAGCATGGAGAATGGCTATTCCTGAAAATCAATGGAAGGACATAGCTTAATTAGGAGATAAGTACTTTACAAGTTGATGTTTCATTTCAATATTTTCTTTCTCTATGGTTTCATATAGAATGCATTGCTATCATCATTGAATTAAGGAAGGAATTTTCAATTTTGAAAGCATTGTATGCAATTTAATGAAAGAAAAATAGGAGAGCATCAAAGTATGGAAACCCTTATCAAGCATAAACATGCATCTACAAAAGAATGTTGGTGCATTTCTCCTTTTCAAAGAATGTTTTCATGCACAAAACACATTTTCTTCTTGCTTTAAAAGATAGTGAATGCTCAAGTTTTTGCACATGAATGGTTATATCTTTTTAAAAAGTTAGCAAGTAGAATTTTTGTGCATGGTTGATTGGGAACATGCATTATCAAGATCAAGAATCACTTGATTTAAATTTGGTGCATGAAAGGAGAATGCCAACATGTGCAAGCACTCATGCATTTGCATGCAAGAATAGACATTTGCATATGCATAATTGTTTTTTAAGTAGTTGAATACTTATACTTTGGTTACCTCCTTTTTCTAACTCGAGTTAGACAGTTAGGGAAAATAGCAAACTACGTGGCTGCAAGGCTCCTGGCTACCATGTAAGTCAAGTAGCTAGTTTGTTTTTCCCAAACATGATATTTAGGCGTTACAAATAAGGAGTCTTGATTAGGAAAAGTAGGCCATTTGAAAGTCAAGTGTTCAATTTTCTTGGTCATTGGAATGGCTAGAAAATAGAATTACTTGCAAATAGGATGGTTTGGAATGCTTTTATTTCACTCTATCCCAAGATGTGATAGCAATCAAATAAATTCAATTGGAACTTAGAGTAATTGAACTTTTAAAGTTCAAAATATAGTTGAGATGTTCCAAATTTGTAAAACCATAGAGTTTTCAAAGTTTTCGCTTTGAATTCATCCCAATGGAGTGATGACAATCAGAGAAGTGCTTCGAGCTTAGCAATAATTGAACTTTGACATTCAATAGGTGGATGATAGGCCCATGATTGCATCTCTAGCAACGATGCAACTTGTTAAGCAAACTTGGAAAACTTTAAGAAGAACTCTTTTGTTTAGAAGGATTGGAGTGTTAATTTTTTTGGTTTCATTTAAGCTAATTGAAACTTCAAGAAGAAACCAAAGCAAGCGATCTTTAGGAAATGAGATAAGTTCCTAAGGACAAGAATTGACTTGCAAACTTTTCATTTAGGAATACAAACTTCCAAGATATGGATCTCCAATCCATGAACTTTCCTAAACAAGATATAAAGTTCAAAGTTATGTGTTCATGGTAGCGTTACTATTAGATCAATGCCAAAACATGCTTGGACTTTAAACATAATTTTGATTCTCAAAATATGTTTAAATTACTCTTGTAACATCTAAAGAGTGACCAATAATAAGAAATCTTCTATCAAACTCAGCAATAGGAATCAATATCACATAAATCAAAATTCAAGTAGAACTTTCATAGTGGTATGGGAAACCATATCCGAGAGGTGATATTTATCCTCTAGTTTGATACTCAAGAAATGAACATATCTAAATAACTAAAGCTTCTGGATATTGTTTGGAAGTCTAAGGATTTCTTTCAAATATCCTTTCCACATTGGAAAAGATTCAAAGAAATCATTAGCTTAGGTTATTTGATTCCCTACAATGAATCTCAAGTCCTTGAAAAATAACATTCTCCCTAGTAGTGAGAATGAAATTCTTCAAACTCTTTTGTCAGCAAGTAGTTCCCCAAAAGTCCCAAACCACTAGAAGTGATATTTAAAAGTCCAATGGTCGATATCACCTGGAGGTGTATCAAAGATTCTTAGCTTTAGAATCTGAAAGGCATTAGTACATGCTTGGACTTGAGTTGGGGAAGGATCCCTCAAATCCCACGGGTAAGCAAAGATGCTTTCAATAGTTCAAGAGATCTTAAATTTAAAGATCAACTAGATTTGATTAAACTTGTTGCAAGGTCAACTAGATTTGATTAACTTGGAAAGTTTGTCCAAGACCTTGCGATTGGAACTACTTTGAAGTTTGCCATAGCATTGGCAATGAAATTCCTTTTGGAAATTTTCACTCAAGATCCCTTTATGAATGGAAAGTGTGAAAAGAGTAAGATGTTTCAACTTTGAACAGAGTGAAAATGTTCCAAGTATGTAGAATACAATTGTATCAACGGTAATTTAGTCTAGGAAAGGTATAGCATAAAGTTTACCTATCCTTAAAGGGATTTCTTAAAGGTGAAATCCAACAGCATGAGGCGATGCTTAGACAAGTAGTAGAGAGATCTTTATATAAAGTCCCGGAGGTAGCTAGCTAAAGCTTTATTTAGAAAGGAATCTAAAGATAACAATTCAAAATCTCTTGTCGCTACAAATTGATCAAGTATAACCAATTAGAATTGACTTTGATAAATTCAAGGACCTGGAATGATAATTAGTTTTTCTTTTGAAAACCCGAGTAAAGAAGAATGGATATTCTGTCAAAGATTTTCAAGTTTCCTATGAAAAAACATGAGATCATGCAATGATCATGTAGAGGAATCAAAACCTATAATATTAAGTTAGGGGTAATGCTTGAAACTTCAAAATTCTTGAAGTAAGAACATACACTATCAAGAGATGTTTGGACTTTAGGATAAGTATCACTCACCCATCAATGTGAATATATAATAAGGTGGTATGGGACACTAGTCTTTATATTCAGATTGATGTAGGAAAGATGCTATGGGACATCGGACCGTGGATAATAATTATCTTCTTTTAGTCCTAGAATAAATTTTGAACTTAGATCTGATCCTCAAGGGAATTCAAGTCTTCAACGAAGACGTTTAAGTTCAAGGGGATAATATAATGATCTCAAGATACTTCAAGATCAAGAACGCAAAAGATATGAAGTTGGTAACTTCAAAGATCTTCTTTTTCAAATAAAGACTTGCTCTTATTTGAAATATGGAACACTTCAAGATAAAAGTGTTGTTGATTTAGAAATATTTCATAAGTTTTTGAAGAAGTAAGACTTTGATATTGAAATGATTTTTCATCTAACTAATAAAGTGACTAAGTCAAGCACCAAGTTCCTAGTGTAACTCGGTAGATTCACTCCTTTGACTCAAATCAATCCTCAAGAATTGCATTCCTAGTAAACAGTCATAAAGATTGAATATAGTCATGAACTTAGTCTCAAGTGAAGTATTATTTGAGTAAAAATGCATCTACAGAACCTAAGTGGGGTGACACATGGATGTTGGATACTACATTAGTATCTTGTGCTTGGATGATGTTTAGATTTACTCTATGAATCTTTTTGATAATCTAGTTTATTTCTCTTAAAGATAGTAAAAATGCTTCAATACCTTGTTGAAATAGATCATTAAGCAGTCAAAGTCTTGGGTCTTCAAGTATTTGACTCATAGCAAGTTTATATCTTGGAAGTTTGAACTAGTTATACAGAGTTTTAGTTATTTCCTTCTGCTTTCCAAATGTATGGTTTGAAGTTGGTCCCAAGGGCTTGGAACTATAGAATTGTGAAGTTCTTAAATGAACTTGGATGTCAAGCATCAAAGGCAGATAGTAGCTTGCCAGTTAAAGTAGGTGAAGATGATTACATGTACATTTGTATCTATGTTGATGATATTATACTTACAGGTACAGATACCAAAGGAATTCAAAAGTTGAAGAAGCAAATGTAGAAGGATTTCAAGATAAGTAAATTGGGAAATTTATCCTAGTTTCTAGGCATGGAGATCATCTATACTCAACCTGGAATATATGTTACACAAGAAAGTTATTTGAATAATCTTTTTTTAAATTTCAATATAGAAAAATACTGAATCTCAACAACCCCATTGGAGGCAAATCATAAGCTAAGCAGGTATGGAGGTGAAGAGCTCAAAGGCATGAAGTTGTATCAAAGCTTGGTAGGTAGAGTGATTTATGCTACATGAAAAGATTAGATCTTTCATATGTAGTTGGTGTTTTATCACAATTCATGCTTGTCCAAAGAAAACTCATTGGATTGTAGCACAAAGAGTGCTAAGATATATCAAAGGGACTTCTAATGAAGATTCGTACTAAGTTTTCACTTCTCACATTAGTATCAAAGTATTTGCTTATGCAGATTGGGCATGTAGTACAAATGATAGAAGATCTATTCATGGATACTTATGCTACATTGGAGATAAGCATTACACTTATGTGATCCTCAAGTAGCTTTGATGTGAACCTTTTCCCTATACATGGCCACTTTTTACTCAAGTGCTAGCTAGAGGTTTTTTCCCCATGTTACCACATATGAGATTCACTCATATGTGGTGGTACTTTGTACTTAGGGATAATTATTGAGCTCTTACTTCAGTTCACTTCATCGTCAATAGAGAGAGCTATTCTAGCCATCGTCTTCTCCGTGTGTCTTGCTACGTTTGTGCTCCTTGTGTGTGCTTCTTGTGTGTCTCTCGCACTTCTACACACACCCAATAGTGGTATCAGAGCAGGTTCAGCTCCTTCTCAAGTTTCAGTTTTTCACGTCGCGGCGGGCATGTACTTTCAACAGTGCAAATCAACTTTGGAGCATAGAAGAGTGAATTTTAGCAGACAAGAAACATTTCCACCAGGTGCTCGAGGGTTTTACCCCCATTTTGAAGCCATTCATGTAGTCAAAATTTCCATCAGAGTGACAGTTTGTGAGCTGAGATTTTAGCATTCATTTCAACTTTCGTCGAAGTGAAGTTTTTGTCACATTTTTTTTTCTTTTGAGAAATGGCGGGTAGCAATGACTTTTTTGGCATGCTTCAAGATGAAGATAATCTCGATGGGACCAACTATCTGATGTGGTCTTACACGATGAAGCATGTTCTTGTTGCTAAACAACTTTGGAACATAGTGGCAGATGTAGATGGAAGACCCGAATGTTCTTCTACTTCACAATCTACTGTCACAGATGGAGCTTCTTCTTGGAGTAAAGTGGTTTCTCCTTCTCCACCTACATAGGAGCAGCTTAGATGGGATGGAAAAGATGCTCAAGTTTGCGCTTCTTGTGAAGTGTCATATAGTTCCACACATTCAATCATGTTCTACATCGAGACAGGCATGGGACACTCCTCCTTCTTTGTATGCCCTGTGTAATGAAGCACATGTTGCATACTTGAGGAAGCAACTTCAGGATGTATTTATGGCTAAAAATGAGTCACTGGATGTGTATGTGACTCACATCAAGGACTTGAGAGAGCAATTGGCAAACATAGATGAGATCATTCTAGGTGCATCACTCATTTCTACATTGTTGAAAGGATTACGAGAATCTTTTCAAAGCTTTGCTACTACACTCGGTTTGGTTGCAAAAGGAAATCCTAATATGTATGCATTTGATGAGGTTGTGTCTCTTCTTTTGCAAGAAGAGCAATCGAGAGTGGATATGAGTGGTTTGATTGAGCGAATGCAATCACTTGCTATCTCACAAAAGGGGAAAAGCAAGTATGGTTCAGCTTAGGGTTCATCAAAACCAAAGCCTCAAGCTTCCTCTTCCACTCATTCCTCTAATGATGCCGACTTGCAAAAGAAGAAGAGATGCAAATATTGCCGAAAGGTTGGTCATATTATTGATTAGTATAGAAAGCTTGCTAAACAATATGAAAAGAAGAAGGAATCCGGAATGTCTATTGCTGAAAATTCAACAAATGCAAGGAATGATGAAGCTAACATGGCTCATGAATTTTGGGCATGTGTTGTTACATGTCATTATGATGCTTCTTTGCATTCTAAACGTATGGTTATGAGTGAAGCTGATTCGGATTGGTTCCTTGATAGTGGTGCTTCAAAGCACATTACATCATGCAAAAGAATTTTTGCCTCTTTGAAAGATGCACCCGAAGGAGGACATGTGGTGTGTGCAAACAATGCCTCTTATCCTATCATTAGAGTAGGAGAAATTGAGCTTACGGCTGCAAATGGCGGTGTGGTTCTCTTGAAAAATGCATTGTATGTGCCCGATATAAAGAAGAACTTAATTCAGTTCTGTTGATTGCCAAAGCTGGACTTCATGTACACTTTGTTGATGATAGATGTATGGTTCATGATCTCAGCAATGGGGATGTTACACTACAACATATGAGGGGCATACCGACGTTGCCCATACCGACGGTCACCCCTCGGCGTCAGTATGACCGTTGAAAATGCTTGAAAAACCACGGATGCAATACCGACCGTCATTAATCATCGGTATACACGGCGTCGGTATGAGCGCCGGTATAGGCGTCGGTACTTTACTGTAAGTTACCGATGCTTATACCGACGCTCATACCGACACTTATACCGAGGCAACTTTTAATCGGGCTCGAGAGCAAAAATTCGACATCTGCTTGCATTTTGAACCAAAGTTTGCTACTCTCGAGTTTGCGCATGTGAACTACATTCCGAACCTATTGTGTACACACATCTCTCTCTTTCTCTCTCTTTCTCTCTCTTTCTCTCTCTCTCTCTCTCTCTCTCTCTCTCTCTTTCTCTACATCTCTATTTCTCTCGATTTGAAATTTTGGTAAGAATCACACATACTGTAGCACCCTTTCTCTTTCTTTGTGTTTTCCCTTTTATAATTTCTCTTCTCTTTCGTTTTGGAGGAGCTTTTTGGCATCAAATCTTTGGAATTCAACCAAGGGCAACATTAAGTGGACCTTGATGACAACGCTCCAAAAAATTACATCGATGTAAGTGATTGTTTTGTTTTCGATTGATATAGAGTGAGATAGAGAGAGATGAAAGAAAGAGAGAGATCTAGAGAAACATAGAGAGAGAGAGAGAAAGAGAGAGAGAGAGATGAAAGAGAAAGATAGAGAGAGAGTGAAAGAGAGAGAGATGCATACATACATACACACACATATGCATACACATACTCACATACATATTACATACACACATGCATATTACATACACACTCACATACATATTACATACACACATACATACATACACACATGCATATTACATACACACTCACATATGTATACACACACATATGTGCATACACACATGCATATGCATACATACATACACACACATATGCATGTACACACACACATACATACATACACACATGCATATTACATACACACACACATATATATACACACTCACATATGTATACACACTCACATATGTATACACACACATGCATACATGCACATACACATACACACACATCACATATACATACACACATACACACATATACATGTTTTAGGGTTAGGGTTTTAGGCTTAGGGTTTATGAATTTCTCTTTTCTTTTGTTTTGCAAGAGATTTTTGGCATTAGTTCTTTGGAAGGAAAACATTAAGTGGACTTTCACGACAACGCTCCAAACAATTACATCGATGTAAGTGATTGTTTTGTTTTCGATTGATATAGAGTGAGATAGAGAGAGAGAGATGAAAGAAAGAGAGAGATACATACACACATATTTGCATGTACACACACATACATACATGCATACACACATGCATATTACATACTGTAGTACCCCTCCTCCTTTCCCTCACTCTTGCTAGGCATGCAGGAAGTCCGAAGAAGATAGAATAGAAAGTCAAGCATGAAGCAACGAAAAGGCAAATGTCTGTAACTTGTAGGTCTGTAATACCTCTTCAGATAAGATACAGGTGGATGCTGAAGCATGCAAGGGAGCTTTCCAAAATGGTCATCTTGTTCTTCTTTTCCCAAACTTGCATGATGCTCTCTATCCTCATTCTTCATTTGGCATCAAAATGATGTTAGGGATAGGTTCCCTTCAGCCTTAGAGTATGAAGATAAACATATAGAGCTTATGTTCAGATATGTGAGCTACCCCATCGTCATGGCTTCTACAATCGGGGCATTGCTACTAGGTGGAGATGAGTCTGGACTCTGGAGAATCTTTCTCCCATTGCTACTAGGTGGAGATGAGTCTGGACTCTGGAGAATCTTTCTCCCTCACTATCTCTCTCTCTCTCTCTCTCTCTCTCTCTCTCTCTCTCTCTCTCTCTCTCTCTCTCTCTCTCTCTCTCTCTCTCTCTCTCTCTCTCTCTCTCTCTCTCTCTCTCTCTCTCTCTCTCTCTCTCTCTCTCTCTCTCTCTCTCTCTTCCCCCCCTTCTTCTCTCTCTTCCCCCGCCATCCCCGCTGCTCCCCGCCCTCCGCCCATCACCCCCGCCCCTCCCTCCGCAGCCTTCCACCCACCACTCCCGCCTACACCCGCCCCTCACCCCGCACCCCTCCGCCCACCACTCCCGCCTACACCCGCCCCTCACCCCGCACCCCTCCGCCCACCACTCCCGCCTACACCCGCCCCTCACCCCGCACCCCTCCGCCCACCACTCTCGCCTACACCCGCCCCTCACCCCGCACCCCTCCGCCCACCACTCCCGCCTGCACCCGCCCCTCACCCCGCACCCCTCCGCCCACCACTCTCGCCTACACCCGCCCCTCACCCCGCACCCCTCCGCCCAACACTCCTCCGCCCTCCTCCACCACTTCCCCCACGCGTCCCCACCCTCCTCCACCCCCTGCCACACACACTCACCCACATACACAAACACACACACCCCCATGTGGTCAGTAAGAGCACACATGACACTTAAGGTGGTTTCTATATCATAATGAAGGAAGGGAGGAATACATGATTTCAGATACTTACGAGTGGAGTTGTTCGATGGGCACTATTCTTGAGGATGGTGTATGGTAATGACCGTGATGCTGACACAATGACTTTTGGGAGCTCAGAGGAATGCTATTTGAAGCCTCACATGATTAAACCACTACATGAACACTAGGACTGGATGAGCAGATGGACCAGTCGGCATCATATGAATTGCTGGGGATTAAATCAGTGAGGAAGTAACAAAACTACAAAATGAGAATCTCGGATGGCAGGTGAAGAGGTAAAAGGTAATTTTCAAAAGTGAAAGGGGATAAAACAAATGTTTCCGCCAACCATTCACGGCGACTACCTATTTTTGTGGATCTAATTCAAATCAAGTGGAATATTTGACCTACCCCCCAATTTTGGGTGATCAACCGGCACGTGGTCAGTGGACGTGAAGAATCGGCAAGGCCCTCTTGGCCTATTGAGACCTATAAAATCAAGGGATTTGTGCTCATTTGGGTACACTGGGGTACATGTACACGGTACAACAATTTTGGAGTTACTTTGACGCGTGTATACGTGCAGAAGTTCTCTCTTGCACTTGGTGGTTTCAAGCCTATTGTAGGAGCTACTCTGTAGTGTGGATACAGAGGGTAGGCTTCTCAGTGGAGGGCTATGAGCACTATAGTGTAAGAGAGTGTCTTGGATTTTCTTTCTTTTCTGTGAGACACTATTGGTGTTAGGATCTATTCTCATGAGCAATTCCTTCATCATTTGTATTGATCTGTATTTATCTGCATAGAGTACCACGAAGCTCTGAGCATTAGTTTTTGAGCATTTCCTTGACAAATCTTGTAATCATCTGAATCGAATCCAGAAGTGTATGGTCTTCCTTGGTCAATTGTTGTTCATATTTTCTGAAGTATGTACCACTCTGTGCAATCCTTGTTATCTACCTGCTCACAGAAATATTAAAGGGTATACTTCCCTAAAGAGAACCCCCCTTGAGTAGGCGATGTACTGGATGTGTTAATCTTTAATCTCTACTCTTGTTAAAAGCGGATACCCCAGTACCTCCTCTACAGTTTGGCACGCCTGGTGGGACCTTTGCATTTCTGTGAGAGGTATTTTTGCCCTATTACATTTGCAAGTAGGTACATGACCCATACACGGGCAGATAAGGAGTCTCTTCGTGTTCGGAGGAGCCTTAACAAGTTAGCCATAACCACGACTAGTGAGTCTACCTCCCCTCTGCCGTCCCTAAATTTATCTATTGATTTGGGTGCGACACCATTGTCGAAAGAGGGGTATAGGAGAACTCTAGACTTCTCCTCAGATACGTCCGAAGAAACACCAGTACAAATGGAGGATCTCTCTCATTTACTCTCCAGATTAAATATCAAATTCCCTACCTTCAAGGGACAAGCCTATGAGGATGCTAATGATCATGTGAGGAGATTCATCTCTTTATGTCGTGGAAGAGGTCTAGAAAATAGAGAGGATGCAATGCTGGCACTCTTTCCATCCACATTGGAGGGTCTTGCAGATAAATGGTATAGTCAATATGCAGATGGCCATTTCACTACATGGGAGGCTCTGAAGGCGGCATTCTCACAGACATTCCGACCAAGTGATTCCTCGGAAAGAGCTCTAGATCAGCTAGAGAATTTGAAGCTAAGACCAGGTGAATCCTTTCATGAACTTCACACTAGAACAAAAGCACTTGTTGCACGTCTGCCACATGCTCCAGGTGACTTTTTGGTTAAAAAGTGGATCGAAAAGGCTCTGCGTAGGTCATCTCAGCAGAAGCTTCGTGAATCTCTTAGATTGGATGCGACCCTCAATGATTTTGTTGCAGTGGCATCACGCATTGAAGAAGCAAGGCAACATTTTGAAGGGGATACACAACCTAAGTATGTTGCAGACCTGGATCCTATTGAGCAACTAAGGAGGGAACTGGAGGCATTGAAGATGCAACAAAATCAACAAGAAGAGAAGGTCTTGCCACCACTGCGTCGAACTGATGATGAAGTGGCCCAACTTCGCCGAGAATTAGAAGACTTGAAGACCACTCAGGATATAAGGAGACAAATTTGGTGTACAATCTGTAACAACAATGGACATTCCAATGCTAATTGCCCTATTAAGGTAAGCTGTCAATTTTGTGGAAAAGATGGTCATGAAGTAAGAGATTGCTATTACCTCAAGGGTACACAGCAGAGAGGTAACCCTCAAACTTTGAATTCATATTATGCTAGTACTTCAAATACACCTAATAGAGAGGAGAATAGGCCTGCAAAGCCTAGATATAATAGACCCTTGATGTGCTATCGTTGTGGTGAATATGGTCACATGCAAAATAGGTGTTCCCTCCCAGAAGATGCACCTCCTTGTCAACATTTTCCAGAGGCCAAGGATCATTATACCAAAGATTGCCCAAGAGGTCGTCCTGCTCCAATTCATATGATTGTAGTCTCTCCACATGAAGAAGGAAAAACCACTCTGACTTATGCTGTTTCATCCTCTGCAATGCCCATGATGACTAGAGCTAGGCAAGCAGCTGCAACCCAGAGAGATGAACAACAAGGATTTCAGGATAAAGAGGAAGAAAAGGAGTCTGGATGGAAGGACCAAGCACAAATTGAAGGAGCTTATAATAAGATGACTACTTCTCTAAAGGGCCAACCAACAAGTCTGCAAGAAAACACTCAGGAGGTAAACATTGAACAGATCTTGAAAGGTATTCATCACAAGGTTAGTCTATATGAACTTATAAGGATGGATTCAAAAATAAGAAGTGACTTACTGAAGATTATACACTCTGCTCACTTGGTCCAATCACCTAGTATAGATGGTTTCATGGTTGATTTTCCCCCTGCACCCTTAGCGGATTACCAAAGCTCAAGATTATCTATTTGTATAAAGGATGAAACTCTCATAGGTGTGATCATAGATGGAGGCTCTGGTATCAATTTAATGCCAGATTTTACAATGAAGAAGTTGAAATTGAGCCCCACCAAGTTGGCACCATTCACGGTTACATTAGCAGATCAACATCGGGTTGCGCCACTTGGCATTATTGAAAAGGTATTGATGGTAGTACAGGGCTGCCACTTTGTTTTAGATTTTGTTGTTATTGCCCTTCCACAGGAGACTTCCTATCCTTTGCTCCTGGGGAGACCTTGGCTGAGACAAGCAAAAGCTTTGCAAGATTGGGGAAAAAATAAACTATGGATTTCAACAAGCACCAATAGCCAACTGCAACTACACTTAGAAGAAGGATTTGATTCAGGAAAAACCACTGGATATACTGTGGATACTCAGGTAATGCCCTCTCTACCCCAAGAAGAGGATACCTTGTTAAATTGGATGATGGGAAGTGCAGAGTGTTGCACAGTGGAGATTAATGAAATTGAGGAAGAAGTTGCAGATAAGGTAATTACAGGAAAGGGCAATGAAGACCACAAGGTGTTGGAGAATGAGCAATTGCAGGAAAGCACAAGCCTTGAGGAAGCAACCCAGATAAAAGTATTAGAGGTAGAAGATTTTGAACCTAAGGGCAGAGAAGATCTTCCTTTCTCAGATATACCTCAAGGATGGATGGAAGAACATGTTGCAGAATATAAATTAAACTCCACTCCTGCATATAGTGGAGATGATTTCTCAAGCAAGACCAGTCCTGAAACATTGGTTCAAGAAGTAAATTTAGGGGATGAAGAGAACCCTCAAATGGTCCATTTGGCATCCTGGTTGTGGCATTATCCTCCCTTGTTACAGAAGGTAACTTCTTTGCTTTTTACTTATAAAAGTGTCTTCGCATGGTCCTACAAGGATCTAACAGGAATACCAGAAGAGCTTGGGTTACATCGGATACCCTTAGTTGAGGGAGCCGCATCTGTAAGAAGTAGGCCATATCGACTCAATCCGAAGTATGCAAAGGCGGTAAAAGCGGAGATTACAAAACTAGAGGAAGCAGGTATAATTGTGCCAGTAGAACATTCCAGATGGCTTTCTTCTATGGTTATTGTGCCCAAGAAAAATAGTGGAAAAATAAGAGTATGTGTTGATTTCCGTGCTTTGAATAAAGTGACTATTCAAGATGGATTTCCTCAGCCCTTCACAGAGCAAGTACTTGAAGAGGTAGCTGGTCACACTTTGTATAGTTTCTTGGATGGTTTTAGTGGCTACAATCAGATAGTGATCCATCCTGATGATAGGGACAAAACAGCCTTTGTCACTCCCTGGGGCACTTATGTCTATACTCGAATGGCTTTTGGTTTGAAGAATGCACCGGCTTCATTTAATAGAACGATGTATCTGATATTGGGCAAATGGTTAACGACCTTTCTACGCATTTTCATGGATGACTTTTTAGTATTTTCAGGTACAGATAGAAGGGCAGCAGTTCAAGATTTCCATGACCATTTGGAAAATCTAAAAGAAATTTTTGAGCAATGTCTCGAAACAGGTTTGAAATTGAATCCTGATAAATGTCACTTTTTGGTCACTAAGGGCACTCTTCTTGGTCACATGATATCTGCGGAAGGTATAACGGTTGACCCTGCAAAGGTTACAGCTATTCTTTCCATGCCAATTCCACAAAGCCCAAAGGAAGTGCAAAGTTTCTTGGGCCATGCAGGGTATCACAGAAGATTCATTAGGATGTATTCAGAAATTGCTAAGCCCTTGTCAAGGCTTACCAGTAAAAAGATCCCTTTCTCATGGAGTGCTGAAGCCGACAAAGCATTTTGTGAACTAAAGTTGAGGCTATGTACTGCTCCACTTTTAAGTGTTCCTAATTGGTCATTGGAATTTCATGTGCATACAGATGCTAGTCTTCATGCTGTTGGTGCAGTTCTAGCTCAACCATCATCTCACAAAGTGGATAGACCTATCTCTTATGCAAGCAGACTACTCAACCAAGCTGAAAGAAATTACAGTACAACGGAAAGAGAAGGTTTGGCTATCGTATTTGCTCTTCAAAAGTTCCGACATTATCTCCTTGGTGTACATTTCATTGTTATTTCTGATCATCAGCCCTTGAAGTATTTGATAAACAAGCCTAGAGTAGCTGGAAGGATTTGGAGATGGTTACTCCTATTTCAAGAATTTAATTTTGATATTCATATTAAGCCAGGAAAAGAGCACTACATGGCAGATCAAGTGTCCAGGACGGCAATGAGCGAAAAGGCAACAGGTATTAATGATGAATTGGTGGATAGCAATCTTTTTCTAGTAGCAATCCGGACTGGTTGGTATGATGAAATTCTCCATGTTCTTACTACTGGAAAGATCCCAGAACACTTGACACCTGTAGAAAAGAGAAGATTGCTACTGAAAACCAAAGCGTATTCTCTTATAAATGGAAAGTTATATAAATACTGTCAGGATGATATATTGAGAAGGTGTGTCTATCCAGAGGAGGTAAATCTTCTGCTAGAGGCTGCACACAATGAAGGACATCTAAAGGGGGAAGAATTGGCTCACAGAATCATCCACAAAGGTTTGTGGTGGCCTCATATTTTCAAGGATGCAATCAAGTTTTCTAAAGAATGCCACATCTGCCAGAGGTGTGCTCCCACGCCAACCAGATTGAATTTCCAACCATTGGTCATATCTACAGGATGGCTCCCATTTGAACGATGGGGTCTTGATTTCATAGGGCCAATTAGCCCAACTGGGCAACTAGGAGGTAAAAAGTATATTTTGATGGCCACATGCTATGCCACTAAATGGATAGAGGCTAAAGCTACTGTGGACTGCACGGCTTTAACAGTAGCTAAATTTATGTATAAACGTATTTTCTCAAGATTTGGTTGCCCACTGGAAATTACTAGTGATAGGGGCACACATTTTGTAAATCAATTGCTCCAGTTTATATTTGACAGGTACAAAATCTTCCATAAAAAATCTTGTGCCTATTACCCAAGGGCAAATGGCCAAGCAGAGAGTTCCAATAAGATTTTGATTGGACTACTTCGCAAATTATCTTTTGATCATCAAAGCTCTTGGCCACTAGTACTAATTGGTGCAATTTGGGCTTTCAGAACCACGAGGAGGGGAACCACAGGCGAAACTCCATTTCGCTTAGTTTATGGAAAAGAGGCATTGGCACCATTTGAGTTCATTATCAGAAAGGAAATAGGAATCAAAACTATTGGAATTGAACCACCCATTCAAAGACTGGTGGCATTAGAAGAATACAGAGAAGGGGCAATGCAAAAACTTCAAGTAACACAAGAAGAGCGCAAAAGATTGCATGACAGGTATCTGAGATCCAACGAAGTTCAAGAAGGGTCCATGGTTTTAGTGCATCAGGTCCCAGCAATTTCAACTAAATTGGCACCTAAATGGGTAGGACCTTATAAGGTGATCAAGGTATTGCCACATGGTGCAGTGCATTTGGAAGATCTGTAGGGTAAAAGGATTCCCATGGTCAATATCTCCAGGGTGAAGAAGTATCTGAATTAGGTCGAAATGGAAGCACTCCACCCCTTGTACATACCGTGTTTCTTTTCAGTAATTGCAGTATAACTAGACGGTGCAAAAGCTTGATGTGGGGGTCTGTAGTACCCCTCCTCCTTTCCCTCACTCTTGCTAGGCATGCAGGAAGTCCAAAGAAGATAGAAGAGAAAGTCAAGCATGAAGCAACGAAAAGGCAAATGTCTGTAACTTGTAGGTCTGTAATACCTCTTCAGATAAGATACAGGTGGATGCTGAAGCATGCAAGGGAGCTTTCCAAAATGGTCATCTTGTTATTCTTTTCCCAAACTTGCATGATGCTCTCTATCCTCATTCTTCATTTGGCATCAAAATGATGTTAGGGATAGGTTCCCTTCAGCCTTAGAGTATGAAGATAAACATCTAGAGCTTATGTTCAGATATGTGAGCTACCCCATCGTCATGGCTTCTACAATCGGGGCATTGCTACTAGGTGGAGATGAGTCTGAACTCTGGAGAATCTTTCTCCCATTGCTACTAGGTGGAGATGAGTCTGGACTCTGGAGAATCTTTCTCCCTCACTATCTCTCTCTCTCTCTCTCTCTCTCTCTCTCTCTCTCTCTCTCTCTCTCTCTCTCTCTCTCTCTCTCTCTCTCTCTCTCTCTCTCTCTCTCTCTCTCTCTCTCTCTCTCTCTCTCTCTCTCTCTCTCTCTCTCTCTCCTCCCCCGTCCCTGCCTCTCTCTCTCTCTCTCTCTCTCTCTCTCTCTCTCTCTCTCTCTCTCTCTCTCTCTCTCTCTCTCTCTCTCTCTCTCTCCCTCCCTCCCTCTCTCTCTCTCTCTCTCTCTCTCTCTCTCTCTCTCTCTCTCTCTCTCTCTCTCTCTCTCTCTCTCTCTCTCTCTCTCTCTCTCTCTCTCTCTCTCTCTCTCTCTCTTCCCCCCCCTTCTTCTCTCTCTTCCCCCGCCATCCCCACTGCTCCCCGCCCTCCGCCCATCACCCCCGCCCCTCCCTCTGTAGCCTTCCCCCACCACTCCCGCCTACACCCGCCCCTCACCCCGCACCCCTCCGCCCACCACTCCCGCCTACACCCGCCCCTCACCCCGCACCCCTCCGCCCACCACTCCCGCCTGCACCCGCCCCTCACCCCGCACCCCTCCGCCCACCACTCCCGCCTACACCCGCCCCTCACCCCGCACCCCTCCGCCCAACACTCCTCCGCCCTCCTCCACCACTTCCCCCACGCGTCCCCACCCTCCTCCACCCCCTGCCACACACACTTACCCACATACACAAACACACACACCCCCATGTGGTCAGTAAGAGCACACATGACACTGAAGGTGGTTTCTATATCATAATGAAGGAAGGGAGGAATACATGATTTCAGATACTTACGAGTGGAGTTGTTCGATGGGCACTATTCTTGAGGATGGTGTATGGTAATGACCGTGATGCTGACACAATGACTTTTGGGAGCTCAGAGGAATGCTATTTGAAGCCTCACATGATTAAACCACTACATGAACACTAGGACTGGATGAGCAGATGGACCAGTCGGCATCATATGAATTGTCGGGGATTAAATAAGTGAGGAAGTAACAAAACTACAAAATGAGAATCTCGAATGGCAGGTGAAAAGGTAAAAGGTAATTTTCAAAAGTGAAAGGGGATAAAACAAATGTTGCCGCCAACCATTCACGGCGACTACCTATTTTTGTGGATCTAATTCAAATCAAGTGGAATATTTGACCTACCCCCCAATTTTGGGTGATCAACCGGCGCGTGATCAGTGGACGTGAAGAATCGGCAAGGCCCTCTTGGCCTATTGAGACCTATAAAATCAAGGGATTTGTGCTCATTTGGGTACACTGGGGTACATGTACACGGTACAACAATTTTGGAGTTACTTTGACGCGTGTATACGTGCAGAAGTTCTCTCTTGCACTTGGTGGTTTCAAGCCTATTGTAGGAGCTACTCTGTAGTGTGGATACAGAGGGTAGGCTTCTCAGTGGAGGGCTATGAGCACTATAGTGTAAGAGAGTGTCTTGGATTTTCTTTCTTTTCTGTGAGACACTATTGGTGTTAGGCTCTATTCTCATGAGCAATTCCTTCATCATTTGTATTGATCTGTATTTATCTGCATAGAGTACCACGAAGCTCTGAGCATTAGTTTTTGAGCATTTCCTTGACAAATCTTGTAATCATCTGAATCGAATCCAGAAGTGTATGGTCTTCCTTGGTCAATTGTTGTTCATATTTTCTGAAGTATGTACCACTCTGTGCAATCCTTGTTATCTACCTGCTCACAGAAATGTTAAAGGGTATACTTCCCTAAAGAGAACCCCCCTTGAGTAGGCGATGTACTGGATGTGTTAATCTTTAATCTCTACTCTTGTTAAAAGCGGATACCCCAGTACCTCCTCTACACATACACACACACATATAAATACACACTCACATATGTATACACACACATATGTGCATACACATGCATATGCATACACACATACACACACATATGCATGTACACATACATACATACATACACACATGCATATTACATACACACTCACATATGTATACACACACATATGTGCATACACACATGCATATGCATACATACATACACACACATGCATGTACACACACACATACATACATACACACGCACATATTAATACACACTCACATATCTATACACACACATGCATACATGCACACACACATACACACACATCACATATACATACACACATATACATGTTTTAGGGTTAGGGTTTTAGGATTAGGGTTTTCAAATTTCTCTTTTCTTTTGTTTTGCAGGAGATTTCTGGCATTGATTCTTTGGAATTTGACAAGAGATGATGTCAATTGGGCTTTGATGAGAGCATTCAAAAGAATTACATTGATGTAAGTGATTGTTTTGTTCTTTATTATAAATAGAGATATAGAGAGAGAGAGAGAGAGAATAAGAGAGAGAGAGAAAGAGGGAGAGAGAGAGAGATGAAAGAGAGAGAGAGAGAGAGAGATAAAGAGAGAGATATAGATAGAGAGAAAGAGAGAGACATAGAGATACATACACAAAGATGCATACATTTTACATACACATATGCATATGCAAAGAGAGAGACATAGAGATACATACACAGAGATGCATACATATTACATACACATATGCATATGCATACATACACACAAACACACATATACATGTTTTAGGGTTATGGTTTTAGGATAAGGGTTTTTTACTTTTACACATATACACACATAATACATCCACACATGCACACATATACACATGCATACACACATACACATACACATACACATACACATACACATACACATACACATCCACATACACATACACATACACATACACATACACATACACATACACATACACATACACATACACATACACATACACATACACATACACATACACATACACATACACATACACATACACATACACATACACATACACATACACATACACATACACATACACATACACATACACATACATACATACATACACACATACAGACACACATACATACATACATACATACATACATATATACACACATACACATAGAGAGAGAGAGAGTCACACGCACACACATGCATACATACACACATGTGACATATACATACACACATATGCATGTTTTAGGGTTAGGGTTAGGGTTAGGGTTTTTGGCTTTTACATATATACACACATATGAACACATAATACATATGCACATACACATATATATACACGTGCATACACACATACACACATACACATATGTGACATATACATACACACATATGCATGTTTTAGGGTCAGGGTTTTTGGATTTTACATATAGACATACATGCATGCACACATATACACATATAAACACATAATACATATACACATACACATATATATACACATGCATACACACATACACACATATACATGTTTTAGGTCTAGGTCTTCAGAATTAGGGGTTTAGGATTTTTACATAGATACACATATGCATACACACACATACACATATATATATTCACCTACACATATATATACACACTCATACACACATACACCTATTTTAGGTCTAGGTCTTTAGGATTACAGTTTTAGGGTTTTTACACATGCAGATAAATATTTACACATATAGAAATATACACACATAATACATGTACACATACACATGTATATACATTGGCAGACACACATATACATGTGTTCTAGTTGTTGCTTATAAGTATCATGTCTATGTGTCCCATTTCTTTGTACACGATTCATGATTCATTTTGCTCATGTCTTTTGTATTTGAGAGTATGTTTTGCTTTATCAACTCATTTTTTGTTGCCTGTCATACATGTCACATGTAGTTGGGTTTTTCTTGGGCAGAGTGGATTGTCTTTTGCTACACAAGAGCATGGGAATGTTGCTGTAGCAAGAGACAACACACTCTGCCCAAAAAAAGTTTGCAGATATGGTCATCGGTATAGGCGACGGTATAAGCGTCGGTATCCCTAGGCACATACCGATGCTTATACCGACCATTTTGCCCAGGGGCATACCATAACTTATACCGCCGCATATACCGACGCTCATACCGATGCATATACCGACGCTTATACCGACGCTTATACCGACGCTTATACCGATGCTTATACCGACGGTTTGGTTCCGACGCCTACACTGACCCTTACACCAACGTCGGGGCAAAATTGCGCCCGTTCATTTTCGTCGGTAGAAGCCTCGGTATACACCTGCTGTGTTGTAGTGTTATCGTGATGTTCGATAAATTATCTAATGGTTTGTATTGCATGGATACATACAAGAGGGCTGCCTCAAATGCCTTGGTTGCTCATACTTTTTCCATGGCTGAAATGGAGCTTTGGCATGCTTGTTTTGGTCACTTGAACTTCAATAGTTTGCTTTAATTGCAAAAGAAGGACATGGTTATTGGTTTTCCTACAGTTGAGTCCATTGAAAAGCATGCATGTGAAGGTTGCATTCTTGGAAAAATGCATCATTCTTCTTTTCCGAAAGATAGTCATACACACACTACAAGAAAATTGCAGCTTGTTCATAGTGATGTATGTGGTCCCATCAAGACTACATCATAATCCTTAGGATGATAAGGAGTAATGTAATACACGCAGGGTAAGTTTAGAACCATATGTATATAAGTCAATGATGTAAAGAAATAAATGAGGAGATTCATTAGAAGACGTGTCTTAGAGATAGATGTGAAGAGAGTCATCTTCAAAAAATAGCGATGAGTATTTCGTAGATTTCTCTCACTCTGATCATGTGGATCAGAAATCCTTTTGTACACATCTAATCTAGAAGCTAATGAAGCTATGTTCAGAGTTTTATGATTTAATTCCTTTCCTATTGTGAGAATGATCCATAGGAACATTTGTATGTAGGATTAGTAGATAGACTTCTCAGAGTCGCGCACTTTTCCGTGTCAATGTTTTGCTTAGATCTCAGTGCACAGTGTAGAGTTTTTAATGATTGAGCATTCAAAATATAACTTAGAAGGTAAAGAAGCTATGGCTAAAAGCATTTAGCAAAACACGATCTGTGCTGTGAGAAATCAACTTAAGAAGTTGACCATGTCAAAGTCACCATTTCTGGAAGACAGGTTTTGACACAGATTTGATCTAAAAGATCAAATTACAAATCTAGTGGTTCTTTTGAAGAACTAATGATTAATATAGCTGCGCAAAGGTAGTGTGAATACGTGAGTAACATTGAATGAATAAATTTGAAGTATTATGAAGAAATTGAAGCTTATGTCTGATGCAGATTCTTGAAGATGAAGAAAACCTCTTACAGAGAAGTATTTCTTGATATATGTGAAAGATAATTTGAAGTTTCTGTAAAGTTTGATTTATTCTTGATATAGTGGAGTTCTTAAGTCAAGATAAATCAAATATTTGGAGATTAAAAGGTCTCTAATAGTGGTATCAGAGTTGAAGGTGCAATACAAGTGAAGTAAGGGCATTGGAAGTCCCGACTGCTGCAGATATTGAAGTTCCTTCTATTTGAAGGTGGACAAGGACAAATTCTTGCAGATAACTTGCAGAAGTACAAAGTACGAGCTCAAACGATAAAAAAAGATTGAAGTTTCATATTGAAGGTACACTTTATTATCAAAAATCATAGTAATTGGAGATACAGAAGATCAAAAATGGGAGAAAGCTTGTAGATTGATAAGCTAGATTGGGAGAACTATCCAGCTTGGTCCATGAGGATGGAGGCACACCTCATGAGAAAAGATTTGATGGCATTTATTACAGCAGATGAAGAAAATCCTGAGTTTGCATATCCTAGTATTCCAACTAGGGAAGAGCTTGCAGATTTGAAGACTTGGATGAGAAAGGATGCTCAAGCTAGGAGCATTATTTACATGGCTGTAAGTGATTATCTTCTACCTCACATGAGAGGATTGGAAAGTGCCACAGATGTTTGGAATGCTTTGGGAGAGCATTTCCAAAACACAACCAAGTCTAGGAAGTCCTCATTATGGGCAGAGTTTACAACTTTCAAGAAGAAGAGTTCACAATCAATTTCAGATTATGTGGCAAGGATGAAGGATATTGCAGATAGCTTGGGAGCAGTAGATGAAGACATTGAAGAGGATAAGTTGGTAAGGCAAATACTTACAGGTCTGAGAGGAGATGAGAAGTGGAAGCCTTTCATATTATCCATAGAATTGTCACTTGATCACTTTACTCCTGATCTTAATCAATTGCTATGACACATGCTAACTTTTGAGCAGGACAATAAGGGAGATAATGACAAGAGTGCAAGTCAAGCCATGTACTCCAAGGACAAGAAAAAGAATGGCAAAGGGAAGCAGTCAACTGATGATGAAGGATCTTCAAGTCAAGCTAACTTTACAAAAGGAAAGATGAACTTCAGAGGTAAAGGAAGAGGAGGTAAGAACAAAGATAATACTAAAGCTTGTTGGATTTGTGGCAGAACCAATCATTTGGAAAATGATTATTGGTTTAACAATCAAAATGGTGGAAGCAATAATCAGAGTTTTAATCAAAGAGGTAGAGGAGGCAGAAATCAAAGAGGCAATTTTAGAGGAAGAGGTGGTAGGACATCATATGCTAAAGGAGGTGGAAGAAGCTTTCAACCTCAATCTTTCAACAACAATTATTATAACTATGCATCAGATCAGAAGGATGATATGACTCTTATCTTGAATGCAACTCATGAATCAGTAGGAGAAGATCAAAGGGTGTTTTATATTGACTCAGGATGTAGCAATCATCTAAGATTGATGACTGATATGGAAGCAAAGGTGAATGGACATACAGTTCAAACAGGTGACAATACAAAGCATAAAGTGGAGAGCATTGGATCAGTGAAGACAAATAGTGGAAGTACACTCTTGAGCAAGGTACTTTATGTTCCTACTATTCCTAAAAATCTGATAAGTGTAGGGCAAATTGTGGAGAAAGGATATGAAGTCAGATTCACAAATGATGGTGTGTATGTGCAAGATCGAAATCAAGGATATAGAAACATAATTGCAGGTAAAAAGGAAGGAAGGTTGTTTACTCTCAAAGTTAAAGGTAATGTGGGACATGCTTTATTTACTTATGGAAGTCAAAAGGTGTCTGAATTAGACCTATGGCATAAAAGGCTAGGTCATTTTAATGAGAGAGCCATAAAGGAAAGTTCAAGGAATGATGTGGTGCTTGGTTTGCCAAAAGCTGAAGGGCAACACATGGTGTACAGGTGTGAAGCTTGTCAATTAGGTAAAGCACACAAAAATTCATACAATAAATCAGGATATAAATATTCAAATATGCTTGAATTCGTAAATGGATCCAGATATTATGTGTTGTTTGTTGATGATGCAACCAGATGGATTACTTTATATGTAATCAAGGACAAATCAGAAGTGTTCAAGGCCTTCGAGCATTATCATGCTTATGCATGTATACTCCAACAAAAGAACAAGTTGCAGATATGATGACAAAAAACTTGGATGGACCTAAGCTACAGAGATTCAAAGAGATGGCAGGAGTGAAGAAGAATGGAATAATCACAATTAGTGATCGAGGGGGAGCTGTTGGAACAAACCAATCACAAATTAGTGATCACAAAGAACTTGAAGCAAGCTTATGATCAGATTGAAGTGGAAGAAGACACTTGAGAAAGTGAAGAGATCTCAGAAGTGAAATTTGTATACATATGTACATTACAGTTGGAAATTCTTGTAATCTGAGTAGAGATAATCCTTAGGATGATAAGGAGTAATGTAATAGATGCGGGATAAGTCTAGAACCATATGTATATAAGTCAATGATGTAAAGAAATACATGAGGAGAGTCATTAGAAGACAAGTGTCTTAGAGATAGATGTGAAGAGAGTCATCTTCAGAAAATAGCGATGAGTATTTCGTAGATTTCTCTCAGTCTGATCATGTGGATCAGAAATCCTTTTGTACACATCTAATCTAGAAGCTAATGAAGCTATATTCAGAGTTTTATGATCTAATTCCTTTCCTACTGTGAGAATGATCAATAGGAACACTTGTATGTAGAATCTGCAGATAGATTTCTCAGAGTCGCACACTTTTCCGTGTCAATGTTTTGCTTAGATCTCAGTGCACAGTGTAAAGTTCATAATGAATCAGCATTCAAAATCTAAGTTAGAAGGTAAGGAAGCTATGGCTAAAATCATTTAGGAAAACGGAATGTGTGCTGTGAGAAATCAACTTAAGAAGTTGACCATATCAAAGTTGCCATTTGTGGAAGACAGGTTTTGACACAGACATGATCTAAAATAACAAATTAAAAATCTAGTGCTTCTCTTGAAGAACTAATGATTAATATAGTTGTGCAAAGGTAGTGTGAATACGTGAGTATCATTTGAATGAATAAATTTGAAGTATTATGAAGAAATTGAAGAGAGAACTCATTTGCAATCGAAGCTTTCCATTGTTCCTCTCTTTGATCTTACCTTGTGCGTGTGTGTGTATGTGTATGCATCTTTGTGTGCTTTCACTCATGCACTTGTGCCTTCACTTGCTCCTGGTCTTCATACCGCTCCTCACGTCTCCGCGGATTGACAAGTAAAGGAGGTGGTGCTTACGCTTGAGCTACACCAAATTTTGGCGCCGTTGCCGGGGAGAGAGCTTCGAGGACGAGCGTTGTGATGGTAAGATCGTAGAATTGCGACGTTGGAAGGTAAAAAAACTCTCATTTCTGTTATTTTCTGATTTTTCTTCTTCATCTTCTTCATCATCATCATCTCCACCTTCTTCCATCTTCTTCTTCATAGAAATTTCTTGTTTTTTAGTGCATTTTCACCATTTCCATACCATTCTTCATGCATTATTGTGTGAGAAGGAGTTAGGAGGTGCAAGGTAGAGCAAGCGCTGTGTTTTTTCATGATTTTCTGCACATACGGAGCTCGCCATTGCTCGGCGCTCAAAAATTCGAAGTCCCCGCCAAAAAATGCGATTTTGTGATGAAAATCACAATTCTGTGAAAATTCAAAATTTTTTGAAAAATCACGATTCTTTATTTTCCGCCTAAAAGCATGTGGAAAAGAACACGATTCTATGGTTGTGCTCAAAATTGCGATTCTCACAAATCACGATTTTCAGCAAAAAAACAAAAAAAAACACGATTATGAGAAAACACGATTCTGTGGTTGTGCTCAAAATCGCGATTCTCACAAATCATGATTTTTAGCCAAAAACACGATTTTTTGTAAAAACACGATTCTCTAGGACAAAATCGCGATTCTCTAGAACACAATACTCTAAAACACGATTTTGTGAAAACACAATTCTCTGTAAACAATCGCGATTTTCATGTCAAAAACACGATTCTGAGAAAACACGATTCTGTGGTTGTGCTCAAAATCGCGATTCTCATAAATCACGATTCTCTGAGACAAAATTGCGATTCTCTAAAACACGATTCTCTAAAAACACGATTTTCATCCAAGGTACAAAATTGCGATTTTCAAAACACGATTTTATGAACCACGATTCTCTGAAACACGATTCTGTGGTCAAAATCGCGATTTTCAAAAACACGATTATGTGCTCAAAATCACGATTCTTTGACTTCACAGCATCGCGATTCTCTGATTTCACACAATCGCGATTCTCTGAAAGTTCACAAAATCGCGATTCTCTTGAAGTTCACAAAATCGCGATTCTCTTGAAGTTCACAAAATCGCGATTCTCTTGATTTCACAAAATCGCGATTTTTTCCAAAAGGTCCTGTCTGCCTGTTTTGACCCCCAGGAGCCTAATTTGACATAACTTTTTCATCCAGAGTCCATTTTTTGAGCTCTATAGCTCTATAGCTCGTTGACCTTCAAGTGGGACCTGGAACCCAAGGGGACTCCAAAGGATTTTTGAACCATACCAAGGGGAAATTTTGGACTCTTAGCCAAAGCTTATGAACTTGAGATCTGGTAGACACCTAGGCAAGGATAGACAAAGCATTAGATCTTCTCAGCCCAGTGTCAACCATACAGCTAAGTCTTGGGCACAACAACTAAGTGGTCATCCTTACAGACTAAGTTCAGACACAAGTGACTCAGAAATGTCTTTTACCATGGGGAAACCTGCAAGTGGCTCAGGAACTACCCATCTACAAACACCAGAAGGTCCCTATAAGACACAGTTGGAATATATTTGGACCAACCGATTAGGTGCTCGCATCTATGAGGATGGCTTGAGGCGATCAGTGGTCCAACTCAAAAATCCAGATCAATCCTTTGGACTTGAACACCCGGTGGTCAAGTTCGAAGAGGGTTCATACATTGATAAGGAAGGAACCATGTATGTGGTTACCAACCAACCAAATAGGACCGATGAGTTTGGAAATATCATTCATGAGAATGAGATAGGAGACCTAGAACAAGGAAATGTAGGACAAGGACCCCAGACTCCTAGAGGCAAGTCAGTTTTGACCAGAGTGATCACTCCAGACTGTATCGCTCAAGACAACAAAAGCATAGAACTATTTTTGAATAGAGAAACAGAGGAATCCTTTTGGAGATTCAAGCCAGATCAACCTAGCCAATTGGGCATAGTCATCATCTACGAGTTCAAGGATCGAGAGATACTAGGCAAAGTTGTCTACCTGGATAACACGTCAGAGAAAATTTTCTTGGTAACAGAACATGATAGACAAGCATATACTTGGAAGAATGAATTGATTTTCCCTCCACCAAGATCCAATGTTTCCCATGGCCTCCAAGGAGTAGGATCATCCCAAGCTCATGAAGCCCAGAGAGAAAGAACTAGAGAGAGACGTGAGGTAAGTTTTGCACACATGGTGGGCAAAAATAGAGCAGGATTTGAAAATGAAAGACCTGAAAGAGAGAGATATCAAGCACATAGGCGACAAAGAGATGAACATGATTTTCCATTGCCTAGACCTCGAGAGCACACAAGAACCCTTAGACCCACTCAAGTGATCAAGGCAATGAAGAATTATTTTGACGGGTTAGGAGATCCTTATGATCATGTGGCTGAGTTCAAACAAGTGTTAAGAGCTGAACAGGTTGAGGATTTATTCACCCAATACGAGGTATTTGGTTTGACTCTTAAGGGCACTGCCTTGGCTTGGTTTCAACCATTGAGTAGTCGCAACTATCGCGATATAGGTCAGTTGCTAGAAGAATTCATTGTAGAATTTTCCAAGAGTGGTATCAGGCATAACACATCATCCTTGATCCACAGTTTCAAGCAAACACCCCAAGAAACAGTGCGACTAGCAGGTAGAAGGTTCAGACAGTACCTAGAAAGATGCCCTACTCCAGAGTTACCCACACCAGCCAAACAAGTGGCTTTGTTCTTAGATGCTTACTGAGCACAAATTTAAGATCATATATGTACTTGAAAGAGCCTAGATCCATAGAAGAGTGTGTGCGGACGTGCATTGACATAGAAGATAACTTGGGTGAGGAGTTAGGATTGTCCAAACTCTATAAGGATTCTGATAGTTCTACTACTCATACTTCGAAAATCTCCACGGAAATAGATGAGATAGCTGAGAAAGTTGCCAAGAAGCTAGGAGTTCAAAATAGACAAATACCAAGAGTCAGCTCATTGAATCGGTGTTATACCTGCGGAGGTGAGTCTCCTCTTTTTTCCGTATGGCACTACCAGAATTTCTGGCAGCATCCATCAATTCATCACTCAATCTTAAAGCCGTACTTCGACCTGAGCGTTTTCGACACGCACTCAATAACCACCGAATGGCCAAAGCTTTTCCTTCTGCAGGTGCTACTTCAACGGGAACTCGATAAGTTGATCCACCCACACGTTTGGTTTGCGTGACTACATCGGGAGTTACCCCACGCACTGCCTGTCGCAGAACAGACAGTGGGTTCTTATTTGTCTTTTATCTAATCCGCTTCATAGCCTGATACAAAATCTGATAAGCTAGTGATTTTTTGCCATTTTTCAGGATACGATCAACTAGCATGTTTACTAATCGATTGCGATAAACTGGGTCCGAACCCACTGTCTGTTCTGCGACAGGCAGTGCGTGGGGTAACTCCCGACACATGGCTAACGTATGCCCAATGCAAAACCAAAACATTAGAGAAAGGAATGCTCCATATTGCACTATTGAGAGAAAATACACGAACCACACGGCTCAAGATTATCCCTACAATAGGCAGGCTGTTAGAAAAACTTATCAGCAACCTTTCCAACAAGGTAGATATCAGAACCAATACCAACAGCCATATTATCGACCACAACAGCAATATCAGGCACAATATAGGCCACAACGAGTCTTGGGAAACCAACCACCAACTCTTGCCAACCTGATTCCAGTCAAGTATGCCGTGGGAGAGGAAAATCCAAATAGGGCATTGGTCCCACTAACCCCATTGATACCAGATAATGACTCTCATGCTCATAGTTCAGACTACTCCCATGAAGGTATTCCACATGCTTATTACACTGAGTCGCCTGAGCATAGTGAGATTTACCCGTATCAATATGAGGCACCACTTATGGAACAAAATTGGGAGCCCACATACTCCAATGTCATGTATGCAAATGCTAACCCTAGGCCCCAATTGAGACAAGTAAGACCACAAGCTCCTAGAGGACCATGTTTTAGATGTCAAGGCGACCATTTCCTTTGTAATTGTCCCCACCCACCATCTCCAAGTCAAGGTCAGGATATCACAATACAAGCTTTTTGTCCTAAATGTGGCAAAGACCATCTTCCCAGAGATTGTCCATGAAACCCCTCCAGTGCACCCAAGATTACACCCATTAATGTGGTAGGCTTAGTGGCCGATTCAAGTTCAAGTAGCACTAATGTGGCACCTGTACAGGCAGTAACTAGGGCACAAGCATTAAAACAAGATAAACCAACAGAGCAATCGAAGTCAAGTGAATCAGGAGAGCCTAGTAAGAGGAAAACAAGAACATGGAAAGATACCAGAGAAAAGGCCAATCGCAAGTGGAATAAAAAGTTATCGGAACTAGAAGAAAGCTTAAAAGAAGCAAAAACAAAAATAGAAGACATTGCACCTCAAAGCCCCTCGCATGCCGAAACTCCATCCACTCCACCTCATCCCACCCCACCACCCATTGTAAATAGGCCGCAACCAGGGTCTGTTCTTGCAGATCCAACCCTAGAAGGCTTGGACATGATGTTCAAGGCCTACCAGGCTCGTCTTCAAGAAGGGCCAATAGCTGCAAATCTAGACAAGAGTTACCCTAGAGCGGATTTAGAGATTGAACGAATGAAAATGTGCATGAAAATGGTAGAACAAGCTCAAGCTATACTTGAGACTAGTCAAAAGTTCAATCAGACAAACTCTGTCAAATCAGATTTGCATTTCCAAGGGTTATTAGTGAGATTAGAGCACTTGGTAAAGAAACCACAAGTTTCTTTACCTCCACAGGCTCAACTAGTTATTGAGAGAGGAAGCTCACCACCAATGGGAGCTTATGTTCCTAATTCCACGGATGTTGGAATGCCTCCTTCAATTCAACAGTACTCTCAAGAGTTCTTGCGAGAAATACAAGAAGAGAAATGGGCCAAGGAGAAGGGTAACTCCCCTCCTATTCCTGAGATTGATGATCTTCATGATCAATTTCCCCAAGACATTCCATCTATTTACGGAGATGAAGCAGAACAACAAGAAGACGAAAGATTAGATTTTGAATCTAATACCCTAGAAGAATTGCCTCAATTTCCAGGCCCATGGGAATCTGAATCTCTCCAGATTAGAGCTCCCACAATACTAGTAAGAAATGAAGACTCAGTGGTTCCAAGGAACACGGATGTCGTGAAGAACACTAAGGTTCAGTGTCATCTCACTGTAGAAGAGCTGCTCAAAGCAAAACCTGAGCTATGGAATCATGTGAAGGATCAGGCTCCAGAACTTGATTCCAACATGCCAAAAGCAGGCTCTAAGCAAAGGGTACCAGAGATACCTCGAGACAAAATAGGAGACATGTGTGAGGGTGAAGAAGGTAGTACTTATCTTCCAATCACCTACCAAGGTTACACAACCAAATCCAGACCTCTAGGATTGCTCGAAGGGATAACTCTGACCACTTATGGTGTAGAGTTTGAGCACACATTTGCTATATGTGACTTTGAGAAAAATAATGTTTATGAGATGATCCTAGGAAGACCCTTCCTACGACAATTGCAAATAGTACAGGATTGGGGAACCAACTCCTTGTACTTACAACACTTAGGGGTCACCACCAAGGTCAATTTGAAGGATTACTCCTTCAGAGATGTACCACCCCTACAGTGGAATCCTATCCACAAAGCGAAAGAAGATTCCATCTCTGTGCATTCTGAAAGTTCACCTAATCCATCATGGCTGCATGAAGATACTCATTTGTGGATGTGCAAGGTCGCAGAGGAAGAGGAAAAACGTTTAAAGGCAAGAGAAGAAGGAACTTCGCCAGGAGATAGACCAGTTAGAGATCCAGCCTACACTCCGATGATCTTTCCAGATGAGGAATTCCAGCCTCATGGCTGGCCAGAAATCTTAGCCACCATGGACATTGCTGTCAATGAAGAACAATGGACACCTCATTGTGATGAGGAGGGTTATGATATTTCAGTATTCATGTGTCAGCCCCTACTAGAAGAATGTGACCCTAGTGATGTCATAGAAGAAGAAGAGAATGACGATGATATAGAGTCCATCGTGATGGATAGCTGCTTTAACTCAGAGCAGCACTATCTAGAAGATATAGGAGCGTTCACCCAGAAAGAAGAAGAACCTCTCACAAGTATTAAAACGGTAAATTCAAAGGATGGAAGTGAGAGCAGTCAAAAGAAAAAGAAAAGAAAAGCAGTGAAAGAAGAAGAGGAGGAATCATTGTTTGAAGTACCAGAAAACTTCAAGAAATATGAAGTTGACGACCGCAAAATTTTGGTACAAATGCCTAAGAGAGAGGCCATCATAGGAGAATCATATGATAATAAAGAAAAGACCAAGAAGATTGTAGTGACCATTGAAGAGAACGAAGAGAGATGCACATATATAGGAGATGACCTAAGTGCAAGAGAAGAAATGGAGCTTGTAGCTCTCTTAAGGGAATATAGGGATGTGTTTGGGTGGCACTATAGAGACTTGAAAGGGGTAGATCCAAGAATTTGCTCTCATACTATCCCCATAACTGCTGATGCCAAGCCCACCAAACAGAAGCCCTGCACATATAATGATACATATGCAGCCAAAATAAAAGAAGAAATTGATAGGCTGATTGAAGCTAGATTTATCTATGAGATTGAGCATACTGAATGGGTGTCCCCCATTGTAGTAGTGCCCAAGAAGAACGGGAAGTTGCGAGTGTGTATTAACCTTAAAAAAGCTAATGCCGCTACGATCAGAGATAGTTATCCGCTTCCAATCACAAAACACCTATTGGAGCGTCTTGCAGGCAAGGAAGTTTATAGCTTCCTTGATGGATTTTCAAGTTACAATCAAGTAGCCATTGCCCTAGAAGATCAACACAAAACAGCTTTTGCTACAGAGTGGGGAATCTTTGCATTTCGTGTGATGCCATTTGGGCTCACAAATGCACCTGCAACATTCCAAAGGCTCATGTGTCATGTTTTCAAAGAGTTCTTGTAAAAGAGCTTAGAAGTATATGTGTATGATTTATGTGCTCATTCCCAAGAAAGAAAATTTCACATCCCTGAGCTCAGACAAATCTTCAACAAGTGTAGAGAATATCGAGTGTGTCTGAACCCAGAAAAGTGTGTGTTCATGGTGCGTCAAGGTAAAATCTTAGGTCATATTGTTTCTAAGAATGGAATCTCAATAGATGAAGATAAGGTACGAGCCATAGCGGAGCTGCCAAGACCAAGGAATGTTAAGGAGGTACAAGCCTTTATGGGCCATTGTGGATATTACCGTAGGTTTATCCACATGTACGCGATCATAGCTAGACCCCTTTATGCCTTGTTGTCTAATTTTGAGTGGAACGATGAATGCGAGAATTCTTTCAATGAACTGAAGAAACGTTTGTGCACAGCACCAATACTGACCACTCCTGATTGGAATAAGCCATTCCATGTCCATGTGGATGCATCCAATCATGCCATAGGATGTGTGCTAGCACAACCCACAGGTGAAGGGAATTTAGATTTGCCCATAGCATATGCTAGTAGACAACTAAACCCAGCCGAAAGAAATTATACCACAACCGAGCAAGAAGGGTTAGGCATGGTATATGCTGTGAAGAAGTTTAGACACTATTTATTGGCCAACAAGTTCAAGTTTTTCATTGATCATCAAGCTTTGTTATACTTGGTCAATAAACCTTGCAATATTGGACGCTTAGTAAGATGGTTCCTCTTACTAATGGAGTATGACTTTGAAGTTGTTGTCAAGAAAGGTAAAACCCACCTTCGGGTAGACCACCTTTCTCGCATCACTTCAGGAGAGTCACCACAAGGAGTGTCTGATGAATTACCCGATGCTTATCTGTTGAATTTAGAAGTTGTTCCTAAATGGGCAAATAAGTTGGTACCATTCCTAACCTTCGGCCTTGCAAATAAGAATGTGGAAACATCACAAGAAGAAATTGTAAAATCACAAAAATATCACATATTGGCAAGAAGCATGTACAAACAAGACACTGAGGGTGTATTAGTTTGTCGTGTTGAGGACGATGAACATAGTAGTTGGTTGCAACAAGCTCATGAAGGATTGCTAGGAAATCATTATTCTAAACAGCGCACATTACAAAATCTGAAACGTTTAGGAGTGTATTGGCCTAGCATGGACAAAGAAATACATGAGTGGATTAAGAATTTTCCAATGTGCAGAGAGAGACCACCAGTGGAGCATGCGACCCTTTATCAAGTGTCATTAATTCCAGATTGGAGTGCTCCATTGGTAGAGTTTATGAGGTCGGGAAGATTACCCAAAGAGGCCAGTCTAGCAAGAAGACGAAGCATGGAGCAAGAGGCTCAAGGCTATGCCTTAGTAGGAGACAACCTATACCGAAGAGGCAAAGATGGTTACTTAAGACTGTTCGTGCATGAATCAGACTATTTAAAGGTCTTAGAGACTGCACATAGTGGTGTTGCAGGTGGACACTTCGGTCCTGATCGAGTAATCAAGACCATTCTATTCTCAGGACTTTGGTGGCCCACTCTTCATATGGATGCACATACCTATGTGAAGAAATGTGACACATGCCAACGTGCACAATATCCAATTAGAAAAGATGAGATGCCTTTGAGGCCAATGATGGGAGGGCATGCATTTTTGAAGTGGTCCTATTAACCCCCCAGCTAGAAACTCCCATGCAGAGTATATTATTGTAGCCATAGATTACCTTACAAAGTGGGTAGAATTCAAAGCCACCACAAAGAATGATGCTCAGACAAGGGCTAAGTTCTTATTCGAGAATGTGTTCACGAGATATGGGCTACCAATAGAGTTGGTGAGCGATAGAGGCACACACTTCTTGAATGAGGTCATTGAAAATCTTCTCCAAGAATTCTTGGTGATACATAAAAAGTCTGCCCCTTATCACCCACAAGCTAATGGACAAGCCGAGAGCACCAATAAGATCCTCTGTAACGTATTGACAAAACTGGTAAATAATAAACGCTCTGATTGGGACAAACAACTTCATCATGCTCTTTGGGCTTATCGAGTTGCCTACAAAACGGTACTCAACGCCACCTCATTTCAGATGGTCTTCGGACAGAATGTTGTGCTACCATTAGATTTCTTAATCCCTGCCTTAAAAGTAGCACAAGAGTATGAGTGGAGTGGACATGAATTGTCCTCTAGGATCTTTGATCTAGAACGCTTAGGTGAGACAAGGCTACGCGCGGCAGCAGGCATCTATGCTGCAAAGAAAAGGCAAAAGGCATACTTTGATGCACACATCAAGGATAAGGGATTGAAAGAGGGAGATCTAGTGTTGGTTTATACACTAAAACAACATGCCCGTAAGTTGGAAAAAAGAGGATATGGACCCATGATCATTAATAGAATTTCCACTAGCGGTGCAGTTCAGTTGGCCACTCTAGAAGGAGACATCTTGCGAAACTATATTAGTGGTTGTAGAGTCAAGTTATACCAAGAACCTCTTACAGAGGATATGCTTACGAGACTCAACACTGCTAAGAAGCGAAAAGAAGAGGAGTTAAGGGTGAGAGAAGAAGCACAAGCTGAGGCTAGAGAGCGCATAAGGCAAAATAAGTTAAGGCGACTAGGCCTAGATGTCAACTCAAAAGCCCCAAAATATCACATGGATATGTGCCAAAAGTCAGGCATAGCGACTTCTCAAGTCATTGACCGAAGACCCTTTGTGACCATAGAGATAGGACAAGGAAAGGATGCAAGGACTGTGAAAGCATTGATTGACTCAGGTGCAACAAGTAGTGCAGTTAGACTATCCTACTGCCAAAACTTGCAGTTGAACATCAATCCCATAGAAGCTTATCTCATAGGATTGGGAGGTGTGGAAACCCCTTGTTTGGGCGAGGTGGAAGTTCCCATCTACCTGCAAGATGTTCCAATGAAAGTCAAAGTGCTAGTGTGCCAAGATGAGAACCTTACAGAACTACTTGTCTTAGGACAAGATTGGATTTATGACAATGCAGTCAACTTAAACCTAAGAAGTCAACTTCTTCAAGTTTGGGTCCAGGGACAATGCTTTACATTAGAACTAGAAAATGGCATGCTCACAAATCCAGATGTCACATCTTGTAGTTCTTCTAAGACTAATCATATGGAAGAAGATGTTGTATGTGTCAAAAGCTCTATGATGCAGAAGGAGTCAATCGTGGAAGAACAGGTTCGAAGGCGGGTGGATCTTTCTTCTTCTCCAAAGAATCAAGTAGCCACAGTAGTGAGTCCACCACACAGGCAAACACAACCGTTCACGACAAATGCTACATCAAATAGAAAGACACCATTCGACAAGAAAGCAGTTCCGAGTATGAAACAGATCTGGGTACGCAAAGGAGAGCAACCACCAGCCTTGCCCCCACAAAGCCCATCCAGGCAAGCCAACTAAGCCAGAAGACAAAGGGAGCAGCTCGGACAAGCTCAATCACAAGGTATCCAACAAGCTTGGGTGCCTAAGAAATTAGCTGCAACTCAACAAGGGCGATTACAGATGTGGGTACCTAAGAAGCTCTTACATCCACAACAACCTATGTTCTCCCACATGCGAAGGGTCTCAACAACGAAGCCAAAAAGAGGAAAGGGTAAGAACCACGTATAGAGACTGAAAGAAGATCAAATCAGCTCTTCAACAATAGTAGGAAGACGTGCAAAACGTCTATGGGTTTGGAAGCCAAAAGTACAAGTAGCACATTGGATACCACAGTTCAGAAAGCATCCAAAGAGGAAGACGCCTGAAGTGATCTCTACAGTGCCAAATGCTGTTCTAAAATGGATCCCTATAAGGAGGAAGGATCAGTTGTCATCTCAAGATCCAATGGATACCTCCACGATAGATGGCATCAACATCCGCAAATAACATCGAAAAGCCTCGACAAGCGAACACCATGTGCTCCTTGCACAATCCAGTCTTTTGCACCATTCAGGTTATGCATTTCCAAAGTATGCATTAATATAGGGCCACATTACAGGGCCATGCATAGACACATTGGAGAGTCCCATGCACAAGAGCACATTGACATATGTGAACTATTTTTTCTGATACTAACATCTATCTTCTTGTTTGATGACATTGTTCCACAAAAAAAAAAAAAGAGTGGAAGCACTTGTTCCCAGGTTTGGCTCATGAAACATGAATGAGTCATGCTTGGTTAAAGGTGGAACTGTTGATTACTGGGCATTTATCACTTGGGATAGAAGTGTGTCTTGGCTAGCAGATGATATAATTGCTGCCTCATCTCATAGATGTCAAGAAATTGGCATGAGCATGGCATCCACAACTATGGTTTCCTCTTACTATGGTAGGAGTGAAGAGCTTGAAGGTCTGCAACTTGAGTGATGCATAACTATTGCATGTACGAGAGCATCCAGGGAGATATCTGCACGGGGTAGTTCTCATACCCTGCAAATCTTTGTATGTATACTGGATGAGAAGACTCCTGCTTATGGTGAGCTAGAGAGAATATGTGAAACTAAGCTTGGTGTAGTTATCGAATGTTGTTGGTCAAGGAATGTAAAGAAATTCAATTCTCTGTATTTGGCAAATGATGCTTTGAAAAGAGGATACATGATCAGCCATTCAAAAGATCTCATTAGTGGACCATCAAGACGGACATTCATCAACAATGTTCCATCCCAAAGGCCGAGTGTACAACACGAAGAGATGAACATCCATCGACCTTCTCCATGGTAAGTATCTTTACCTTGGAAACATCATAACCATGATAGCTTAGGAAACCTCTTCATTGGCATACCCTTGAGCACTTAGCTCAAGACCCCCAATTTTTGCACCATACTTCTTCCAATGCATTTCCCAAGTAAGCATTCATAGGGCTACATTACAAGGCCGTGCACAAGGCACATATTTTCCTCAACCCATGCACGAACACACTTACCCATCACTCAATATGGGTTATGAGTACTTGGCATGACTACTATGAACATCAATTGTGGAAGATCTAGAAAACATCAACGGAGACTCACAACGACACAGTCATGCTGGAATCCAAGGAAGAAGCACATACCAAGAGACTACAACTTGCAAAGACTCGCAGTGATAAATGAAGAACCAGAAACATCTGGAAGTCAGACGACTTTTGTTCATATAGAAGGGACACTCCCTCTCAAGGCACTACTTGGAACAACCACTACAACAAGGGTCTGTCAGGGACGACAGACTCGAGAGGGGGGGGGAGTGTTGAAGCTCAAAGTCAAGGAAAAAGCATGGAAGCACATCAAAAGGTGGACACACAAGGAAAGGGAGCAAGTAGGGAGCTCCAAGAAGTGTATGTCAAATTTTCAGAAGAATCCCCTACAAAAATAGTGATTTTCATCACTAAAAACCATTGTAAATACCATTATCTATTTTTATAACTCCATTTTGTTCAAGCGGAGGAGTCCTTGAGCTTGAGGAGTACTAGAAGTACCATTGTACCAATTTTCATAATTTTTAGACTTCGTTTGAGCCCTCAAATAAGCCCTGGAACCTAATTTTTAACTAGGCCGGACACTAGGTCTGGACAGGGCCAAAACTAGTCAAAAAACTATAAAAAGAGCTAGAGAGCTCATTTTTGAGGTTAGCTTGTTAGAGAATAGAGCTTTTGTAAGAGAACTCATTTGCAATCGAAGCTTTCCATTGTTCCTCTCTTTGATCTTACCTTGTGCGCGTGTGTGTATGTGTGTGCATGTTTGTGTGCTTTCACTCACGCACTTGTGCTTTCACTTGCTCGTGGTCTTCATACCGGTCCTCACGTCTCCGCGGATTGACAAGTAAAGGAGGTGGTGCTTACGCTTGAGCTACAGTAAGTGACGAGTGCATTTGCATATTAGAGTTAGTGCATATGCATATGAATGAGTTGTATGCATGAGTACATGTGAGAGTGCATGTGCATATTAAAGTTAGTGCATGTGCATATGAATGAGTTGTATGCATGAGTGCATGTGAGAGTGCATGTGCATATGAATGAGTTGTATGCATGAGTACATGTGAGAGTGCATGTGCATATTAGAGTTAGTGCATATGCATATGAATGAGTTATATGCATGAGTGCATGTGCATATTAGAGCGAGTGCATATGCATATGAATGAGTTGTATGCATGAGTGCATGCGAGAGTGCATGTGCATATTAGAGTTAGTGCATGTACATATAATGAGTTGTATGCATGAGTGCATGTGAGAATGCATGTGCATATAAAAGTTAGTGCATATGCATATGAATGCGTTGTATGCATGAGTGCATGTGCATATTAGAGTTAGTGCATATGCATATGAATGAGTTGTATGCATGAGTGCATGCGCATATTAGAGTTAGTGCATGTGCATATGAATGAGTTGTATGCATGAGTGCACGTGAGAGTGCATGTGCATATTAGAGTTAGTGCATGTGCATATGAATGAGTTGTATGCATGAGTGCATGTGAGAGTGCATGTGCATATTAGAGTTAGTGCATGTGCATATGAATGAGTTGTATGCATGATTGTATATGAGAGTGCATGTGCATATTAGAGTTAGTGCATATGCATATGAATGAGTTGTATACATGAGTGCATGTGAGAGTGCATGTGCATATTAGAGTTAGTGCATGTGCAAATGAATGAGTTGTATGCATGTGTATAATATGAGAGTACATGCGCATATTAGAGTTAGTGCTTGTGCATATGAATGAGTTGTATGCATGAGTGTATATGAGAGTGCATGTGCATATGAATGAATGCATGTGTATGTATGCATGAGCATTTATGATATGATGAGAGCATGCATGTAAAGTGCACTAGCATATATAAGAACTCTGTTAGCTTGTTAATTATAAAAGAATTAATTAGTATAAAATACCATAGGTTTAAATTATGTTAAGTTTTGTGTGTTAGATTTATAAATGTAAATTAGCAATAAGCGTTGACATGCATATATGAGTAGGTATGCAAATATAATTATGAAAGTATGAAATAGATGTATGCATTTAAGTGCATATAAGTACTTTAATGTATGCATGAGCATATGCATTAAGAATGTAAATGCATGTGTTAGTGTATATGCATATAGGAAGTTATGAATATGTGTATGAATAATGTTGTGAATGCAAGTGCATGAATGCACCTATGTGTTGGTAAATATGAACATATGTGTTTGCATGTACATTTGCATATTAATGTATCACTACAACATATCGAGGGTATACCGAGGCTGTTACCAAGGAAAATGAACGGGCATAATTTTCCCGCGACGTCGGTGTCGCAGTCAGTATGCCTGTCCGAAACATAACGCCGGTATACACATCGGTATGAGCATCAGTATAAAGGTTTGTGTACGCGTCGGTATTAATGGCGCTTATACCAATGGTTATACCGATGCCCATACTGGGTGTACCGACGCGCATACCGACAACTCTGCTAGGTGTACCAACGCCCATACCGACAAACATATGTGCACAAATAGTTTGGGCAGAGTGTGTTGTCTTTTGCTACAACATGATGTTGTTTAGCAAAAGACAATACACTCTGCCCAACTCTAAATCGAGTACATGTGTTATGTACTCTAATGGCAACCAAAACATGATTTTATATGAGAAAAAATGAACCATGAATCATGTACAAAGAGTTGTATATTCCATAAATGACGGATGTACAAGAGTGTGAAAAAGGCACTTTCATATAGGAACCGAATACAAAATTATGTTACATCATTGCCACATAGGAGTGTAATACAAAATTGTGGCGATGTGACAAAGCACTTTCATATAGGATTCGAATACAAAATTATGGTACATCATTGCCACATAGGAGTGTTATACGAAATTGTGGCAAAGTACTACCATACATATACGCAAGGGGATCAAAACATTTACCCTACAATCGTGCAACAAAGCATATGTGTAAAATGAGACAAATTGACATGAACTTTATAAACAACAACTAAAAATATGAAACCAAGCTATAAGTTTACCTAATCATAGATTCTCCCATGAAATGATTGCACCGCTTCCCTCTAAGTCTTGCAACAGTGCAACCAATCCATGACGATATCCATAAGCTTCTTCGGTTCGCGTCAGAGGACAACCCACTAACAACTCCTATAATAAATATGAAAAATGTTAGATGGACATACATGATATGCTTAACACAAACAAATTCAATAATTAAAATGATACTTACAAATTGGTAGTGCATACTGTCGTATCTGTCGCTACCTAAATGCGACGTACCAACCATATCTAAACGTGTGGCCACCGCATCTCATTGTTGACGATATCGATCAGGAGTATGTTGTTGCTCATCGTGAACCGATTCCCACTTTTCAACATCTAACCATACAGGCTTCGGTAAGCCTACTAAAGCACCCCAAGCTTCAGACCGTCGATGAGAAATCACCTCATGTGCCGTATGCTAAATCCATTCCAAACTCACAATAGGATGTCCAGTGCTGGCCGGAACTCTTCATATATGGAATGTGTGATCTAATTTTTGGAATCCTTATCTTGTTCGCTCCATTTTAACATTACAGAATGTCCAAACTCTATGGAGCAAAGTTGTTGAATGCGCTGACGCATGGACTTTCCGGCTGCATCCATGACTAGAGCTCCATTACGTTTGTGATATATCTTGGAGTCGTCATGGTCGTGCGCTCCCCAAGGTGTACATGGAGATCCCATGTGATCCAATGTCGAGATGTTAAAATGCATGTGTGTATGCATATGCATGTGTGTATGCATATGCATGTGTGTATGCATATGCATGTGTGTATGCATATGCATGTGTGTATGCATATGCATGTGTGTATGCATATGCATGT
>CM035433.1:58018328-58043328 GCA_020310875.1 Ceratopteris richardii | reverse complement strand
TTAGGCTAAACTTAAATAATGATTTAAACCTATAGCTAATACTTTAAAAACACATCCTACTTCCAAAATCACACTAAGAAAAACCCAGCATGTAGTCACACAGTGAGGTTAGCGGGAGTCTCTTCTAATGAGCGATTGCCTCTTTTCACACCCCATGACAGCTTGGTAAACCCAATGTGAAATGTGATGCAAGTGTGCTTAGGATGTTGGTTATATTTTCAAAATTTATTTAAAACAATTAACTTTTATTTCTTCTTGTATGCAGGAAAGTGAATGAAGAAGCTGCAAAGTAAAGTGAAGATTGTGCTGCTACTTACTCTTTTCCCTGGGTGTTGAGGCCTGGTCTTATGACCTGAGCACCTCCACGAGAAGAAGGGTTATCTAGAGGGAGAAGATTCATGACTTCATTCCCCCTGCATCAACATACAAGAAGATCAGGAATATACAATCACTTTTAGCTTTGTACTTATGTTTGATTTACTCAAAAAGTTTGTAAAAAATTATCACGGTGCACATTATAACCTCTGCATCAAGCCACTACAGGTAATGTGGTTTTTCAAGTTCCTTTATTTCAGTATAGTCACATCACTAAAAAAGCAGGTTTGTTTTCATTTGCATTACAAATTAGTCACATTACACTTGCATTTGAAAAGCATTGAAGCATTCTTGCATTAGGAAAGATTAGTTTTGTTTAGTATTGCAAGCAACTTCATATTAGATCTTAGGATACTTTTATAAAATACTTGAAAAGATTTATTTTATTGCACAAAAAGAGAAGTTGTATTTTAAACAGAAAGATTGTTTGTTTGCTTCACATTTATTTTATTGCAAAAAAATAATTTTATTTTATAGCACAAAAAGAGTTTTAGGTTTAAGTTCTTTTGAACCTGCCATTAGAGATTTAGTACTCCATTTGAAGCGTTATGAGGAATGCAAGATGGAGGAGATGTTTAAAAACATGATGATAGAGTAACAAGGAACACACACAGTCCAAGCCATCTTAAGAGAGAAAGGATAATTTACTGGCTTAAATATCACAGAGTACTTGGATGCATTTGAAGAACAAGTGCAAATCCAAGGTTTACCTGATGATGTTTTAGTGAAATACTTTGGCCGTGTAGTTTCTAGTTCCATACTAGAAAGCATTCATGTACATGCTAAATAAACCTTGGGAGGAATTTAGGAAAGAATTACACGAGATGTTTTACCTTGAGGACTTTAGCGAGCATAGTCGTGATGGATTTTTGCGATGGGTAAACTCTTTAAAGAGCAATGAGTCTTCAACACATCTTCATATTGAGTTCATGAGATGATTAACTCAACTCCCGAAATGCTTCTCAGTGTAGGGAGATACCTATTGAAGGGCAAATGGATATGCCAATGCTAGTGACTACGGATACGAGTAACGTTACAATTGCCACTAAAGCTCCGATTGAATTTCAACTAGACATTTTATGTAAATAGATGGAAAAAGTTATGAATATGCAGGCATCTCTTTCCAAAGAGGTCGGCCAATTGAATAATAAAGTATATTCCATGAGTTTCAATGAACCTGGAGCTAGCAGTAGTGGTGTAGGGCAAGCACCACCCATACAGCCGGTTATGCCATAGTACATTCTTCCTCAACCAATTTTTCAGCCAACTCCACCTACTCATCTCGCCGCTTACCTGGCCTTTCCAAGGAACACTGAAAGAAAAGGGACTAGTGGAAAATGGTGTGAATGGTGGGATATCCAGGAACATGCAATTTATACTTATGACGAATTAAAGAGTGCAAAAGAAAATCAATTAGTAGTAGAGATTGATAAGAAACTCTGTGACTTTAGGTCACGACTTCCTTTAGACCTCAATTAGGGCAAAGGAGGTATGAGAAAGTTACATGAAAATTGAATGATCTCTAATGCAACTGCGAGTAGCTCGACTACTAGATTAGAGCCAACACATGATAGGCCTCTTTCTACGTCAATCCAAAATCCTTATTGAATTGAGGCGCTGGTAAGGGCTAGAGATGAAATAATGTGTAAAAGAACATGAAGATCTCCTATTGATCAAGCCTTTGTTTATTCTCACATTTCCAATGTTGAGGAAAAATGGAGACGAGATGATATGTAGGATGATATAGAAGAAGGAGATAGGAGGGTGACCAGAAGACAGATGAGAGGAAATGAAAAGAGAAATGACAAAAAGGTACAATTTGAAGATACAAATATATCCTAGGAGGAGAAAAGAAGGATAATTAAAGAAGGGAAAAAGCCAACAAAGGAAAATGTGCAATCACAAGAAAATCAGAATAGCCCAAATAAGGATGAAAAGAAGAAATCTAAAAACGAAAATACTAAAACTAAACAAAAAGATGAACAAAAACAAAGTGAAGAAAAAGGAAAAAAGAAAAGAAGAAGAGCTCCATGAGCAATAATGATTTTGGAGCTCGAGAAGAAGAACGATGCTAGGGAAATTTTGAATGATATACTTCTAAAAAGTCAAGTAACAATGTCTCTTGAACAAGTGTTTTTAATAGCGAAACCTGAGTTCAAGGATAGTTTTATTCGACTCATTAGAAGGAGATGTTTTCCATTGCCACAAGACGAAGATATGCAAGATGTGGTGGAAGAAACTCTAGCTATGAATGATGCTATAACATTAAGTGAGAGTCATTATGAGGAAGAAGAAGAGTTTACGACTCGGAATGTGAATAGAAATTTTTTAGGACCAACTCAGCCTGATGAGGAAATGTTGAAAAGTGAAAGTAAATTCAACACTACCTCTTGGGCACGAGGGACGCCGGAAGTGAAAATTAGAATAGGTGATGAAAAAGATTCTTGTTTAGCTGTGGCTCTCATTGACTGGAGGTCAGAAATAAAATCATCTCAAAGAAACTTTTTGATAAGTTTAGATGGCCAATTGACAAAGATCACGACTGGAGGATTAGAATAGCTGACAATGGCTCTGCAATTTTATTAGGTGCATGTGCGCATGTGCCTATAATTATATGTGGCATTCGAGAAGAGTTTCACTTCTTCGTTGAAGATAATTGTTTGTATGGAGTAATTCTCGGACAACCATTTATAGCTGAGATGAGAATGGAAACAAAAGTGATGAACGATGGGTCCACGTATGCAAGAATTCGATCCAAATCGTGGATGGATTCTTTGCAAGTCTTGAGAGACTGCACAAATCATACAAGAAATAGAAAGAACTTAAGAAGAAATCCCATGGACTCTATCAGTCATGTATGTGATGATTCACCGGCTGTGAGAGAATGTGGCACATATTATGATCAAAATTTTTGTTAGACTCCACTATTGAGCGGGACAATAGTGGACATTGTTTTGATGTCTCACCTAACGATGTATATAAATTCGAAGATTATTTAGTTTGTACTCCTACAACTAGCTTACATTATATTACAAAAGAAAACCTTACAAAAACATTTAGAAAACAAAATGAAAAATATTTTAGAAAATTAGGATTAATTTTACCAGATGAAAAAATAGAGTGTTTAATTGAACTCTCAAAAAGTAATACCTTACTAGAGGAGTTAGAAACTGCTTTCCAAGAAAAATTAGAATGAAATCTGATTATTCTTAACACTATTCAAGATTATGAGTTTATTAGTGATTTCATCCTAGAACATGAAGTTAACATAGAAACTAGATATATTACAATAGAGAAGAAAATAAAGCCTATAGCTCAACCCGTACCTAAGGAGAGTCATGATATATTTCAAAGAGTATTAGATGACCCTATACTTAGAGATTGATCTAAGATAGGTGATACATTTATAGAGGAAACTAAGAAATATATTAAATTCAGCGATGAATTTCTTTCAGAGATAGAGAAAGATTAGTTTACAAAGATGATGGTTCGTCTTTGTTGGAAGCAGCCAGAGGCATAGAAGATGCGGAAGCATGTAACGACGGAGCATGGAGCCAGTCGACTCTTTTTTCAAATAATTATGTTTTCAAATACTTTCCAAAAACCTCCAACAATGATTTTTATCACTATTGTAACATATGTAACATAGAAAAATTTTGTAATCCATAGCTCCATTTTGTGCAAGTCGAGGAGTCCTCGAGCTTGAGGATCTTAGGTAGAATGAGCGTATCAATTTTCCTTATTTTTAGACACCGTTTACCCTTTCAAATAGCATCTAGGACCTATTTTTTAACTATGCCGGTCACTAGATGTGAAACCGGTCAAAACTAGTCTAGAAACTATAAAAAGAGCTAGAGAGCTCATTTTTGAGGTTAGCTTGTTTGAGTAGAGAAGAGCTTAGAGCTAGTTTGAGCTTGTAATAGTGTTCTTGAGCAATAGAGTGAATTCCTCACCTTCCATTGTGTCTTGCTTGTCTCTTCGTAGTGTGTGTGTATGTGTGTGTGCATCTCTATGCTTCTCACCTTCACTCTCACTTCATCTCACATTCACGATCTTCATATCACTCCTATCTCTTCCGCGGATTGACATTAAGGAGGTGGAGCTTCTTAACGTGGTTCTCACCATTGTGCTAGAGCAACACCAAATTTGGTGCCGTTGCCGGGGATCGAGTCTAGGACGAATGTGTGATGGTAAGAGTATAGCAAGAAGTAGCATTGGACGGTAAACATTTCAGTTTTTGTTGTTGTTTTTACTTAGTTTTTAGTGTTTTTCACCTCCCCCACACTCCATCTTCATCACTGCATCATCATCTTCATCTCCAAAAAAATCAGAAAATTCACCATATCCACCCATTCTCCTCATTTCCCCTCATTTGTGCATGCGAGAGAGTGAGAGAGAGCTTTTGTGCTTGTGTGTACTTTTGTTTTCTTGAGTTTTCTTGCAGGTATAGAGCTCTAGTGCATCAGGAAAGCTTGGAAAAGGTAAAATTTTAAGTTTCTGTCAGAAATTTCTGACTATGTCAAACCATCGCGATGGTCTGAAAAGTTCGGATTTTGAGGAAGGCGAGTTCACCACCGTGTAGGCGACCCTTACGTGAATAGGAATCCATAGCTGCATCTCAAAAAATCATATTTTGGTGGACCATCGCGACGGTCTTAGACCATCGCGATTGTGTCACACCATCGCGATAGGCTCACGCCATCGCGACGGCTCGGCCGGACCATCGCGACGGTCTCACGCCATCGGGACGGTTCATTTGGATCATCGCGACGGTTCGCGGACCATCGCGACTGTTCGGTTGACCCCACACCATCGCGATTGGCTCACGCCATCGCGCCGACGGTCCATCGCGACGGTTCACACTTCACGCCATCGCGACGACACCCTTACACCATCGCGACAACCCAAATTTTGGACCATCGCGATTGGCTCACGCCATCGCGCCCTGACCATCGCGATTGGCTCAAGCCATCGCATATGTGACCATCGCGACGGTTCACTTTGGACCATCGCGATTGTTCACGTTGACCGTTGACTGACGCCATCGCGATTGTCCGCCTGATCGAGCCATCGCAACGGTTCACACTCATGCCATCGCAATTGTCCACTTTCACGCCATCGCGACCGTGCACTTCAGACCATCGCGATTGTTCACCTTCACGCCATTGCGACGGTCCCAGACCATCGCGATTGTCTCACGCCATCGCGATTGTGCACCCCCATCGCAAATTTTAGGGTTTCATTTTTTGGCCGATTTTGGGGCTATTTTTGGGAAATTTTTGGGTGATTAGACTCATAGGAGACCCCTTAGCTCATATTTGGAGAAAAACCTGTTTGTCAGTTTTTACCCCCAGGGCCTAAACGGTCATAACTTTTTCATCCAAAGTCCGTTTTTTGAGCTTAATAGCTCGTTAGAAAGCTCTCTACGAGTACTACGTGACCTCAACTATTTTTTTCTTAAAGAATACGTCATTTTTTAGATAAGCTATTTTGAGGTTGACCTAGTTTGGGACTAGAAAGCCAGGGGGCAAGCATTAAAAAGTTGGGCAAAAGGGAAGGGACTTAAAAGGTGTATATACTCAAGTGCTTGATCATCCAACTGTGAATTGGTCTAATATTGGATTTTTCCAGGTCTAGCAAGGGCAATCAAAGGCAACCAAGGCAAGGTAGTGAAGGGCATAAAGCTTGGGAAGCGCGGATTCTTGGGCATCAGAGCAACCAAAAAAGCTGACTCGAGGTTGGAAGATTACTCAACCCCCTCAGTCAATTCTTAGCTTAGGATAAACGTTAGCATTGTGGATTAAAGATGATAGGAACGCCTCAAGTTCAAAAGAATTAAATTTATCAAGTTCAAGACTAAAGTAAAGGTGTGTGACACGAAAACCTAAAGGAAAGAACATAAGTCTGACAGAACGAGAACTCAAAGTACCACGGAAAGTCGAATTCCTGACGCATACATTAAGACAAGAACCGAAAGAAATTTAAAAAGAATCAAGAAAGTAATAACAAAGAATCATTGACGATTTGAGCGTGTACTGAGTGTGCAAGGAAGAAAATTAATGAACCTTAGATCGGGCAAACATATAGGTAAGTCAGACCGACGAAGCCTTAGATCATCAGAGGCCAGTGTAAGAACTACTGCACGATTGTGGGCTCAACAATTGAACACTAGTTATCCCTACGAGAGCTCAGATACTAGTGATTCAGAAATGACATTTAGCACAGGAAGACCAGAAGGAGGGTCGAATGTAGCACATTTAGAAAAACCAGAAGGACCCTATAGAACACAACTAGAGTTTCTCCAAACCAACCGATTAGGTGCTCGCATTTATGAGGATGGTTTGCGAAGGCAAGTGGTGCAAATGCACAACCTCGATCAACCCATTGGATTGGAACGTCTAGTGGTGAAATTTGAGAGAGACGCGTACATAGACAAAGAAGGAACAATGTACATCTTAAGTACGCAGCCAAACAATACCAACGAGTTTGGCGTAATTCAGATGGAGACGGAAACTAAATCTCAAGGAAAAGAACCATTAGAAGAGCCTAGAACACCTAGAGGGAAATCCGTACTGACACGAGTACTAATCCCAGAATGGATCCCTCATGATAACAGAAGCATAGAGTTGTTTGTAAATAAAGAAACTGATGAAGCCTTTTGGAGATACAAGACAGAACTACTTAGTGAGGTAGGTATCATCACGATATACGAGTTCAAGGACCCGGATACACCTAGAAAGGTAGTATACCTGGATGAGACTTCAGAAAGAGTCTTTGTGGTGCCTGACCACGCTAAAAACACATACACATGGAGAGGTGAATTGGTATTCCCTCCATCTAGAACGAACATGAATACAAGTCAACAAGGGGCAGGAACATCCTCAGCCCATGGCATGCAAAGAGAAAAGAATAAAGAAATACCTGAAGTAAGCTTCACTCATCCCATAGCGAGAGACAGAACAACCACAGACACTAATAGAGCGGATAGACAAAGAGATCATGGAATGCCAGGTAGTAGAGATGATTTTCCTCTACCTAGACCACGTGAACACGCAAGAATGTTGAGACCCACTTAGTTAGTGAAATCCATGAAAAATTACTTTGATGGGACAGGAGATCCCTATGACCATGTTGCAGAATTCAAGCAAGTACTAAGAGCCGAACAAGTTGAAGACATGTTCACGCAATACAATGCATTTGGACTAACGTTAAAGAATACCGCTTTAACTTGGTTCCAACCATTGCAACAAAGGCAATTTAGAGACATCCATCACTTTTTAGAGTCATTCATCACTGAATTCTCTAAAAGCGGGATTATACATGACACGTCTTCGTTGATTCATAGTTTCAAACAGACCCCTCAGGAAACAGTCAGACTGGCAGGACGTAGGTTTAGACAATATGTTGAAAGGTGTCCGATGCAAGAGCTACCCTCACAAGCCAAGCAAGTGTCATTGTTCCTAGATGGCTTGTTGAGTTCTAAACTACGCTCCTATGTGTACCTAAAAGAACCCAGAACGCTAGAGCAATGTGTAAGAATTTGTATAGACATTGAGGACAACTTAGGAGATGAGTTGGAACTCTCAAAGGTCTATAAGGACTCAGACTGTTCATCTCTAGCATCCACAAAATTGTCTAGCTCGATAGAAGATCTAGCAGAAAAAGTGGCCTAGAAACTAGGAGTTTCTAGTAAACCTAGGGTGCTAATGAACAAGCGTTGTTACACCTGTGGTGGTGATCATATGGCAAATGTGTGCCCCAATGCACCACAACCACAAGCCAACCCTAGTGGCCAATACTGTACAATTGAGAGAAGATACACGAATCATACGGCTCAGAACTGCCCATACAACAAACAGACCGTGAGACAGAACTACCCGCTGTCGGGATGACATCCCGCAGGGAGTGTGCACTGATTTTTTTCAAAAGTTCATTGTTTTATGAGTTTTGTGTGATGTTTTGACTGATGAAGGGGTACATTTCATGCATAAATTGGCAGAATTGATTGACTGTGCGATGCGGAAACATGTTTGAGATGTATGTTAGACCTGTGTGTAAACGAAACTGACATTAGACCCATGAAAACTTTAGGTTTGACCCTTGAAACTGATTGGAAACACGAGTTTACCCCATGAAAATTGGACTTGAACCCTTGGAAACCCTTGGATTCTAGGTCTGGATTGTAAATAAATTGTTAAATTGACGAGTTGGAGTTAATTATGACCAAATACCTAATTTTCCCGATCAAAAATTCTAGGTTAGACCCCTGAAATTTGTGCTTATCCTAGGTCAAACCCCTAGGTTAATTAAATTTGTATATACACAGTGTGAAACCAAAACTAAAAATAAAAAGGAGAAAATCAAAAATAGAATCAAGAGATGGGATTTTCCAAGAATAGTAAGTGAACATGCATGGTCATCTGAAATTGGAAAGTTGAGTAGGGAGGTTGGAAACTTCTAGATAAACGTCCCAAGGAGAGAAGGATGGGGGAGCCTATAAATAGAGGGCCAAGCCTCATTTGTTTTTCCTCGTTGATCTTCTTGGTGCGTCTACTCTGCAGGTATGCTTTCTTATCCTCCTCTTATTCATTTTTGCTTATTCATGTTCATTAGTTTGCATGAGAGAGAGAGCCTGGCAGAGATGGAATTGGTTGATGCCTAGGCATATGGGCAGAGAGAGAACTTGGCGGCTGTTAGCAGAGTTGAACCCGGATCGTAGAGAGTAGTGGAGAGAGAGAGTTGAGGCGTTTTTCTTCAATTCACCGCACACAAAGCGACGACCCATAAGGCTATAGAATCTGCGTGGTCTATAGAGAGAGAACCAATTGGTCTTGCGCGTCGGAGAGGAAAACGGCACCGCTGTGGTAGTGAGAGAGAAACTACGTCAGACATTTGACTACCGACTGCTTGCGTGATGGCGGGCATTGGCAGCTCAGACGGAGGAGAGAGAAAATATTGCCGCCAATTCAGAGACAGACGGTCGACTTCTGTAGCAGATCTGAACACTGTCGGCGAGGTGTCACAGAGAGAATGAGACACGTGGCAAAATTCGACGGCTATGACTTGTGTGCCCTTGGGAGAGAAAGAGAGTCACACACTCATGGATGTAGGTACCCGGAAGGAAGGGATGGAGGGCGCTTCAGATCTTGGATCCGCAGAATTTGGCGAAGGTTTATCTAGAGAGAGGGAGGAGAGATATGATGAGTCGCTTGCACGCTGAAGGGAGAGAGAGACATGTCGTGTGGCTGTTGGAGGTGAATCAGAGAGAGAGGGCAGTCGTGTGCTACTGACGCACGGAGAGAGAAATACTTGGCGACGCCCAAATATTCGGAGGCGGAGATTTTCGACAGAGAGAGAGACATGTGGAAGAGCTGCTCATGGGCTTGTCACGCGACGATGAGAGAGACGGATAACAGCACACAATTGGCGGCAGAGAAAGAGTGGATGGAAAGATTTCGGGAGAGAGCACTCTGAGCTGGCAGAAATCACGATTAGAGAGAAGAGAGAGATTTGCAGGAGAGCGAACAATCTGGCGGCAGAGCATGGATTGAGAGAGAGAAAAAAAAGTGGAGAGAGAGAGATCAATAGATAATTAAAATTAGATGTGCGCTCTTCTGTTGGATAATCGTCTGAAGCACCTTGCACAGCTACAACATTGTCCGCTTGGTTTAGGATGGAACTTTAAGAATAAAGTTGCCACGCTATCGAGATTAAGTTAAGATGTGCATTTTATTGATGAAGAAGACACTCCAGGATCCAAAAGTACCTATGGAAGCAACGTTGGAATCTTGTGAAACTCTCATGCGTCAAGATTAATGATTCGACATATGATAAAGTCCCAAACATATGCCATCTTTGGCGTGTGGCACAGTCACATAGGACTCACTTCATTCGTGGGTATGAGTAGTAGCTATCATATTTGGAATATTATAAGAGCCTTTCATTAGAGTCCTTTCAACAAAGTATCATTCTGAGCTAAATCATACTTAATCAATATTGATAAAGAAAAGAAACTAAGTCATTTATGCGCTCACTCTAATTTCAACTTTATGTCGGACTATAGATTTGTTTTCCATAGATGGAAATAAGAACTTTAAGGTAAAGAAATCAAGGCATAATGAGTGTGATTTATTCAATGGTACTAGTTCCTCGTTGATCTTCTTGGTGCGTCTACTCTGCAGGTTACTGCGTGATCAGAGATTATTGTGAATTTTGAAGTAAAGAGCTACAAAGTGAGGACTTAAAGAAAAGCTTGGATCGAAGAAAGGTGAAGAAAAGATTAAATCGCAAAGACCAGAAGACAAAGATCGAGGGTGACTTCCTGCACTGTAGCGGGAGGCCTACATCATATCCAGCCGATCCGCACTGTAGCGGCGGCATTTATTTGTACTTACCTGTTCCGCAGTGTAGCGGATTTTTGTATCGCGGACCCGCACTGTAGCGGGCATCACTGTATCATTCAGATTTTATTGTATCATCGAGTTTGTATACACACCGACCCAGTGATTTCGAGAATCAGTGCTGTATCTGATTTGTCTCTTTCTCGACGCCTACGGTCGTGTACGCACGCACGTCTCGACACTTCCGAGGGGCAAGGGTCCCCGCGTACGAGGATCGCGCACGCTCCAGAGAGCACAGGCGAGGCGCCCAACGTGCAAACGCCGCTCACAGGACCGCGGGAACGGCGCACCAGAGCGGGGCCTGATCCAACCCCACGCGCCGGCTTCCCGCCACGACCTCCTTCTTCTCGACACCGCAAGCATACACACAGCCAGGTAGGTATCAAGGCCAATACAATGCTCAGCCTTATTACTATAGGCCTCCTCATAACTACCCTTACCAGGCTCAATAGAGACCGCAACCGGTCTTAGCTCAGCAGCCACCCCCACCAGCTAATGTCATCTCAGTCAAATACGCTGCTGCAGAAGAGAACCTAAGTAGGGCCTTAGTGCCTTCTTCACCTTTGATCACAGAGAGTGACCCGAACTCAAACAGTTTTGACTCCACTCATGTAGATAGTCCACCTGCATATTGCACGGAGTCAACAGAACATGTGGAGACATATCATTACGATAGTCCACCAATGGAACCTAGTTGGGAGTCAGATTATGCTAATGTGATGTACGCAAACCCGAATCCACGGCCCCAATTAAGACAACAAAGACCACAGGGCCCTAGAGGACCATGCTTTATGTGCCAAGGAGACCATTTCATAAAGGATTGTCCACACCCTCCGATAGCAGGACAATCACAGTACTATAACATCCAAGGCTTTTGTGCCGATTGTGGCAAAGAGCACATCATAAAAGATTGTCCTAAGAACCCTATTAATGCTTCAAGTGTGACACCGATCAATGTGATAGGTATTGTGAACAACGCAGATGGATCCAACCCTACATACGTGCCTATCCAAGCTATCACCAGAGCTAGGCGCTCTTACAGAACCAACAGCTTAATCAGGAGAATGTAGCCGGAAGTAGTGAAGTTGCAGAATCTAGTAGTAAAAAGACAAAATCTTGGAAAGATTCTAGAGAAAGAATTAAGAGAAAATGGAGTAAAAAGATAACTGAGTTGGAAGGAAGTTTAAAGGAATCTTGAGCCAAAATTCTAGAATTGACTTCGTAGGACTTGAATCAAGAGAATCCAGCTCAGAAATCAGGATCAGTTTTAGCGGAACCCATACCAGAAAATCTAGACATGATGTTTCGTGCATATCAGGCTAGATTAAAAGAGGGACCTCAAGAAACTGAAATGAGTAAAAACTACCCTCGAGCTGATCTAGAAATTGAGAGAACTAAACTTTGCATGAAGATGGTAGAACTAGCACAAGCTTTGTTCGAAGCCTCTAGATATCTTAATTGGAATAACATGGCCAAACCGGAACTACACTTTCAAGGACTAATGGAGAGGCTAGAATACTTGATAGAAAGCAAAGAGAAAAAGGATCAGCCTAGGAACCCTATTGTCCTAGAGACACAGGAAAATAATGTACCATCCCTATCTCAAGTACCCAATACAGAAAGTCAAGACAATTTGTCTTCCATACATAGGTACTCACATGAATTTTTGAGGGAAATCCAAGAAGAGAAATGGAGAAAAGAACAAGGAACCCATCCTCCTATTCAAGAAATAGATGACTTGCAGGAGCAATTTCCCCAAGACATTCCCTCTATTTATGATGATGTAGAGGAAGAGCAACTGAGCGAACACACAGGATTTGAATCTAATTCTTTACAAGAATTACCTCAGTTCACAGGACCTTGCGAAGCAAAGTCTATTAGTATGAGAACACCCACGATAATAGTGAGGAATGAAGAATCAGTAATCCCTAGAAACACGGAAGTGATCAAGAATACCAAAGTACAGTGTAATCTCACTCTAGAGGAGTTGTTAAAGGTAAAACCAGAATTGTGGCAACATGTAGAAAATCAATTCCCTGAGCTTGCTACTACTCCCTCACAGATAGGATCACATAAGAAGGTTCTAGAGATACCTGTAGAAAAGATTGGAGATGTAAGCGAGGGAGAGGAAGGTAACACTTATCTTCCGATAGCCCATCAGGGCTACACCACGAAAGCCATCTTAGATTCAGGAGCCGGAGTAGCCATAGCTACCACCGCTTTATGGAAACGTTGGGGTAAGCCAGCATTAAGACCCACCAGGATGAAGCTACAAATGGCTGACGGACATATAGAAAAACCATTAGGCTTACTAGAAGGCATATCTCTCACCACTTGTGGTGTAGAGTTTGAGCATACCTTTGCCATTTGTGACTTTGCAAAAAATCATGCTTATGAGATGATATTGGGACGACCATTCATGCGTCAGTTGCAAATTGTACAAGATTGGGGAACTAATTCTTTGTACTTGCAACATTTAGGAGTGACTACCAAAGTCAATCTTAAAGACTATTCACATCGAGATGTACCCCCAATACAATGGAATACCATCCATAAGACTCAGGTAGAGACGGAATCCGTGCACTCATTAGAATCAGATCCTTCTTGGTTGCATGAGGATACTCATTTATGAATGTGTAAGGTAGCAAAACAAGAGGAAGAAAGGCTAGAAGCAAGGACCTTAGGTGCAGATCAAAATCCACGAACCCTTCAAGATCCAGCTTACACACCTGTAGTATTCCCTGACGAAGAGTTTGAACCCCATGGTTGGGCAGAAATCCTAGCAACCATGGATATAGCCATCAATGAAGAACAATGGACACCCCACTGTGACGAGGATGGCTATGACATTTCAGTTCTCACGATAGAGCCAATCATGTGCGATGCAATTTTAGAAGAGTGTGAACCTAACACTGATGCATTTGAGGATGCAAGTGATTTCGATTTAGAATCAATTATCATGGACCCACCCTTTGCATCAGAGGAAGAATATTTCTACGAAGTAGAGACTCACCCTCAGAGACACAAGGAAATTACGAATGAGGTGAGGTTAGCCACAGAAGTGACAAACAAGAGTGAAGGCAAGAAAAGAAAGAAGAAAGACACCATGTCAGAAAAAGAAGAATCTTTGTTTGAAGTACCCGAGAATTTCAAGAAATATGAAATCGAAGATAGAAGAATCATGGTACGAATGCCTATTAGAAAGGTGAATGATGGACAAGTATATGATAACCGAGAGAAAACCAAGAAAATAATAGTAGCCATAGAAGGAGAAGAAGAAAAATGTACATACATAGGGCATGATTTGATGAAGGAAGAAGAAGAAGAGCTAGTTTCCCTATTGCGCGAATATAGAGATGTGTTCGCCTGGAGTTACAAAGATTTGAAAGGAGTAGATCCAGATATATGTTCTCATAGAATCCCTATGACTCCAGATGCAAAACCGACAAAACAGAAACCGTACACGTACAATGATAACTACGCTGCGAAGATTAAAGAGGAGATAGATCGGCTGATAGAAGCAGGATTCATCTATGAGATTGAGCATACCGAATGGGTATCCCCCATTGTGGTTTTGCCCAAGAAGAATGGAAAATTGTGTGTGTGTATTAACCTTAAAAAAGTTAACGTAGCCACGATTAGAGACAGTTATCCTCTTCCTATCACAGAACATCTATTGGAAAGAGTTGCGGGCAAGGAAGTTTACAGCTTCCTTGATGGTTTCTCACGCTATAATCAAGTAGCCATTGCTCCAGAAGATCAACACAAGATAGCTTTTGCCACTGAATGGGACATATTTGCATTTCGTGTGATGCCATTTGGCTTAACAAATGCACCCGCCACTTTCCAGAGACTCATGTGTCATGTTTTCAAGGAATTCTTACGCAAGAGTTTGGAAGTTTATGTCGATGACTTATGTGCACATTCAAATGTAAGACAGACACATATCCCAGAGTTAAGACAAATATTTGACAAATGTCGAGAATATCAGGTTTGTTTGAACCCAGAAAAATGCGTTTTCATGGTCAGACAAGGCAAAATTCTAGGACACATTGTGTCAAAAAATGGAATCTCTACGGATGAGGAAAAAGTGAAGGTGATTGCAGATCTACCTAGGCCGATGAACATCAAAGAGGTACAAGCATTTATGGGCCATTGTGGTTATTATAGGAGATTCATACACATGTATGCAATCATAGCCAAGCCTTTGTACTCTCTTTTAACCAATTTCGAATGGACAGATGAATGTGAAAATTCATTCAATGAACTTAAACGACGCTTGTGCTCAGCACCTATATTGACTACCCCAGATTGGAGTAAGCCATTCCATGTACATGTGGATGCATCCAACTACGCAATAGGATGTGTGTTAGCACAACCCACGAATGAAGGTAACATAGATCTCCCCATAGCTTATGCGAGCAGACAATTGAACGCAGCAGAGAGAAATTACACCACGACAGAACGAGAAGGATTAGGGATGATCTACGTGGTAAAGAAGTTCAGACACTATTTGTTGGCAAACAAATTCAAGTTCTTTACATATCATCAAGCCCTATTGTACCTACTCAACAAACCCTGTAACACAGGACGACTAATACGTTGGTTTTTATTACTCATGGAGTACGATTTTGAAGTAGTAGTCAGGAAAGGAAAGACACATCTCAAAGCTGACCACCTTTCAAGATTAACCTCCGGAGAAGCTCCTCAAGGAGTAGCGGATGATCTACCAGATGCATACTTGTTTAACCTTGAGATAGCACCAGAATGGGCTAAACCAATAGTCCCTATTCTGACATACGGACCCAAGAATCCTAGGATAAAGATCAAAGGAGGAGAGATTACCAAGTCTCAGAGATACCAAATCATTGCAGGAAGCATATATAAACAGGATAATCAAAAGATTCTTGCTTGTTGTGTAGATGAATCAGAACACGCAAATTGGTTGCAATTAGCACATGTAGGTGCATTAAAGCAACATCATTCAAAACATCGAACATTACAGACTCTGCATAGACTAGGAGTATATTGGCCTTCGATGGAAGCAGATGTCTACAAGTTGTGTAAAGAATGCCATGTTTGTTGTGAAAGACCACCAGTAGAGCATGCTACATTATATCACGTGTCTCTCACACCAGACTGGAGTGAACCTTTAGTGACATACTTGAGGATGAAGACATTCCCTCAAGGAATGACCTTAGCACGACAACGCAGTCTAGAGCAAGAAGCTCAAGACTATTCACTTATTGGCGATAATCTATACAAAAGAGGACGAGATGGATACTTAAGACAGTGTGTTCATGAAAGCGATTATCTGAGCATACTAGAGACTGCACACCAAGGTGTTGCAGGAGGTCATTTTGGACCAGATAGGATAATCAAAGCCATCCTCTTTGCAGGATTATGGTGGCCCACTCTTCACATGGATGCTCATACCCATGTTAAGAGATGTGATGTGTGTCAAAGAACTCAATTTCCTACTCGCAGAGATGAAATGCCATTGAAACCCATGATGGGCGGACGTGCATTTTCTAAGTGGGGTATAGACTTTGTAGGACCCATTAACCCCCCTGCAAAAGGTACACATGCGGAATACATTATTGTTGCGACAGATTATCTAACCAAATGGGTAGAGGCAAAAGCCACAAAAAAGAATGATGCATACACAACTGCAGAATTCTTATTTGAGAATGTCTTTACAAGATATGGATTGCCTATAGAGTTAGTGAGCGATCGAGGAACTCACTTTCTAAACCAAGTCATTGAATATTTGTGATTTTATGGTGATTCATAAGAAATCCGCACCATATCATCCTCAGGCCAATGGTCAGGCTGAAAGCACTAATAAGATACTTTGTAACGTACTGACGAAACTCGTGAACAACAAACGTTTAGATTGGGACAAATAGTTACACCACGCTGTTTGGGCATATCGAGTGGCCTACAAGACCGTACTCAATGCAACTCCCTTTCAAATGGTTTTTGGTCAGAATGATGTGCTTCCTTTGGACTTCTTGATACCGACCCTTAAGGTTGCACAAGAACATCAGTGGACCGGCCATGAATTATCAGCTAGAATAATGGACTTGGAACGATTAGGAGAAACCAGGCTAAAGGCAGCAGCAGGCATATACGCAGCAAAGAAGCGACAGAAAGCCTATTTTGATGCACATGTGAAAGATAAAGGCCTAAAAGAAGGAGATTTAGTTCTAGTATATACGCTGAAACAACACGGACGTAAGTTAGAAAAGCGAGGTTATGGACCTATGATCATTAACCGACTCTCAACAAGTGGAGCAGTACAGTTAGCCACCTTAGAAGGAGACATAATGCCTAATTACATTAGTGGCTGTAGAGTCAAGTTATATCAGGAACCTCTTACTGAGGATATGCTTAGACGACTCACGTTGTCAAAGAAGCATAAGGAGGAAGAAAATAGAATACGAGCGGAAGCTCAGGCAGAAGCAATAGAACGCATTAAACGCATGAAGTTAAGAAGACAAGGACTAGGGAGAGAACAATATAACCATCTGGAAACATCACCCAGATATCCCATGGCCATGTGTCAAGTAAAGTCAACCACTCATCCTAGCATAGTGGACAGGAGACCATTCATTACAGTCAGGCTAGAGCACGGCAACTCTTGCCAAGAGCTCAGGGGTTTAATTGATTCAGGTGCTGCGACTAGTGCGATTAGATGGTCCCACTATAAGGATTCAGGAATAGAAATGCGGCCAATTGAGGCATACCTCATAGGGCTAGGAGGCATGGAAACCCCTTGCATGGGCGAGGTGGATCTTCCTATCCTCATCAAGGATGTGACCATGACAGCGAAGCTACTAGTGTGCCATGATGACGACCTGATAGAACCCCTAATCCTTGGCCAAGATTGGCTATACGATCACTCAGTGGACCTAAATCTTAGACAAGGCTCCTTACAGATTGGAACCTTAGAACAGAAGCGAGTGATACCGCTTGACTTCCCTAACGGCATTCCAACTGAGGTTTGTAACCCTAGACCCTATGAAATACATGCGACGGAAGACCGGAAGATCTTTGGTCAGATCAGTCACGTTACGTCTACAGGAACCCACTCGGGCGTGGCTATAGACAGTTGTCAATCAGAAGGACGACATGAGATCTTCCCTGGGGCTTCCTGCAAACTAGAAGGGGCAGCTACCCAACCGCTAGGGCAGATGGACACAATCAGCGGTCAGGTGGGTTGCATCAGCGGCCAAATGAGCACAATACCCTGCGGTGCTCATCCTTCCAAACTTGCTACGGATTGGCCTAGATTAAAGATAAATAACGAATCACTTCCTAATGGGCAGGTCACGCAAGTGTTGGATCTCCCTTCTTTTCCAAAGCAGAGCGTCCACTGGACCTCTCAAACCTAACCACGAAGGAGTCAACCACAACAGAGGAACCCAGACCGATGACACCATCAGACAAGGCAAAGAAAGCAGTAGTATCAGCATCACATAACAAGTGGCACGAGACAAATATGGGTGCCAAAAGGACAGCAACCACAGGCTGTTGGCAACACTGCAGACAAGAACAGGACAAAGTTTCAACAAAAGCAGAGTCAGCATCCAAAGTCCCCTCGATCTTCTTCTACAAGTACAAATACTTGACAGATTTGGATCGCCAAGAAATACCTTATCCATAGACCCACACCCACGCAAATTTGGGTACCCAAACCATGTATCATAGCTCAATCCTCAAGCCATGTAATATATACCCCTCAGAAATCTTTCCATCCCTCAATACAACCAAACCCGATACTACTTTTTGTCCCTCAGCAGAAACTCACCACCCACTCCAAGACTCTTAGGAAATGGATACCGAAACGTATGCAGACGTCTTCTTGTACCCCCTTATCTAACAATTCTCCCACCCCGTTTCAACTACACCCTTGTAATAATTCACCCTCAACTAAACCTTGTATGAATTCACACACCATAACCCCACGCCCCGCATAATAAAAGCTCATCAAGCAATGTATGCATAATCTGACCATGTAGGCATCTAGAGACCTGCATTAGTTTTGAAAATAATCACTCCACTAACCACCTCACAACACCTGGCTACACGGGTCACACATCGGTTATGGAAAGGGATTGCGGTCTCACTTTAATGGGATCATAATTAATTTCCATACTAATGTGCTAATCTTTTGTAGCAGATCTTTTCCATTTGCTCGTCAGTTATCATGCAAACGGAAGCAGGACCATCAGAAGCTGGCCCAAGCACACCAATGGCCAATATTGGAGAATTACTAGCGGAATCTTATCCGACGATGCAACCTCCAGAGTTTCAAGGTTTTCCAGGACCCATGCCAATAGACGATCCTCCTAGAGGATATACTGAGAAGATTCATCGTAACTCTCACTAGTTTCAAGGCCTAGCAGGACCCTTAGCAGACACTGATTTCATATTTGAGGCCAATTTGGCATTTGATTTGCGCACATGGGCCAAGTACCAGTTCTTTTCAAGAGAATTTGAAGGACTACAGAATACACAAGATTTAACGCACGTTTGGGCATGAGCGGGATTTACAGAATATTTTAGTGACCACCTTGACAGCTTCAGAGAACAAGGATCTACCCGGCACATTCATGTTACCATCCTTGGTAAATGATCCTCCATTCAGAAGGTTTTATTTATCTAAAGATTTAATTCGCGCAGCTCTGAAAATACATGGAACGCACACTCCGACGGAGCGAGAACGACTAGTCCCAGAGCAGATGAAACGTGGTGACGTAACTAAGTGGGAGGATATTTCTGCTATAACACCTGAGCTCTCCAAGCCATTGCGGATATGCATGCAACATTTTGCTTTCCCAGCTCAGGATCGTTTTACCATGCCCCACAAAAGAATCTGGTTTGGATTATACTTAGCATGTACTAGACCTCAAACGGTTGATCTAGCTAGTTGGATAATTGATCAGCTCTATTTGGCACAACATAGATGGGAACGAAAGAAAGTCATCAATGGATGTTGTGCACTTACAAGGATTATATATATGTGTTTGGCATATGATTTACCCATAGAGCGCGCTATGACAAGTGAGGAATTGAAAGCATTCAAAGGGACCACTAAGAAGGCTAGAAAGTCTAGCAAAGGCAGAGCCGGAAAATGCATGAGAGGAACCATACCCTGCCTTCAGGTGCCCGAATCACCCTCACCACAACCATCTCCAGAGCAGTCACCGACAGCAGCCACTCCCACGGTACCACCAATTCGTATACGGTTATCAAGACGAGTTACGCCGGAGGGCACCACCAGTACTGTTGAACCTGAAGCAGCCACAACCCCAGAACCTATCACCACGGCAGCGGAAATTCCCACCACTATTGGTGCGGAAGCGTTCTCTTTTCCAATACCCCATTTAGAAGCAGAACAAGTAGAGCCACTGAACACAACGTTCGATTTTGAAATGCCCGATGCATTCTCCAATGAGTTTCAATTTTCAGAAGGACAACTGTTTTCTCAAGAATATGAAAGGCCTAGCTACCTACCACCCCACGGGATCATCCACAAGGACAGATCGTGTCTAGCTCTGATGACGAAAGAACAACAACCGATGACGACGACGGCAACGATGAAGCTAGCCAGGGAACTGAGGAATCCCAAGAGTATGAACAGACAGATGGCCAAGGCCAACAAACAGACACACATGGTGATACAAGTACCCATGAAGATGAAACTTATGAAGCAGCAGCTTACACACTAGCTATTAAGAAGCTGTATAGAACTATGGAAAAAGTATGGGCACGCAAAAAGTTGACTGAGGAAGAGAGTCAAGCAATAATAGAACAGGAACTTGTCACAGGCGGATTCGAAGACACATACATCAAAGGATTCCGCAAGTTAGTCAAATCACGTAGGCTCCAACGAAGCCCTCAGGTACTTGCAAAGAAAGCCACTACCACAGTTTGACCCCCGTCGAGTATGACTACTTTCAAAGCCCGGCGAATACATTCGTGTACCAACAGGAGCACAGTCTTCAGAACAAGCCAGGGAGGCACGCCTCGTCCCCGAAAGTTCGTTGGCAGCAGAAACCATCCTTGTAGATTCCCCACCCCACGCTATAGCTGTACATACCTCAGTAGTCACTGAAGTACCGACCACCCCAACCGCTCCTCCCTCACCGCCCGTCCATCCAGCCTCCCCTCTTCACCCTCCTTCCCCCATACCAACATCTTCATTCGCCGGTGGCGTAGCAGAAATTTTCTTTACGACCACTAACCCCACAATTCCCGCACCCACTAGACCTAGTCTACCTCCTCACACATCCACCTTTCCATTCAACCCATTCCTCCATCCAGCTTTTCCATCCTTCCCCACAACTCCAAGACCCCTTTTTCCATTCCCACCGCCCTTAACCTTCTCCCCCGTCTCACCTCCCCAACCCACTGTAACCCCTATTTCCCCTTTCCACCTAGCTACACCAGCCAGCCCCCCTGTAGATTACTCCTCAACCTTTGTAAATCCCGTATTTACACTAGCACAAGCACCCACAGTCACACCCATATTCACGGTCACCGCACTGGACACGTCCAATGACATGGACATCTCACCACCCACTGCACCATCACTCACTTCACTCACAGCACAAACATTTTTAGGCACATCACAATTTTCAACAATCACTACAGCATCCACCTTCCCAACCCCATTCCCTGTTCCCTTTGCATCTACACCCACTGCATCTTCATTTAGCACCCCATTAATACTATCACCCACTGTAGATAATGCATTTTGACAGATGTTCATGTGTATGACACAAGTAAGAGATGAGTTCACATCTCTTGGCGATAATTATCAGCAGCTGCAGAGGACAACCAATGACTTACAGTTGCAGCTTAATTTATTGTCTATTGAGAATGCCTCCCTGAACAGCCCATACCAAGAATTACGAGAGGCCTATCATAAATTAGAACTAGAAAATGAAGAAAAGACCAAGGAAGCCACTGCTGACCTAGATAACTTATTACGAGCCCAGACAGTCCGTAATGCAATGCTAACACAAAACATGGGCTTACTCAAAAGACATCTAGCAGCAGTCAAGGAAGAAAACCAGCGCTTACAAGATCAGAACCGAGAAAACTTAGAAGCAGCGCTCGACCACCCAGACCAACCACTTAGTCCTAGCCGGTTCAAAGCCATTCCCTCAGACTCGATGAGGATGCTGCTAGAAGATCATGTAAGATTGCTAGATGAATACGACCGCATGAACGAGGAGTTACAGAAACTCAAAGAAGATCACAAATTACTCCAGTTACGAGCACTGGCACACCAAGACATACCAGCACCTGTGGACCCCTCTCCTGACATCTTAGAGGAACTCAACGCATTACGGGCCCAGGTATCACACCTTGAATCAAGGATTGCAGTATATGAAGCACCACCAAGGCCAGATTCCCCACCTGAGCTTCCAGCTGAGGAAGAAACTGTCACCATCCCGGTGGAGGAAACGTTTGAAGAGGCGTACGAGCCACAACCCATCCCAGGCGGACGTGTCACGGCCGAAGGCCAGATGACTTACGAACTCCCGACCCCCGCGTGGATGAAGACTATTGAGGAACTTGGGACAACACACTCAGCTAGAGTAGAGGCACAATTACATGCCATGGCGATGATCGAAGAAAGAATTTTACAGTCTCCATTCTTTGCTCATTTGGCCCCTCGACGATACATATCTGGGCACGAGCTACAATATAAACCGTATTTTATGTTAATGGCTGAATACCAGTTAGCCATTGAGAAGGAAACAAGTAAGAAACCATCGCATGCGACTCAATTCGAAGAGGACGATTTGCCACTAGATGCGCAGCAAGGAGAGATCTATCAACCAGAGTGGCGAAAAGATTTACTACAAAAGTATCCAGAAATGATGAGTACATGGGTAAAGGCACCTTTGCACTTAAAGTACAACCCATGTTGGGGACCAGTACCACGACGCCGCTCCTTGACTGCCTTTGCTATTAAGGTACAAAACAATAAGCAGTGCCAAGATTGGTTGAATTACCCCTATTTTAAGCCACCCATCGAGTTACCAACTGTAGGCTACATGATGGCTACAATTCGCCACTGGCTCCCTACACTAAAGCATATGGACGATATAGCGGCGCATATGACTGTCAAAATCTTTGACATGAGGCAAATGATTTTTAAAGTCTTCCGATGCGTCAAGGCACCTCATGTAAACACCCCGGGCTTTGAGCATGGCAATTTCGATCTAGTATATGATATGAGTACAACGCCATCGCTACGGGTGTGTTATGCCTGCATTGTAGAATAAAGTACCTACTGGCGTGCTACAAGCAGACATTTGAAGAGATGTTCACAACCGGCTTCTGGGAATACCATTCAGAGGTATTCATAAGCAGGCCTACACATTTATTACACTTATTTGCCTGTGAACGAATGGTCTATTCCACACACTATCAGCTCCCGCCACCGGAAGAACCGCAACCAATAGACTGGGAGAAACTCGAGGCAGATCTGGCCCGAGGCATTCGTATCTCCGAGCACACCCTCGCTCAAGACCTCCTACAGAACTATATCCGGCAGACCTCACACCAAGGTTCTGTTAGGGACGACAAAAGCGAGAGGGAGGGGGGTGTTGGAAGCAGCCAGAGGCATAGAAGACGCGAAAGCATGTAACGACGGAGCAGGGAGCCAGTCGACTCTTTTTTCAAATAATTATGTTTTCAAATACTTTCCAAAAACCTCCAAGAGTGATTTTTATCACTATTGTAACATATGTAATATAGAAAACCCCATTTTGTAATCCATAGCTCTATTTTGTGCAAGCCGAGGAGTCATTGAGCTTGAGGATCTTAGGTAGAATGAGCGTATCAATTTTTGTTATTTTTAGACACCGTTTACCCTTTCAAATAGCATCTAGGACCTATTTTTTAACTATGCCGGTCACTAGATGTGAAACCGGTCAAAACTAGTCTAGAAACTATAAAAAGAGCTAGAGAGCTCATTTTTGAGGTTAGCTTGTTTGAGTAGAGAAGAGCTTAGAGCTAGTTTGAGCTTGGAGCTAGTTTGAGCTTGTAATAGTGTTCTTGAGCAATAGAGTGAATTCCTCACCTTCCATTGTGTCTTGCTTGTCTCTTCGTAGTGTGTGTGTATGTGTGTGTGCATCTCTATGCTTCTCACCTTCACTCTCACTTTATCTCACATTCACAATCTTCATATCACTCCTATCTCTTCCGCGGATTGACATTAAGGAGGTGGAGCTTCTTAACGTGGTTCTCACCATTGTGCTAGAGCAACAGTCATGGTGAAGAATTTTCTTTATTCCCACACGAAATAGGTTGTGTAGACCCAAAGCTTGTAGCTCTAATGGTTATTTTTATTGTACCACACATTCCTTGAAATCTTCGTCCAATACTAGTTCTGAAGGCTCATTAACCTGAGCATGAGAGTGTTAAAGGAGAAGATTTCCATGAGAATCTTGGAACCATCATTGCCACCATACTCCAATAGTTGATTCACAGTACCGAAAAAGAACGAGAAGCTACACTTTATTCAAGATTTGCAATCTGTGAATAAAGTCACTATTAGGAATGTAGGAACAGATCCAATTGTAGATGATTTTGATGAGGCATTTGCCGATCATTCCATGTATTCAATGGGAGACTTGTATTCACCTTACTTCACTAGTCCTATTGGTATAGGTTGGGTCATTGGGCAGGATCATGAGAAGGAGCAAAGATACGTAGTTCGCTTTGGAGCAAAAATCTTACATGATACTCAAAAAAATTATCCTCAAATTAAGCGAGAATTGAGGGATAATTACAGCTTTAAAAACAAATAAGGAATACTTTATAGGATCTAATGTAATAGTAGAGACTGACTGCCTTCAATTAATTGGGTTAAATTGCAATTGTTCATCTCTAGATATAGCTATGTTATGATGGATAGCCTTTATTAAGTTTATTAACCCTGCTTTTGTTCATATTGCTGGTAAACATAACACCGTTGCTCATATGCTCTCAAGAGCAAAGTTTGACAATGATAGTGAAGCAATAAATAATCATATAAACTTTCTTAATTATGAAAGATCTACTTATATGTCTGAGAGGTTTACAGAAGACGAATATGAGGGAGAATGAGGAGATATAGGATACTATTTGAGTATGTTTCAACCTATTCCAAGCTGGTCCTCAAATCAATTCCGGAACATTAGGAAGAAGTCTTTCAA
>CM035433.1:58005828-58010828 GCA_020310875.1 Ceratopteris richardii | reverse complement strand
TATTATGATCGAGAGGGGGAATATATGTCTTCTAACTTTAGTGCATTTCTGGTTGAACGTGGATAAAATGTCAATGCATAGTGCCGTGTACACCTCAACAGAATGGGGTTGTTGAATGGAAGAACACGTCACTCATGGAGATGGCCATCTTTATGGTAAAGAGTCAGGCTTTACCACATAGTTTCTAGCTTGAGGGTGTCATGTGTGTAGCATATGTACTTGATAGGTGTCCCACTAAAGCATTATAGTCTCTCACTTCATATGAGGCTTTGCATTGTCGCAAGCCATCATTTTCTCATCTGCCTTTTTTGGTTGTTTGGCATATGCATTAGTGCCTGAACAACATCATAGAAATTTGGATGATAAAGTAGTAAAATGTATTTCTATTGGATACATTTCTGAAAGCAAAGGCTATTGTCTATATCATCCATAGACAAAATGCATTCTGGCTAGCGGTGATGTTGTTTTTGTGGAAGATTCTATTCAGCCCTTACTTCATGTACTAAGGAGACATCAGTTCGGTCCAAAGACATGTATGATACTTTGCTGCCTCTTTTTATATTTGGATAGTCTAGTGCTAGTCCTACTGAGGCAACTTCTCAACCTTTGCAGGTTTCATGTGATGATGTAGATCATTCCATTTCTAATGCAGAATAACATGATACACTTGTTCATGAGAGAGCTAATATTGAGGAGGCAAAAACTATGCCAAAATGGCTAGTTCAGACTTTCCATGACAACAATTAGATGCACCTCTGTCATACCATACTCGTTCATGCTCTCATAGTGCCTCTTTTGCATCAAATTTTTATGCTATGGTTACCTCTAATCTCTATTATGGGACTCAGCCTGTTTTGTTTGATAAAAGCACAAAATTCTCAACATTGGATGGCTGCAATGCGATCTCAATATGATGCTATCATGAAAAATGGAAGCTAGTCTTTATGTGACTTGTATTCTAGCAAGAAGGCCATTGGCACTAAGTAGGTATACAAGCTGAAGTTTAAATCTAATGGAACAGTTGATAGGTATAAGGCTACGCTTGTTGCAAAGGGTTATGCATGGGAAAGAGGCATCGATTTTGATGAAACCTTTGCTCCTACTTGTAGAATCGACTATTGCTCATAGCATATGTGCACTTGCAGCTCATGGTGGTTGGAATGTACATCACTTGGACATTAGAACAACATTTTTGAATGGTGACTTGCATGAAGAAATATATGTTTTTTAGCCCCGTGGCTTTGTGCAGAAAGGGGATGAAAACCAAGTGTGTTGGTTAAAGAAGGCATTATATGGTCTAATGCCTATCTCATTGCACATGGTTTTCAGAATAGTCCAACTGAAAGCACCTTATATATTAAGCATGCTAATGATGTGTGTTTGATCATTGTGGCGTAGGTTGATGGCATGGTGCTCAGTTGTCCTCATGACATGCATATTGCTGATTTTAAGGTTGATTTGCATGCCTCATTTCAGGTGTCTGATTTAGTGCATTTGCATCACTACTTCGGCATTGAGTTTATGCAAGTTGATGGTGGAATGGCTTTGTGTCAAAAAAAATATATTCACACATTATTGTAGCATTTTGCCTATGAAGACTATAACCCTATTGCCACTCTTACGGATGCTTGATTTACTTATGCATTACTCAGCCAGAAAATTAGTTTGGTGTCTCACAAATGAGCACGTTTACGCATTGCACATGTGTCAAGTATTGATAGGCGGTTAAGCGCATCGTTCGCTACTTGAGTGGTACCCGAATACTTGGATTGTTTTATCCCAAGGGCGGATCACTACCGCCAGATTTGCATGCTTTTTTTTTTAGTGATTGGGCTTGTTGCTATGACACTCGTGTATCCACCAGTGCTTTTTGCTTCATGCTTGCTAGCTCATATATATCTTGATTGAGCAAGAAGTAGCCTACTATGGCCACTTCCAGTCGTGAGGCTCAGTATAGGGCAGCTTTCACAGCGACTATTGAGTGTGTGTGGCTTAGGCACGTTATGGCTAGTTTGGATGTTGGCCAGCTAGATCACACCGGCAATTGTGAGGAACCTTGTGTTCCAAGCTTGCACTAAGCACATTGAGGTGCATTATCATTATGTTAGGGAGAGGTTCTCTACTAGGGAAATTAGCTTGGAATATGTGCCCACACAAGAGAACATTATAGACCTTTTTACAAAGACTTTGGCTAGGGAAAAGTTTGAAGCTTTCCACTGCATCACTCATAGGGTGGATTTGTTGATATATTTAAGTAGTGATGTGTGTGAACACTCTAGGACAACTGGGGCACTTTCTCCCTCTTCAAGACGTTTTTTTCCCGTGACTTGCATATACCCTTATTGCCCTAACATGCGACTTATCTTTATGCATTCTATTGGTAATACATCCCGTATTGTGTGTTGTACTGCAAGCTTCTTTTTCTTCCTTGTGTTGTTTGCGTGCTTTTGTAGACATCTAAATCGAACAATACAAAGCATTTTCAACTTGTGAACAACAACAGTAACAAACACAATAAAGGTTCTTTCAAGAAAAGGCCAAACAATGTCAACATAGAAGAGGAAAGAAATGAAGAACCTCAACTCAATTTCACATATGATAATGCATTATAAAACATCGCTTTGTACCATTCTCATATTTGTATGGAGAAGGATTTGTACCACGCTTGGATTTATTTCACAAAAGATATAAACATTATACTCCCTCCTCACTTTCAATGTTTAAACACATACAAGAATTTCTCCCACTGATGAGTGGCTCCATGATGTGAGTGATTGCCCCTGTAAGGTTCCTTCAAGATCTTGTCCACTCTCCCTAGGGCATAACGGCAGGCATTATATGAGATCCCCTTTAAGAACAAGAACCAAAGGCATGTGAACTCCCACCACCTTCTATGAGTGTCCCCACATGAGATAGCTCCACTGAACTTATCTCCATTGAACTAGCCTCTACCAAGATCTTGATTATCTCCCAACAACACGGTGGAGACCTACCAAGATGCATAGTCCCACAACTTCTACCTCGCTTCTTCTGCAGCACAACTCGGATGGGACACCTCTATGTTGAGTGGTCCTTATCATGGAACCTCAAAATCTTCAGCACGACTCCTATATGTAGTGAAACCCTTTGGTATGACCATCAACACAAGTATGGAAATGTCTCCTTTGGACTCACAAAGGTGACTCGGACTTGGGCCATCAAGCCTATGAGGCCTCCATCGAGCCTTCTTCGAGCCTCTTGAGCCTCTCGGGCATTTTTGGCTCCACCCGATGTGGTCGTGATTGAAGTAATATACGCTATCAAAGTTCATTTGCACCAATTGATAACATCATTCACCTAGGATGAAACTAGGCAAAGGAAATAAAAAAGGTGATTTCAATCCTTTATGTATTGCTTTTATCATGAATCATTGTTTGATATCATTGTTTTGGATACATCACGATTGATGGTATGGAACATGGAAGCTCCTCTTTCTACATTTCTTGTACTCACGAGAGATATTATATTTGTACTTGATCCTTGTTCTTTGCTGCTAGACGATCATGTGTAAATCAATGAGTGATAACTGTGTGTGTGGAGTGTGGGTGATGAAAATATGGAAGCATCAAGCATGCATGGTATATATATATATATATATATATATATATATATATATATATATATATATATATATATATATATATATATATATATATATATCATTCTGCATTATGTGTACATATTTGTGTAGGTGAACATATATATATATATATATATATATATATATATATATATATATATATATATATATATATATGTGTGTGTGTGTGTGTGTGCGCTTGTTTAAGTGACTGATGTGTATGTGTCATGCATTGCATAAATGTATATATGTTAGAATAGGGATTTATATATATGTATGTGCGTACATCGCATTATATATATATATATATATATATATATATATATATATATATATATATATATATATATATATATATATATATATATCACACGTGAAGGAAAAGGGAGAGCTGACGTGTGGCGAATTTGCATGTTTGAGGAGAAAGGCCATGATAGCCCATTTTTTGTTTCCGATGGGCAACAAGCGATCGACATCACTCGTATTATTGAAGGTCCTTTTCTTAGTGCAGAAAAAGACGCATTTTTCTCAGAGAAGAAGAGCATAGAACTATATGTGTAGCTATCAAAGGGGAGGAAGCTTGTGCTAAACAAAAAGGAATGGATTTCTTTTTGGTGGGACCACCTGGCTTCTAGGATGGGGGAAGCGCGGGATATTTTTCTCGATCTCTAATGGGTTTGAGGGCATACCATGCTCGAGAGGCACTGCTGGCGAAGGTGACTCCTCGATGGATGATGGCATCATTATGCTACATCAGAAGTTTGACCTATAGTAAAAGGGAACTGGTATGAATGAGGCAGTCGAAGGCTTAGAGAAATAAAAAAATAAAAAAGGCCTTGTATATTTTGGGGTGATCGAAATGGATCAAAGGGGTGGAAGCGGCTCTGCCTTGGAACATAAACGAATAATCTTCTCAAGAGGGTTAGTGAAGATTTGAGGGAAAGTTACAGTAGAAAAAGGCTTGGAGACTTCATGGAATAGGTATGCTTATTTATTCATGGAATGCAACGTCAAGTATTCGCACTGATAAAAAGTTGTCAAGGATCTAAAGAATATATTTTTCGTTAATCTCAATAGTGATTGTGTGACATCTGTTTATATTGAGTTAGCGTATTTGCTCGATTCTTCCCAAGCAAAGTCCTTACCAAAGTCTATCCTGCACCTATGATTGAAGTAGAAGTAGTTGTGTAGGGCAAGCACCACCCATATAGCCGGTTATGCCACATTACATTCCTCCTCAAAGAAAAGGGACTAGTGGAAAATGGTGTGAGTGGTGGGATAGCTAGGAACATGCAGTTTATGCTTGTGATGAATTAAAGAGTGCAAAAAAAAATCAATTAGTAGTAGAGATTCATAAGAAACTGTGTGACTTTAGGTCAGG
>CM035433.1:57990828-58000828 GCA_020310875.1 Ceratopteris richardii | reverse complement strand
TAGGGGGGATTTGTTGATATATTTAGGTAGTGATGTGTGTGAACACTCTAGGACCATTGGGACACTTTCTCCCTCTTTAGGAGGTTTTTTTCCCGTGGCTTTCATATACCCCTATTGCCCTAACATGCGACTTATCTTTATGCATTCCATTGGTAATACATCCCGTATTGTGTGTTGTACTGCAAGCTTCTTTTTCTTTCTTGTGTTGTTTGCGTGCTTCCGCAGACATCTAAATCAAACACTACAAAGCATTTTCAACTTGTGAACAACAACAACAACAAAAAAAATAAAGGTTCTTTCAACAAAAGGCCAAACAATGTCAACATAGAAGAGGAAAAAAATGAAGAACCTCAACTCAATTTCACATATGATAATGCATTATGAAACATCCCTTTGTACCATTCTCATATTTGTATGGAGAAGGATATGTACCACGCTTGGATTTATTTCAGAAAAGATATAAACATTATACTCCCTCCTCACCTTCAATTTTTAAACACATACAAGAATTTCTCCCGCTGATGAGTGGCTCCATGATGTGACTGATTGCCCTTGTATGGTTCCTTGAAGATCTTGTCCACCCTCCCTAGGGCATAACGGCAGGGATTGTATGAGATCACCTTTAAGAACAAGAACGAAAGGCATGTGAACTCCCACCACCTTCTATGAGTGTCCCCACATGAGATAGCTCCACTGAACTTATCTTCATTGAACTAGCTTGTACCAAGATCTTGATTATCTCCCAACAACACGGTGCAAGCCTACCAAGATGCATAGTCCCGCAACTTCTACCTCGCTTCTTTTGCATCACAACTCGGATGGGACACCTCTATGTTGTGTGGTCCTTATCATGGAACCTCAAAATCTTCAGCACAACTCCTATATGTAGTGAAAGCCTTTGGTATGACCATCAACACAAGTATGGAACTGTCTCCTTTGGACACACAAAAGTGATTGGGACTTGGGCCATCAAGCCTATGAGGCCTCCATCGAGCCTTCTTCAAGCCTCTTGAGCCTCTCGGGCATTTTTGGCTCCACCCGGTGTGGTCCTGATTCAAGTAATACATGCTATCAAAGTTCATTTGCACTAATTGATGAAATTATTCACCTAGGATGAAGCTAGACAAAGGAAATAAAATAGGTGATTTCAATCCTTTATGTATTAATTTTATCATGAATCATTGTTTGATATCATTGTTTTGGATACATCAAGATTGATGGTATGGAACATGGAAGCTCCTCTTTCTACATTTCTTGTACTTACGAGAGATATTATATTTGTACTTGATCCTTGTTCTTTGCTGCTAGATGATCATGCGTAAATCATTGAGTGATAACTATGTGTGTGGAGTGTGGGTGATGAAAATATGGAAGCATCAAGGCTGCATGGTAAAATTATATATAATATATATATATATATATATATATATATATATATATATATATATATATATATATATATATATATGTATGTATGTGCGTACATCGCATTATATATATATATATATATATATATATATATATATATATATATATATATATATATATATATATATATATATATATATATATATATATATGTATGTGCGTACATCGGATTATATATATATATATATATATATATATATATATATATATATATATATATATATATATATATATATATATATATATATATATATATATATGTATGTATATATATCACACGTGAAGGAAAAGGGAGAGCTGATGTGTGGTGAATTTGCATGTTTGAGGAGAAAGGCCATGACAGACCATTTTTTGTTCCCAATGAGCAACAAGCGATCGACATTACTCGTATTATTGAAGGTCCATATTTTAGTGCAGAAAAAGACGTATTTTTCTCAGAGAAGAAGAGCATAGAAATATATGTGTAGCTCTCAAAGGGGAGGAAGCTTGTGCTAAACAAAAAGGAATGGATTTCTTTTTGGTGGGACTACCTGGCTTCTAGGATGGGGGAAGCGCAGGATATTTTTCTCGATCTCTAATGGGTTTGAGGGCATACCATGCTCGAGAGGCACTGCTGCCGAAGGTGGCTCCTCGATGGAGGATTGCATCATTATGCTACATCAGAAGTTTGACCTATAGTAAAAGGGGACTAGTATGAATGAGGCAGGCGAAGGCCTAGAGAAATAATAAAAAAAAAAGGCCATGTATATTTTGGGGTGATCCAAATCGATCAAAGGGGTGGAAGCGGCTCTGCCTTGGAATAGAAAGGAATAATCTTCTCAAGAGGGTCAGTGAAGATCTGAGGGAAAGTTACAGTAGAAAAAGGCTTGGAGACTTGATGGAATAGGTATGCTTATTTATTCATGCAATGCAACATCAAGTATTCGCGCTGATAAAAAGTTTTCAAGGATCTAAAGAATATATTTTTCGTTAATCTCAATAGTGATTATGTGACATCTGTTTATATTGAGTTAGCGTATTTGCTCTATTCTTCCCAAGCAAAGTCCTTACCAAAGTCTATCCTGCACCTATGATTGAAGTAGAAGTAGTGGTGTAGGGCAACCAGCACCCATACAACCGGTTATGCCATAGTACATTCCTCCTCAACCAATTTTTCAGCCGGCTCCACCTACTCAGCTCGCGGCTTGCCCGGCCTTTCCAAGGAATACTCAAAGAAAAGGGACTAGTGGAAAATGGTGTGAGTGGTGGGATAACTACGAACCTGCAATTTATGCTTGTGACGAATTAAAGAGTGCAAAAAAAAAATCAATTAGTAGTAGAGATTGATAAGAAACTATGTGACTTTAGGTCACAAATTCCTTTAGGCATCAATTGGGGCGCTGGTAAGGGCTGGAGATGAAATAATGTGTAAAACAACATGGAGATCTCCTATTGATCAAGCCTTTGTTTATTCTCACATTGCCAATGTTGAGGAAAAATGGAGACAAGATGATATGTAGGATGATATAAAAGACGGAGATAGGAGGGTGACCAGAAGATAGATGAGAGGAAATGAAAAGAAAAATGACAAAAAGGTACGATTTGATGATATAAATTTATCTCATGAGGAGAAAAGAAGGATAATTAAAGAAGGGAAAAAGCCAAAAAAGGAAAATGTGCAATCACAAGAAAATTAGAATACCCCAAATAAGGATGAAAAGAAGAAATCTGAAAATGAAAATACTAAAACTGAACAAAAAGATGAACAAAAACAAAGTGAAGAAAAAGGAAAAAAGAAAAGAAGAAGAGCTCCACGAGCAATAATGATTTCGGAGCTCGACAAGAAGAACGATGCTAGGGAAATTTTGAATGATATATTTGTAAAAAGTCAAGTAACAATGTCTCTTGAACAAGTGTTTTTAATAGCAAAACCTGAGTTCAAGGATAGTTTTATTTGACTCATTAGAAGGAGACGTTTTCCATTTCCACAAGATGAAGATATGCAAGATGTGGTGGAAGAAACTCTAGCTATGAATGATGCTATAACATTAAGTGAGAGTCATTATGAGGAAGAAGAAGAGTTTACGACTGGGAGTGTGAATAGAAATTTTATAGGAACAATTCAGCCTTATGAGGAAATGTTGAAAAGTGAAAGTAAATTCAAAACTACCTCTTGGCACGATGGACGTCGGAAGTGAAAATTAGAATAGGCTTCTTGTTTAGCTCTGGCTCTCATTGACTCGAGGTCAGAAATAAACGTTATCTCAAAGAAACATTTTGATAAGTTTAGATGGCGAATTGACAAAGAGCACCGCTGGAGTATGAGAACTGCTGACAATGGCTGGAATTTTATTAGGTGCATGTGCACATGTGCCTATAGTGATATATGGCATTCGAGAAGAGTTTCACTTCTTCCTTGAAGATAATTGTCGTATGAAGTAATTCTCGGATAGCCATTCATAGCTATGATGAGAATGGAAACAAAAGTGATGAACGATGGGTCCACATATGCAAGAATTTGATCCAATCATGGATGGATTCTTTGCAAGTCATGAGAGACTGTGCAAATCTTACAAGAAATAGAAAGAACTTAAGAAGAAACCCCATGGACTCTATCAGTCATGTATGTGATGATTCATTGGTTGTGAGAGAATATGGCACATATTATGATCAAAATTTCTGTTAGACTCCACTATTGAGCGGGACAATAGTGGACATTGTTTTGATGTCTCACCTAACGATGTATATAAATTCAAAGATTATTTATTTTGTACTCCTGAAACTAGCTTACATTATATTACAAAAGAAAACCTTACAAAAACATTTAGAAAACAAAATAAAAAATACTTTAGAAAACTAGGATTAATTTTACTAGATGAAAAAATTGAGTCTTTAATTGAACTCTCAAAAAGTAGTACCTTACTAGAGGAGTTAGAAACTCCTTCCCAAGAAAAACTAGAATGACAAACTAGAATCAAATCTGATTATTCTTAACTCGATTCAAGTATATGAGTTTATTAGTGATTTCATCCTAGAATATGAAGTTAACTTAGAAACTAGATATATGACAGTAGAGAAGAAAATAAAGCCTATAGCTCAACCCTCACCTAAGGATAGTCATGATATATTTCAAAGAGTATCAGATGACCCTATACTTAGAGATCAATCTAAGATAGGTGATACGTTTATAGAAGAAACTAAGAAATGTATTAAATTCAACGATGAATTTCTTTCAGAGCTAGAGAAAGATTAGTTTACAAAGATGATCGTTCGTCATGGTAAAGAATTTTCTTTATTCCCACACAAAATAGGTTGTGCAGAGCCAAAGCTTGTAGCTCTGATGATTATTTTTACTATACCACACATTCCTTGGAATCTTCATCCGATACTAGTTCTGAAGGCTCCTTAACTTGAGCATGAGAGTGTTAAAGGAGAAGCTTTCCATGAGAATCTTGGAACCATCATTGGCACCATACTCCAATAGGTTGTTCACGGTACCGAAAGAGAACGGGAAGCTACGCTTTATTCAAGATCTTCAACATGTGAATAAAGTCACTATTAGGAATGTAGGAACAGATCCTGTTATAGATGATTTTGTCGAGGCATTTGCCGATCATTCCATGTATTCAATGGGAGACCTCTATTCAGGGTATGATCAGTTTCAATTAGCTATTGAGAGTCATATGTGACCAGGATGAAGACTCCTTTGGGTTTAGTATGCATGTGTACTTTACCTCAAGGAGTGACGAATTCTGTGGCACACATGATGAATGCTATGAATCTGGTCTCACATGACTTTATCCCAAAAGTGACAATGCCTTTTAGTGATGAAATTCCAATAAAAGGGTGTGTGGAAAAAGAAAAAGATGAAAGTTTAGATTCATCTGGTTGTAGAAAGTTTGTTTCGAGCCATATTTTTGATTGTGAAAAGGTCTTTCAAAGATTTGAAGAGGTTGGACTAACTTTCTCCTTAGAGAAGTCTACTTTTGGTGTTAATGAAGTGCTGATAGCTGGGCATTTATGCGGTCATTATGGTCGTAGGCCTTACTCGACAAAAGTTAATGCCATTAGTAGAATTTTAGAGGGGTGTCGCAATGTTAGTGAAGTAAGGTGATTCTTAGATGCATGTGTTTTCAATGTCATCTAGATCCCTCACTTTGCTCATGTTGCGAACCCACTTTATGATTTGTTAAGAAAAAGAAAGAAATTCTATTGGACTGATGAGCATACTAGAATGGTCAGACATTTAATGCAATTGCTTATCAATGCTCCCATCCTAAAACGTATTGATTACTTAGGAAATAAGCTCATAATCCTAACCGTTGACACTAGTCCTATTGGTATAGGTTGGGTCATTGGGCAGGATCATTAGAAGGAGCAAAGATACGCAGTTCACTTTGGAGCCAAAATCTTACATGATAGTCAAAGAAATTATCCTCAAATTAAGAGAGAATTATGGGGATTAATTACAGCTTTAAAAACAAATAAGGAATACTTTATACGATCTAATGTAATAGTAGAGACTCACTGTCCTCCATTAATTGGGTTAATTTCCAATTGCTCATCTCTAGATATAGCTATGTTATGATGGATAGCCTTTATTAAGTTTATTAACCCTGCTTTTGTTTATATTGCTGGTAAACATAACACCATTGCTCAAATGCTCTCAAGAGCAAAGTTTGACAATGATAGTGAAGCAATAAATATTCATAACTTTATTAATTATGAAAGATCTACTTATATGTCTGAGAGGTTTAAAGAAGACGAATATGAGGGAGAATGGGGAGATATAGGATACTATTTGAGTATGTTTCAATCTATTCCAAGCTGGTCCTCAAATCAATTCCGGAACATCAGGAAGAAGCCTTTCAACTTCTTGAAAGATGGATATCTTTGGAGACATGCTAAAGGAAAGGTAACAAACCCACAAAGAGTTTTAGGCTTAAGAAAATTTCAAGTGCAAGTTATGCAAGAAATGCATGAAAGCCTTTTGGCTGGGCATAAGGGCTTTGTAGCTACGTATGAGAAGATTCGGGAAAGCTACTGGTGGCCGAGAATGTATGTAACTATTAAAGAATTTGTGAGCACTTGTATTACGTGCTAGGTACATTCTTCTGTCAAACATAGAGACCCTTTACATCCGACCTATCCACCTTTTTATGCCAATTGAACTTATGTACTCTCAAAAGCTGATATTTCCTATTAATACTGAGATAGTAAATTGGATGAGTTTCGATTGGGAAGATATGTTTCAAGAGAAGAATTATTAGCGTTAAGAATTAAACAATTAAAACAAGCTTTGAAAATTTAAAAGAATCTACTAAAAAATTAAAAACATCACGATTGAAAAATAAAATTTACTTTTACAAGAAACATCAACTCAGGATGCAATCAATAGAAAGTGGGGATTGGGTGCTTGTATATAACAGTACTTTTGAGACTCAATATGATGCATGCCATAAATTAAGTAAATGTTGGTTTGGGCCATATGTTGTTGTTTCTACTTTTGAAATAGGTACATATAAATTACGAGAATTTGATGGTACTATGTTAAGAAATATAATTGCAAGAAAAAGAATAAAGCTATTTAAAAGAAGGCGAGTAGTAAGTTCGAGCTGGATGAAGACTTTCTCGATGACGAAGATGAAGATGAAGTATAATCAAGTGAAATTATTCCGATTGTTCTTTACTCTTAATATAAAGTTTATTTTTTTTTATGCATTTCATAATTAGGAAATGATTTGTTACTGGTATAGAAGGAAATTTATTAAAATTATGTAGATAATAAAAAAGAAAATCAAAGAAGGAATATGTATGCAAGTTGAGGTTCCAATTTAGGGAAAGTTTTATGCATGAGTGCATGTGAGAGTGCATGTGCATATTAGAGTTAGTGCATGTGCATATGAATGAGTTGTGTGCATGAGTGCATGTGAGAGTGCATGTGCATATTAGAGTTAGTGCATGTGCATATGAATGAGTTGTATGCATGAGTACATGTGAGAGTGCATGTGCATATTAGAGTTAGTGCATATGCATATGAATGAGTTGTATGCATGAGTGGATGTGAGAGTGCATGTGCATATTAGAGTTAGTGCATATACATATGAATGTGTTGTATGCATGAGTGCATGTGAGAGTGGATATGCATATTAGAGTTAGTGCATGTGCATATGAATGAGTTGTATGCATGAGGGTATGTGAGAGTGCATGTGCATATTAGAGTTAGTGCATATGCATATGAATGAGTTGTATGCATGAGTACATGTGAGAGTGCATGTGCATATTAGAGCTAGTGCAATTGCATATGAAATGAGTTGTATGCATGAGTGCATCTGCATATTAGAGTAAGTGCATGTGCATATGAATGAGTTGTACGCATGGGTGCATGTGAGAGTGCATGTGCATATTAGAGTAAGTGCATGTGCATATGAATGATTTGTTTGCATGAGTGCATGTGAGAGTGCATGTGCATATAAGAGTTAGTGCATGTGCATTTGAATGAGTTGTATGCATGAGTGTATATGAGAGTGCATGTGCATATTAGATTTAGTGCATATGCATATGAATGCGTTGTATGCATGAGTGCATATGAGAGTGCATGTGCATATTAGAGTTAGTGCATGTGCATATGAATGATTTGTATGCATGAGTGTATATGAGAGTGCATGTGCATATTAGAGTTAGTGCATGTGCATATGAATGCGTTGTATGCATGAGTGTATATGAGAGTGCATGTGCATATGAATGAATGCATGTGTATGTATGCATGAGCAGTTATGATATGATGCGAGCATGCATGTAAAGTGCACTAGTATATATAAGAAGCGTATAAGCATGTTAATCATAAAAGAATTAATTAGTATAAAATAGGATAGGTTTAAATTATGGTAATTTTTGTGTGTTAGATTTATAAATGTAAATTAGCAATAAGTGTTGACATGCATATATGAGTAGGTATGCAAATATAATTATGAAAGTATGGAATAGATGTATGCATTTAAGTGCATATAAGTACTTTAATGTATGCATGAGCATATGCATTAAGAATGTAAATGCATGTGTTAGTGTATATGCATATAGGAAGTGATGAATATGTGTAGGAATAATGTTGTGAATGCAAGTGCATGAATGCACCTATGTGTTGGTAAATATGAACATATGTGTTTGCATGTACATTTGCATGTTAATGTATGCTAATCTATGCATATGAAAGTGAGTATCATTTTAGTGCATAAGTGAATGGTTATTATGAATGAAGTGTGTATGCATCTATGAATAAAAAAGAATTTATAAGAATGAATGAGTGTTTTATATTGAAAAAGACATACTTATTATTTTTCTTAATGTTCTTCCTTCAGATCATTTTGAAGAAGATTTGACGAGCTCTGAAGAGAACTTGACGAGATTTACACGATAGGAGCTCCTTTTATGCTCATGATGCTAGTTGCATTATAGGATCTTTGAATTATAAAATCGTGTATTAAGCTTTTGTATAGGAATGTCTTCTAAAATCTATATTAGAACTTTTTACAATCACTTGTATAGGACTAGTTTTGGTTCTAAAGTTTTAAGCATTTCCATTATATAGATTAATTAGTAAAGAATTTCTTATATTGCACATTCTTATGTCTGAAAATATTTCATCTACAAGTAAGTCTTCAATTAAAAATAAATAAATAGATAGCTCTTTTATTCTAGATAGGATTTTACCTACTTTGTTAGAGTATAGTACTACTCAAATCAACAAGGACGAGGATAGTAAAGAATAAGAAGTGAATGAAATAATTAAAGATCATATTGTAGTTGAATCCTTATACTCTTCATCATGTGCTTCTAGATTATCTAGATTTGTAACCTTTTGTTCGGTTGTTTCCCCAAATTCTAATGAAAGAGAAATTTTGTTTCCACCTTCTCCTAAAAGAGATACTCAATGCGAAAATGAGGAGGTGGATATTATTAAAAATTGTATTACTGAGGAAGTTTCTAATCGTATTATTGAGGAAGAACTTATCTTGATAGCATATCAAGATGCTAGTTCTAGATATAGGGTAGCACTTCCATACGGACCTTAGAGTTTTAGGGTGAACTTAAATAATGCTTTACACCTATAGCTAATACTTCCCCACAAATTAAAAAACACCTCCTACTTCCAAAAGCACACTAAGAAACACCTAGCATGTAGTCACACAGCGAGGTTAGCACGAGTCTGTTCTGATGAGCGGATGCCTCCTTTCACACCCCACGACACCATCATGTTGTTTTTGTGGAAGATGCAGTTCTACCATTACTTTCATGTACTAAGGAGACATCAATTAACTCTGAAGATGTGTATGCCACTTTGTTGCCTCTTTTCACAAGTGGATAGTCTAGTGCTTGTCTAAATGAGGTAATTTCTCAGTGTCTAAAAGTTTCGTATGATGATTGAGATCATTCCATTTCTGATGCAGATTTACATGATGCACTTATTGATGAGAGAACTAATATAGAGCATGAAAAAACTATGCCTAAATGGTTGGTGCAGACTTTGCAAGGAATCAATTTAGATGCACCTCTATCATATCATGCTTATTTAGGCTCTCATAGTGCTCTTTTT
>CM035433.1:57845828-57980828 GCA_020310875.1 Ceratopteris richardii | reverse complement strand
GATGGCTGCAATGCGATCCCAATATGATGCTATCATGAAAAATGGTAGCTAGTCTTTATGTGACTTGTATTCTAGCAAGAAGGCCATTGGCACTAAGTAGGTATACAAGCTGAAGTTTAAATCTAATGGAACATTTGATAGGTGTAAGGCTAGGCTTGTTGCAAAGGGTTATGCATGGGAAAGAGGCATCGATTTTGATGAAACCTTTGCTCGTACTTGCAGAATGACTATTGTTCATAGCATTTGTGCACTTGCAGCTCATGGTGGTTGGAATGTACATCACTTGGACATTAGAACAACATTTTTGAATGACGACTTCCATGAAGAAATGTATGTTTTTTAGCCCCGTGGCTTTGTGGAGAAAGGGGATGAAACCCAAGTGTGCAGGTTAAAGAAGGCATTATATGCTTTAAGGAAAGCACCACACGCTTGGTGAGAAAAGATACATGCCTATCTCATTGCACATGTTTTCAGAATAGTCCAACTGAAAGCACCTTATATGTTAAGCGTGCTAATGATGTGTGTTTGATCACTATGGTGTGTGTTGATGACATGCTGCTGAGTGGTCCTTTGCATGCCTCATTTCAGATGTCTGATTTAGGGCATTTGCATCACTACTTCGGCATTGAGTTTATGGAAGTTGATGGTGGAATGGCTTTGTGTCAAACAAAATATATTGACACATTATTGTAGCGTTTTGCCTATGAAGACTATAAGCCTATTGCCACTCCTATGGATGCTTGATTTACTTATGCATTACTCAGCCAGAAATTCAATTTGTTGTCTCACAAATGAGCACGTTTATGCATTGCACATGTGTCAAGTATTGGTAGGCGGTTAAGCGCATCGTTCGCTACTTGAGTGGTACCGGACTACTTGGATTGTTTTATCCCAAGGGGGGGGATCACTAGCGCCAGATTTGCATGCTTTTTTTTTGTAGTGATTGGGCTTGTTGCTATGACACTCGTGTATCCACCAATGGTTTTTGCTTCATACCTGATAGCTCGTATATATCTTGATTGAGCAAGAAGTAGCCTACTATGGCCACTTCCAGTTGTGAGGCTCAGTATAGGGTAGGTTTCACAGTGACTGTTGAGTGTGTGTGGTTCAGACAGGTTATGGCTGGTTTGGGTGTTGGCGAGTCAAAGCACACCAGTAGTTGCGAGAACCCTGTGTTCCATGCTTGCACTAAGCACATTGAGGTGCCTTATCATTATGTTAGGGAGAGGTTCTCTACTAGACATTGTAGAACATTGTAGACCTTTTTACAAAGACTTTGCCTAGGGAAAAGTTTGAAGCTTTCCACTGCATCACTCATAGGGGGGATTTGTTGATATATTTAGGTAGTGATGTGTGTGAACACTCTAGGACCACCAGGGCACTTTCTTCCCACTTTAGGAGGTTTTTTTCCCACCGCTTGCATATACCCCTATTGCCCTAATATGCGACTTATCTTTATGCATTCCAATGGTAATACATTCAGTATTGTGTGTTGTACTCCAAGATTCTTTTTCTTCCTTGTGCTGTTTGCGTACTTCAGCAAACATCTAACTCGAACACTACAAATCATTTTCAACTTGTGAACAACAACAATAACAAAAACAATAAAGGTTATTTCAACAAAAGGCCAACCAATGTCAACATAGAAGAGGAAAAAAATGAAGAACCTCAACTGAATTTCACATATGATAATGCATTATAAAAGATCCCTTTGTACCATTCTCATATTTGTATGGAGAAGGATTTGTAATACGCATGGATTTATTTCAAGAAAGATATAAACATTATACTCCCTCCTCACCTTCAATTTTTAAACACATACAAGAATTTCTCCCACCGATGAGTTGCTCCATCATGTGAGTAATTGCCCATGTAAGGTTCGTTCAAGATCTTGTCCACCCTCCCTAGGCCATAATGGCTGGGATTGTATGAGATCCCCTTTAAGAACAAGAACCAAAGGCATGTGAACTCCCACCACCTTCTATGAGTGTCCCCACGTGAGATAGCTCCACTGAACTTATCTTCATTGAACTAGCTTGTACCAAGATCTTGATTATCTCCCAACAACACGGTGCAAGCCTACCAAGATGCATAGTCCCGCAACTTCTACCTCGCTTCTTTTGCAGCACAACTCGGATGGGAAACCTCTATGTTGTGTGGTCCTTATCATGGACCCTCAAAATCTTCAGCACGACTCCTATATGTAGTGAAACCCTTTGGTATGACCATCCACACAAATATGGAAATGTCTCCTTTGGACTCACAAAGGGGATTGGGACTTGCGCCATCAAGCCTCTGAGGCCTCCATCGAGCCTTCTTCGAGCCTCTTGAGCCTCTTAGGCATTTTTGGCTCCATCCGGTGTGGTCGTGATTGAAGTAATACATGCTATCGAAGTTCATTTGCACTAATTGATGACATCATTCACCTCGGATGAAACTAGGCAAAGGAAATAAAACAGGTGATTTCAATCCTTTATGTATTGCTTTTATCATGAATCATTGTTTGATATCATTGTTTTGGACACATCACGATTGATGGTATGGAACATGGAAGCTCCTCTTTCTACATTTCTTGTACTTATGAGAGATATTATATTTGTACTTGATCCTTGTTCTGTGCTGCTAGACGATCATGTGTAAATCATTGAGTGATAACTATGTGTGTGGAATGTGGGTGATGAAAATATGGAAGCATCAAGCATGCATGGTAAAATTATATATATATATATATATATATATATATATATATATATATATATATATATATATATATATATATATATATATATCATTATGCATTATGTGTACATATTTGTGTAGGTAAATATATATATATATATATATATATATATATATATATATATATATATATATATATATATATATATATATATATATATATATATATATATATATATATATATATGTGTGTGTGTGTTTGTTTAAGTGACTGATGTGTATGTGTCATGCATTGCATAAACGTATATATGTTAGAATAGGGATTTATATATATGTATGTGCGTACATCGCGTTATATATATATATATATATATATATATATATATATATATATATATATATATATATATATATATATATATATATATATATATATATATATAACACGTGAAGGAAAAGGGAGAGCTGACGTGTGTCGAATTTGCATGTTTGAGGAGAAAGGCCATGACAACCCATTTTTTGTTCCCAATGGGCAAATGGGCAACAAGTGATCGACATCACCCGTAGTATTGAAGGTCCATTTTTTAGTGCAGAAGAGGACGCATTTTGCTCAGAGAAGAAGAGCATAGAACTATATGTGTAGCTCTCAAAGGGGAGGAAGCTTGTGCTAAACAAAAAGGAAAGGATTTCTTTTTGGTGGGACCACCTGCCTTCTAGGATGGGGAAGCGCGGGATGTTTTTCTCGATCTCTAATGGGTTTGAGGGCATACCATGCTCGAGAGGCACTGCTGCTGAAGGTGGCTCCTCGATGGAGGATGGCATCATTATGCTACATCAGAAGTTTGACCTACAGTAAAAGGGGACTGATATGAATGAGACAGGCGGCAGCATAGAGAAATAAAAAAATAAAAAAGGTCATGTAAATTTTGGGGTGATCGAAATGGATCAAAGAGGTGGAAGCGGCTCTGTCTTGGAACAGAAACGAATAATCTTTTCAAAAGGGTGAGTGAAGATGTAAGGAAAAGTTCCAGTAGAAAAAGGCTTGGAGACTTGATGGAATAGGTATGCTTATTCATTCATGGAATGCAACGTCAAGTATTCGCGCTGATAAAAAGTTGTCAAGGATCTAAAGAGTATATTTTTCGTTAATCTCAATAGTGATTATGTGACATCTGTTTATATTGAGTTAGCGTATTTGCTCTATTCTTCCCAAGTAAAGTCCTTACCAAAGTCTATCCTGCACCTATGATTGAGGTTCAGTAGAATCGCCTAGACTACATCGTATTTTGATGTAAAGAAAAAGAAAAACAATGAGCTCTTTAACCGGATGTTCAGAAACTGGGACTTGAAAGTACTCCAATGTTTTATCATTTCTATCTTAAAGAACTGACATTAGAAAATTGAACAATGATATCCAGGTCTCAACGCCACTATTAGAAACTGTACTAAAACGAACTTTAAACTTTGTGGGTATTGTATTGGAATGAGAACCTTTCTTACTTTAATATTTGTTGATGCAAATTGGGATGACATCACACTTAATAGTTTCTTAAAAAACTGGATGATGATATCAAGACCATGTTAATTGTTATGAAGATTTCCATGACATCTGCAAATCATGTTTCGAATCTTAAGTTCACGTTCTACATCAGCCATTTGTTTTTCGCTGGTTTGAATAATCTTTATTTATCTCTTGTTGAGGTTGAGAATAAGGTATAATGCCAGGCAGTAGCAGGGATTGCCTGATTCAACACTTTGTTTTCCACAACATGTGCATTTTTGAACTTCTCCTCACTGCATTCACGTATGCGCGCTAACTTCGATATCCGGCTAAGATGTTCTATACTATATCTCTAGAAGGAGGTGCAGACATTGCCCGCATGCAACGGAACAACATCTGTGGGTCTTGTTTGGTTGCCGACTATGATGGGATGTTGTAGGAAAATGGCTACTCGCTTGGTTTCACTCCTCTGCCAAACACCTTCAATTAGATCTTGCATTATGAGGAGTGTAGTTGTTCCTGCAGCATTGTGAGCACATCTTCTTATCGAAGAGTTCGAATATGAATACCGCGAAGCAAAAAACTATGCGAGAGGGCTACACTGCCATGTGCCCTCCTTATAAACTTATGGTAACTGTAACTATGCTGTCTCAGTACCATGGAGGGTCTCTTGCCCCCAAAGCTTTAAGCTATCTGCATAATTTCCATATGGTCTTCTTCGTTTATTTCTTCTTCTTCACCATGTTGTTAAGGAGTTTGAGTTGAATTTATTGTACATTCTGGAATGGTTACATCAAAGTGGGAAAATCAAAAGTAGAATCAGAATCAGATCAATCACAATGTTTGTCATTGGCATCCTACATTTCAGCTCCTGTGTGACATATAAGGTAAATAGGTTTTTGGAAGTCATCTCTACGTTGTATTTAGTAAAATTATCATCATACATAACCAAAATGCAACTTTGCGGATGTACAGATGTGAAAATATTTGTTCATATACACTTGACGTGTGCGGGATTATGGAGCATACTAAGAATGCCACCTTAATTTACTACAACATATCTAGGGAATACCGACGGTCAATGTATCGATGGTCAGCTGTCGGCGTCGGTATACCTCTCGGAGAATTTGGGAAAACTGTTTTGCCACGGAAAGACAGCCTCGGTATGAGCGTCGGTATATGCATCGGTATTCTTCTGGAACTACCGACGCTCATACCGACGCTCTCTTTTTAACTGAGCCCGAACCCGAAATTCGTCATTCTGAGTGTTTTGAATCTGGAGCTTCTCCTTTCGGGTTTGCGCGCGCCAACAGCAGAGATCTCTGTTTGTCATCCTCTCTCTCTCTCTCTCCCTCTCTCCCTCCCTTCCCTCTCTCTCTCTCTCTCCCTCTCTCTCTCTCTACCTCTCTCCCTCCCTTCTCTCTCTCTCTCTCCCCCTCCCTCTCTCTCACTATCTCTCTCTCTCTCTCTCTCTCTCTCTCTCTCTCTCTCTCTCTCTCTCTCTCTCTCTCCCTCTCTCTCTCACTCTCTCTCCCTCACTCTCCCTCCTTCTCTCTCTCTCTCTCTCTCTCTCTCTCTCTCTCTCTCTCTCTCTCTCTAAACAGACCTCTATCTTTATAGATCTGAAGTTTTGGTAAGTAGATCGCACATATTGTAAAACTCTTTTTTCTTTTTCTATGTTTTTTCTTTACTAATATGTTCTTTGTTTGGTTTTGCAAGAGATTTTGAGATCAAATCTTTGGAAATTTGACAAAGAAGAACTTCAAGTGGATTTTGCCGACCGTGATTCAAACAATTCTCTCTCTTTCCCTCTCCTTCCCTCTCTCTCTCTCTCTAAACACACCTCTATTTTCATAGATCTGACGCTTTGGTAAGTAGATCGCACATATTGTATCACTCTGTTTTTTTTTTATGTTTTTGCTTTTCTAATATCTTCTCTCTTTAGTTTTGCAGGAGATTTTTGAGATCAAATCTTTGGAAATTCAACGAAGGAGAACTTCAAGTGGATTTTGACAACCTTAATTCAAAAATTACATCAATTTAAGTAAGACATCTATCACTCTTTTATCTTTCTTTATATTTTTGTTTTCTAACATCGATCTTCTCTCTTTATTTTTGTTTGAGAGAGAGAGAGGGATAAGCATATGCAGACATACATGCATATGCATACATGCATGCATGCATATGAATACATACATGCATGCATATGCATACATACATGCATGCATATGCATACATGAATGCATATCACATGCATGCATATGCATACATACATGCATGCATATGAATACATGCATGCATATGTATACATACATGCATGCATATGCATATGTATACATACATGCATGCATATGCATATGTATACATACATGCATGCATATGCATATGTATACATACATGCATGCATATGCATACATACATACATGCATGCATGCATATGAATACATGCATATGCATACATGCATGCATATGCATACATTAATGCATATGCATACATGCATGCATACATGCATGCATGCATACATGCATGCATGTATATGTATACATGAATGCATATGCATACATGAATGCATATACATACATGCATGCATGCATATGCATACATGAATGCATATGCATACATGAATGCATATGCATACATGAATGCATATGCATACATGCATTCATATGCATACATACATGCATGCATATGCATACATACATACATGCATGCATATGAATGCATGCATGCATATGAATGCATGCATGCATATGAATGCATGCATGCATATGAATGCATGCATGCATATGCATACATGAATGCATATGCATACATGCATGGATATGCATACATACATGCATGCATTCATATGCATATGTATACATACATGCATGCATATGCATACATACATACATGCATGCATGCATATGCATACATGCATGCATATGCATACATGCATGCATATGCATACATGGATGCATATGCATACATGAATGCATATGCATATATGCATGCATATGCATACATACATGCATGCATATGCATACATACATGCATGCATATGCATACATACATGCATGCATATGCATACATACATGCATGCATATGCATACATACATGCATGCATACATGCATGCATATGCATACATGCATGCATATGCATACATGCATGCATATGCATACATGCATGCATGCATGCATATGCAGACATGCATGCATGCATGCATATGCATACATACATGCATGCATATGCATACATAAATGCATGCATGCATACATGCATGCATGCGTATGCATACATGAATGCATATACATACATGCATGTATGCATATGCATACATGCATTCATATCCATACATGCATTTATATGCATACATACATGCATGCATACATGCATGCATATGCATACATGCATGCATATGCATACATGAATGCATATGCATACATACATGCATGCATATGCATACATAAATGCATGCATATGCATACATACATGCATGCATATGCATACATACATACATGCATGCATATGAATGCATGCATGCATATGAATGCATGAATGCATATGCATACATGAATGCATATGCATACATGCATGCATATGCATACATAAGTATACATGAATATATGTATATGTATATGCACACATACTTTATATTTTTGTATATGTATATGTATACATGCATGCATGCATATGCATACATGAATGCATGCATGTGCATACATGAATGCATATACATACATGCATGCATATGCATACCTACTTTATATTTTTGTATATGTATATGTATACATGAATATATGTATATGAATATTCACACATACTTTATATTTCTGTATATGTATATGTATACGTGAATGCATATACATGCATGCATATGAATACATGCATGCATATGAATACATACATGCATATGCATAAATGCATTCATATGCATACATACATGCATGCATATGCATACATGCATGCATATGCATACATGCATGCATGCATATGCATACATGCATCCATATGCATACATGAAGGCATATGCATACATACATGCATGCATATGCATACATACATGCATGCATATGCATACATACATGCATGCATATGCATACATACATGCATGCATATGCATACATACATACATGCATGCATATGAATGGATGAATGCATATGCATACATGAATGCATATGCATACATGAATGCATATGCATGCATGAATGCATATGCATACATGCATGCATATGCATACATGCATGCATATGCATACATAGGTATACATGAATATATGTATATGTATATGGTCACATATTTTATATTTTTGTATATGTATATGTATACATGCATGCATGCATATGCATACATGAATGCATGCATATGCATAACTACTTTATATTTTATTATATGTATATGTATACATGCATATATGTATATGTATATGCACAAATACTTTATATTTTTGTATATGTATATGTATACATGAATGCATATACGTACATGCATGTGAATGCATGCATGCATATGTACACATACATGCATGCATATGAATACATGCATGCATATGTATACATACATGCATGCATATGAATACATACATACATGTATGCATAGGAATGTGTACATACATGCATGCATATGAATACATACATACATGCATGCATATGAATACATACATACATGCATGCATGCATATGCATACATGAATGCATATGCATACATGAATGCATATGCATACATGCATTCATATGCATACGTACATGCATGCATGCATATGCATACATGCATGCATGCATATGCATACATGCATGCATATGTATACATGAATGCATATGCATACATACATGCATGCATATGTATGCACACATACTTTATATTTTTGTATATGTATATGTATACATACATGCATGCATATGTATATGTATATTTTTGTATATGTATATGTATACATGAATATATGTACATGTATATGCACACATACTTTATAATTTTGTATATGTATATGTATACATACATGCATGCATATGAATACATGCATGCATATGAATACATGCATGCATATGAATACATGCATGCATATGAATCCATATGGTCTTCTTCGTTTATTTCTTCTTCTTCACCATGTTGTTAAGGAGTTTGAGTTGAATTTATTGTACATTCTAGAATGGTTACATCAAAGTGGGAAAATCAAAAGTAGAATCAGAATCAGATCAATCACAATGTTTGTCATTGGCATCCTACATTTTAGCTCCTGTGTGACATATAAGGTAAATAGGTTTTTGGAAGTCATCTCTACGTTGTATTTAGTAAAATTATCATCATACATAACCAAAATGCAACTTTGCTGATGTATAGATGTGAAAATATTTGTTCTTATACACTTTATGTGTGCAGGATTATGGAGCATACTAAGAATGCCACTTTAATTTACTACAACATATCTAGGGAATACCGACGGTCAATGTACCGAAGTTCAGCTGTCGGTGTCGGTATACCCCTCGGAGAATTTGGGAAAACTCTTTTGCCTCGGAAAGACAGCCTCGGTATGAGCGTCGGTATATGCATCGGTATTCTTCTGGAACTACCGACGCTCATACCGACGCTCTCTTTTTAACTGAGCCCGAACCCGAAATTCGTCAAACTGAGTGTTTTGAATCTGGAGCTTCTCCTTTCGGGTTTGCGCGTGCCAACAGCAGAGATCTCTGTTTGTCATCCTCTCTCTCTCTCTCTCCCTCTCTCCCTCCCTTCCCTCTCTCTCTCTCTCCCTCTCTCTCTCTCTACCTCTCTCCCTCCCTTCTCTCTCTCTCTCTCCCCCTCCCTCTCTCTCACTATCTCTCTCTCTCTCTCTCTCCCTCTCTCTCTCACTCTCTCTCCCTCACTCTCCCTCCTTCTCTCTCTCTCTCTCTCTCTCTCTCTCTCTCTCTCTCTCTCTCTCTCTCTCTCTCTCTCTCTCTCTCTCTCTCTCTCTCTCTCTCTCTCTCTAAACAGACCTCTATCTTTATAGATCTGAAGTTTTGGTAAGTAGATCGCACATATTGTAAAACTCTTTTTTCTTTTTCTATGTTTTTTCTTTACTAATATGTTCTTTGTTTGGTTTTGCAAGAGATTTTGAGATCAAATCTTTGGAAATCTGAGAAAGAAGAACTTCAAGTGGATTTTGCCGACCGTGATTCAAACAATTCTCTCTCTTTCCCTCTCCTTCCCTCTCTCTCTCTCTCTAAACACACCTCTATTTTCATAGATCTGACGCTTTGGTAAGTAGATCGCACATATTGTATCACTCTATTTTTTTTTTATGTTTTTGCTTTTCTAATATCTTCTCTCTTTAGTTTTGCAGGAGATTTTTGAGATCAAATCTTTGGAAATTCAACGAAGGAGAACTTCAAGTGGATTTTGACAACCTTAATTCAAAAATTACATCAATTTAAGTAAGACATCTATCACTCTTTTATCTTTCTTTATATTTTTGTTTTCTAACATCGATCTTCTCTCTTTATTTTTGTTTGAGAGAGAGAGAGGGATATGCATATGCAGACATACATGCATATGCATACATGCATGCATGCATATGCATACATACATGCATGCATATGCATACATACATGCATGCATATGCATACATGAATGCATATGCATACATGAATGCATATCACATGCATGCATATGCATACATACATGCACGCATATGCATACATACATGCATGCATACATGCATGCATACATGCATGCATATGTATACATACATGCATACATATGCATATGTATACATACATGCATGCATATGCATATGTATACATACATGCATGCATATGCATACATACATACATGCATGCATGCATGCATATGAATACATGCATATGCATACATGCATGCATGCATGCATATGAATACATGCATATGCATACATGCATGCATATGCATACATGCATGCATATGCATACATGAATGCATATGCATACATGAATGCATATGCATACATGAATGCATATGCATACATGCATGCATACATGCATGCATATGCATACATACATGCATGCATATGCATACATACATGCATGCATGCATACATGCATGCATGTATATGTATACATGAATGCATATGCATACATGAATGCATATACATACATGCATGCATGCATATGCATACATGAATGCATATGCATACATGAATGCATATGCATACGTGAATGCATATGCATACATGCATTCATATGCATATATACATGCATGCATATGCATACATACATACATGCATGCATATGAATGCATGCATGCATATGAATGCATGCATGCATATGAATGCATGCATTCATATGCATGCATGCATATGAATGCATGCATGCATATGAATGCATGCATGCATATGCATACATGAATGCATATGCATACATGCATGGATATGCATACATACATGCATGCATTCATATGCATATGTATACATACATGCATGCATATGCATACATACATACATGCATGCATGCATATGAATACATGCATATGCATACATGCATGCATATGCATACATGCATGCATATGCATACATGCATGCATATGCATACATGAATGCATATGCATATATGCATGCATATGCATACATACATGCATGCATATGCATACATACATGCATGCATACATGCATGCATATGCATACATGCATGCATGCATATGCATACATGCATGCATGCATATGCATACATGCATGCATGCATATGCAGACATGCATGCATGCATGCATATGCATACATACATGCATGCATATGCACACATAAATGCATGCATGCATATGCATATATGCATGCATACATGCATGCATGCGTACATGAATGCATATACATACATGCATGTATGCATATGCATACATGCATTCATATCCATACATGCATTTATATGCATACATACATGCATGCATACATGCATGCATATGCATACATGCATGCATATGCATACATGAATGCATATGCATACATACATGCATGCATATGCATACATAAATGCATGCATATGCATACATACATGCATGCATATGCATACATACATACATGCATGCATATGAATGCATGCATGCATATGAATGCATGAATGCAAATGCATACATGAATGCATATGCATACATGCATGCATATGCATACATAAGTATACATGAATATATGTATATGTATATGCACACATACTTTATATTTTTGTATATGTATATGTATACATGCATGCGTGCATATGCATACATGAATGCATGCATATGCATACATGAATGCATATACATGCATGCATGCATATGCATACCTACTTTATATTTTTGTATATGTATATGTACCCATGAATATATGTATATGAATATGCACACATACTTTATATTTCTGTATACGTATATGTATACGTGAATGCATATACATGCATGCATATGAATACATGCATGCATATGAATACATACATGCATATGCATAAATGCATTCATATGCATACATACATGCATGCATACATGCATGCATATGCATACATGCATGCATGCATATGCATACATGCATATGCATACATGCATGCATATGCATACATGCATCCATATGCATACATGAAGGCATATGCATACATACATGCATGCATATGCATACATACATGCATGCATATGCATACATACATGCATGCATATGCATACATACATACATGCATGCATATGAATGGATGAATGCATATGCATACATGAATGCATATGCATACATGAATGCATATGCATACATGAATGCATATGCATACATGAATGCATATGCATACATGAATGCATATGCATACATGCATGCATATGCATACATAGGTATACATGAATATATGTATATGTATATGCACACATATTTTATATTTTTGTATATGTATATGTATACATGCATGCATGCATATGCATACATGAATGCATGCATATGCATAACTACTTTATATTTTTGTATATGTATATGTATACATGCATATATGTATATGTATATGCACAAATACTTTATATTTTTGTATATGTATATGTTTACATGAATGCATATACATACATGCATGTGAATACATGCATGCATATGTACACATACATGCATGCATATGAATACATGCATGCATATGTATACATGCATGCATGCATATGAATACATACATACATGTATGCATATGAATGTGTACATACATGCATGCATATGAATACATACATACATGCATGCATGCATATGCATACATGAATGCATATGCATACATGCATTCATATGCATACATACATACATGCATGCATGCATATGCATACATGCATGCATATGTATACATGAATGCATATGCATACATACGTGCATGCATATGTATGCACACATACTTTATATTTTTTGTATATGTATATGTATACATACATGCATGCATATGTATATGTATATTTTTGTATATGTATATGTATACATGAATATATGTACATGTATATGCACACATACTTTATAATTTTGTATATGTATATGTATACATACATGCATGCATATGAATACATGCATGATATTAATACATGCATGCATATGAATACATACATGCATATGAATACATGCATGCATATGCATACATGAGTGCATATGCATACATACATGCATGCATGCATACATGCATGCATGCATATGCTTACATGAATGTATATGCACACATTCTTTATATTTTTGTATATGTATTTGTATACATGAATGCATATACATACATGCATGCATATGCATACCTACTTTATATTTTTGTATATGTATATGTATACATGAATATATGTATATGTATACATGAATATATGTATATGTATATGCACACATAATTTATATTTTTGTATATGTATATGTATACATGAATATATGTATATGTATGCATATGTATATGTATACACACATGCATATGCATATGTATATGTACAAGTATGTATACAAGCAAGCATATGCATATGTATATGTATACATGTATGCATATGCATATGCATATGTATACTTGATTTCATCTGTATACAAGCTTAAGCATGCATATGCATACAAGCAAGCATATGCATACAAGCAAGCATATTCATACAAGCAAGCATATGCATACATGAATGCATATGCATATATATATATATATATATATATATATATATATATATATATATATATATATATATATATATATATATATATATATATATATATATATATATATATATATATATATATATATATATATATATATATACATGAATGCATATGTATACAAGCTTAAGCATGCATATATATACATTGGATGAGATGAGATCTTCATATTGCATCATATGAGATATCCACGTACACCTTGGGATGCACATGATCATGAAGAATCGAAGATCTATCATATCCGTAATGGAGCTAGAGTTTTGGATGCGGCGGGAAAGTCAATGCGTCAGCGGATATGACAACTCTGCTCTATCGAATTCGGTCATTCAGTAATGTGAAAATGGACCGAACAGGATAGAGACTCTAAAAATTATATCACACAATGTATATATGAAGAGTACCGGCCAACACCTGGCAATCCTATTGTGAGTTCCGAATGGATACAACATACAACACGCGAAGTGATGTCGCATCGACGATCGGAAGCTCGCAATGCTTTCAAAGCAGGCTTACCGAAGCCTGTATGGCTAGATGCCGAAGAATGGGAATCAATTCATGATGAGCATCAACATACTCCTGATCGGTATCGGCAACAGAGAGATGTGGCGGCCACTCGTTTAGATACAGTTGGAACATCGCATTTAGGTAGCGGCAGATACGACAATATGCGCTACCAATTTGTAAGTATGATGTTAATTATTGAAGTTGTTTGTGTTTAGTACATTATGTATAGTCATCTAATATTTTGCATATTTAGTATAGGAGTTGGCAGTGGGTTGTCCTCCAACCCGAACTGAAGAATCATATGGATATCGACATGGACTGACTGCACTGTTACAAGACTTAGAGGGACCAGATGCAATCGTCTCATGGGAGAATATTCTTGATTAGGTAAAGTTATATCTTGGTTTCGTGTTTTTAGTTTTTGTTTATAAATGTCATTATATTGGTCTTATTCTATACATATGTTTTGTTGCAGGATTGTAGGTGTAAATATTTCATCAATGCCACAATTTTGTATCACACTCGCATACGACAATGATGAACCACAATTTTGTATTTGATTCCTATATGGAAGTGTTTTGTCACATTGCCACAATTTTGTATTACACTCCTATGTGGCAATGATGTACCATAATTTTGTATTCCATTCCTATATGGAAGTGCTTTGCCACACTTTTGTACATTTTTCATTTATGGAATATACGACTTTCTCTACATGAATCATTGTTCATTTTTACTCATATAAGTTTATGTTTTGGTTGCCATTAGAGTACATCACACATGTACTCAGTTGGGCACAGTGTATTTTCTTTTGCTAAACAACATCATGCTGTAGCAAAAGACCACTCTGCCCAAAAAAAATTGTGCAGGTATGGTCGTTGGTATACGTGTCGGTAGCTCCAGTATGGTCGTCGGTATATGCGCCGGTACACCCAGCGGGACGTCCGTATATGCGTCGGTAAGGATGCCGGTATAAGCGTCGGTATTTCCGGCGCTTATACCGATGCTTATACCGGCGCTTATACCGACGCTTATATTGGCGGCATACCGGTGCTTTCTTTCCGACGCCTATACCGACTGTTACACCGACGTGGCGAAGAAATCCCGCCAGTTCATTTGCCTCGCTAGCAGCCTCGGTATACCCTCGATATGTTGTAGTAATTGTTGGATGAAAAATTCTTCATGACTCTGGAAAATCCTGGCGTTATACAAATTCAGAAAAAGGGCACATATTGAATGCTAAGATTCTTCCCATTTATGCTTGGCACTCTTTGCTTCCTTTTTGATTTGTGTGCTCTTATGTCAACGAATTTTATGAAAGTTATGTCAATGACCATAAATGAAAAACTTCATGGAAATATTAATTTTCTATATAGGTTTCTTTAAAGTTCTTCCACTCTATATATCGGCATGATCCATGGAGACGTTATTCTTTAGGCTTGAATTTAGAAAGTGAGAACAAGAAATCATATGTAATGTACTCATTCCATTAGAGATATTTGGGGTTTTTCGTAAAATGATTCCTCTTTCTCTTTAACTGATATGCTTACATGAAATTGAATTGGAATAATGAGAAGACTTAGTTGAGGGAAGGGACAATGTAAAAAATGCACTAAGATAGAGTGACCAAGTAGAAGCCTCTTTTTTGAAGAACTCCCCGACATAGTTGGTGAACCCGACGTGAAGGAGGAGATTGTAGGGACTTTGAGTCTAGGAGTGAAAGCTTAGCTAGTAGTACCGTTTTTGGAAGCTCTTTGTGTTTTGAACATTTATGGGTGAAACTACAATGGACATTATAACCCATCTCTTGTGCTTCCAGCTGGACGAGAAAAGATGAAGTGCCATCGAGGCATTCCATGAACGAGTTATTAAAAGGAGTGGGTATTTCAATAGCCAAAATGTTACGCGCTTCTGCAAAGAGTACGAAATAGAGGCACGATATCTTGGCATGGGGCTTATGCCATTAAGTGACCAAGAACTTATAGATAATTTTGTATATGTTTCACAATTGCATCTATCTGATGGACTAATTGTGGATGCATCCCGACTAGTTGTAGAAAGGCAAACAAGATGGTCTCAATATAAGATAATACTCATGAAAATGTTTGCACTTGATGATGATGATAAAGTGACTAGGTGAACATTTCTAAAATGGATACATAAACCTAAAGACTAATCCATTTTAGACATAAAAAGAGAATTTGATCAGTAGTTTAGAGATCTATCTGAATAGAATAGGAGGGCTATAGCTCAAGAGAAAGTATCCTTATTTCTCTGGGCTATAGATACGAAAGCCCGAGAAGAACTTTTCCCATAATTACAACATGTAGGGACTAAGACTCGTCTTACTAAAGACTGGGATAATGTGGAAGAAGCTGTTAGAGGGTACATTGAAAAACAAAGAACTTTGTCTAAATTTATGTAGAGTTGGCATGACGATATGCAGGAAGAACAAACACAAAATGCTCAGCAACTTGTATAGAATCCTTAGGCAAACCCACCAGTGCCAAACTTTTTATGAGAGTGAATTTTACCTTTGTCTCTCTACTAGGATCCATAATACCTATACATATAAATGCACGCATGTATATGTATGTGTGTATATCTATGTGTATGTATATGTATATGTGTATGCATGTGTATGTGTGAATTATGTATGCATGCGTACATATATATGTATGTTATGTATGTGTGTATGTTTGTGGGAAAGTATGCATGTGTCGTGATATGCATATGCATACATGTATGTGTGTGTATATGTATGTGTTTGCATGTGGATGTGTGTATGCATGCATATGTGTGTATGCATGTGAGAATATGTGTGTATGTATATGCAAGTACACATATGTATGTGTATGTGTATGTGGGTGTATATGTGATTGTGTGTAAGCATGTAAGCATGTATGTATGCATATGGATATGCATTATGTATGCATGTCTGTGTATGTGTGTGTGTATGCATGTAAGTATGTCCCTATCCATATGCATATGTATTATGTATGCATATGTATGCATGTATGTGTATATGTGTGTATATGTGTCTCTATTTGTGTGTATATGTCCATGTGTGTGTATGTGTGTGTGTATCTATGTGTGTGTCTATGTGTGTATGTGTGTGTTTATGTGTGTATGTACGTGTGTATCTATATATATATGTGTCTATATGCATGTGTATGTGTGCATGTGTATGTGTGCATGTGTAAATGTGTGTGGATGTGCGTATGTGTGTGCAAGTGTGTATATGTCTATGTGTGTATGTATATGTGTGTGTATGTGTGTGTGTGTAACTATGTATGTGTCTATGTGTCTATGTGTGTATGTGTGTGTAGATGTCTGTGTGTATGTGTGTACTATGTGTGTGTGTCTATGTGTGTATGTGTGTGTTTATGTGTATATATATGTGTTTGTGTATGTATGTGTATGTGTGTGTCTAAATCTGTGTGTATATGTGTGTGTGTGTGTATATGTGTGTATGTTTCTATGTGTCTATGTGTGTGTATGTGTGTGTGTATGTTTGTGTATGTATGTAAGCATGTATGTATGCATATCCATGTGCATTATGTATGAAAATGTATGCATGTGTGTGTGTATGTGGGTGTATACATGCAAGTATGAATGTATGCATATGCATATGCATTATGTATGCTTATGTATGCATGTGTGCGTATATGTGTGTATGCGTCTCTATGTCTGTCTATGCATATATGTGTGTGTATGTCTGTCTGTGTGTGTATGCATATATGTGTGTGTAAGTGTCCATGTGTGTGTGCGTATGTGTGTGTGTATGTTTGTGTGTGTGTCTGTGTGTCTATGTGTGTATGTGTGTGTCTATGTGTGTGTCTATGTGTGTATATAGGTGTGTATCTGTATATATGTGTCTATATGCATGTGTGTGTGTAAATGTGTTTGGATGTGTGTATGTGTGTGTGTAGGTGTGTGTGTGTCAATTTGTGCATGTGTGTGTATGCGTGTGTGTATTTGTGTGCATGTGTGTAAGTGTGTATGTATCTATGTGTGTGTATATGTGTGTATGTGTGTGTCTCTATGTGTGTATGTGTGTGTGTCTCTATGTCTATGTGTGTGTGTCTCCACTATTTGGAAGGAAACAAAGATGGAGATCTTACATATGTGTTCTCATTTATGGATAAGTGGAGTAAATGGATATATTTGAGTCTCTTTAAAGGTAAAGGGGAAATGGAAAAGATTTCATTTTTAGAGACCTCTTCCTTATATGGCATAGAGAGAGATATATATATTTTTACACTTTTTCTATTGTCTAGATAGAGGTGGAAGTATCCCATCAAACACAATAGGGAGATCTCACAGTTACAAGTGTTCGATTGAGATTCAAGTGAACACAATAGAAGAGACATTTCTATCAAAGTGATGGTATTTTGATTGAAGAGGAGTTTTAATTATTGGCATTAGAGACAGTAAGGATGAAGTGATGACTTATCTTTTGGAATTTTCAAAAATAGGTGGAGAAACCACATGTAGGAGTGTAGATCTCCTAGTTAGTGTTTTGACATGAGGATGAGGATTGAGAACCACTGAGAACGATTGATGAATCTTGATTACCTGAATCTCAACCATGAATGCTTTTGTGTTCACCTGGAAAATTGAAGGGAAGAGGAAATCTTACAATGTGCATTAGTGCCACACATAGTGTTACAATAGAACATTGTCCACACTTATGAAGGACAAACAAATGATTTCTTGGTTATGGTGATGTTGAGATTTCATTGTAGTACGTAGGATTTCTTATATGTGAACTAGGATGATGGATTCCCATAGAAAACAAGGATAGTGTAGGTAGGAACTATTATTTTTGAATACATGCAAGGTAAAGAAAACTTGAGGTGGCATTTTGGCAATTCTATCCTGTCACTTCAAGATGGGTTTGGAATAATTTTGATATGGAACTTTATGTAGTAGTCAAAGGAAACACGTTTTATTTTCTCCACTATGCTATGATGAATCCTAAAAATCTTAGAAAGTTGCTTTTCTATGTCATAGTATTGCTCCATAGAGGATACATCACATGGATGCATGTCAGATTGATGGTTTTAGATGTTAAATTGAGTGATAATTTTGAAGATATGTGTATAAGAGATAAAGTAGACACCTCCTAGATGGTCTCCCACCTTTGCCTTGCTCTTATGTGAGGCTTCTCAAGATGAAGGATGCGGGAAGGCAACACATAGAGATGACCATGTTCTAGTCATACATGGTGCGGAGGGGAGTTTCTTCTACCATTAGTATGGACATTTCATCTACGTTTTTTAGGTTGAAAATACTTTTAAGCTTAACGAAATGTCACTTTATATGTGTGGGCACACCAAAACGTGGCATGGATGCGATATAGTCAGATTCGAAGAGAATTACCTCACATGTTTAGAAGAGAGAATGGGATAGAGTATTCGTGTATGATTCATGTGGAGCTCGGATGTAGTGCAATTTTGAGGATCTTCTCTGTTTGTCATGGTCGAGGACATGCGAGCACGAGCTTGGAGGGGCATGACAAAGAAGTTGTGATACTGATAATCAGAAAGGATAATATCATGGTTCTCGTGACAGGCCGATACAATGGCATTTTCATATCCTTCCATCTATTTGGATGATACAATAGGAGAATTTGGGTCTCTTGTATGAGGAAATGAAACCCTCGTGAAACTTGAAGAAGCCTTTTGTTTGAGGAAAAGGAGATCTAAATTATATCAATAAGAAAGACAGCATTGTTTCTGTGAATCCAAGAGTGTCTTCTGTCGTTGTAAATTGATCTTTCGCTTCATAGCTGAAAAGCGCTGGTTCATGTCGAAAGCGTGGAATAGAGGATGGTGGACTAGCTTCTAAAACGGTCGCTATTCCCTTTTCTGCGTGAAATGGTAAATGAAACGCGTGAAGTTGCGATCATGTGCATTTGTCAGTTTGACTCCTTTGTGACAGACATTCAGTCAGGCAGTTAGATTAGGTTTCGACCGTATTTGTAAAGTGCTTTCCTATAAATCCTATCCCGAGTGTTTTGTAACGTTCGAACAAAGATGAAAGAAGTGCGACGAACTTAATGCGATAATGCACTCCTTTTCGCAGTGAAATTCGGCTGAAAATATTTGTGGGGCCAAACATGCTTAACGCACATATATTTTCATAGATAAGTATGCAATTCCCTTAGAAGCAGGATTATGTCTCTTCTTGAGTAAAAATGAATCCGCTAATTTAGGGAGTTCTTTTGCATGGAAAAGAGTGTAATGCAAAACTATGCTAGATTAGAATGAGCCACTGCAGAACGGAGTATGGACAGGTAGCAAAGCAAAAAAGTTTCATATTCGTACAGACGATTACTCTTTCTGTCGTAGAGAGGAGGACCTTTCCCACATTTTCAAAGACTCTTGGCATGCCCAAAGATTCTAGAAGACCTTGGATAGATAGTGCAATAAAGTTGGAATTCATAAGATGGGCATATACGAGACTCTTCTTGGTGTTTGTAATAGGATGGATATTCCATTATGGCATCTGTGGAGTCCATCATTCTATAGAATATTTGGTCTAGTGAAAATCAAACAATAATTAAGTCTGGCGAGAAAGAATTTTTGTCTTCTATGTGTATGATATGAAAAAGACAGCAAGTTATGTATTGATTCCATTACGGATACTTCCCCTGAGAGCTTATGTTCTTATGATCACGTGTGTAATCTTACTATCCACAAGTGCTTCAGACATAATTTAACCTGTCTCTCTATCTGTCACTAGTGAGTTCTATAACTTCTTTGCGGTGGACTTCTGTCCTTCTCCGTTTACCTTACATAGTAGCATCGAGTTCAATTTTTGTACTACATGATAGCCGTAATTAGTATGATGCAGATAGATCTTCTTCGGAGATGAACATTCACAAAAAAATTGAGGCCTCTTTTCCTCGATAGAAATACAAGCACATACACACAAACACACACACACACACACACATATATATATATATATATATATATATATATATATATATATATATATATATATATATATATATATATATATATATATATATGTATATGTGTGTGTGTGTGCGTGTGTCTGTGTGTGGGCACATCTCTCTCTCTCTCTCTCTCTCTCTCTCTCTCTCTCTCTATATATATATATATATATATATATATATATATATATATATATATATATATATATATATATATATATATATATATATGTGTGTGTGTATGTATGTGGGTGTGTGTACATACATACACACATACATAAGTAGATACATACATATATATACATGCATACATACATCCATACATACATACATACATACACACACACATACACACACACATATATATATATATATATATATATATATATATATATATATATATATATATATATATATATATAGAGAGAGAGAGAGAGAGAGAGACAGAGAGAGAGAGAAATAAAATGTTTGATACCATTTATTCTGTTTAGGTCTTGGTGGATTACCATTGACATGTTTGCTTTTGTCGCAGAACCCCGATGGGTCAAGGACTTCAGCTCAGAGGAGCCAAGGCTTTGGCATAGAAACACAAGGTTATTGTATCGTGTGAAAGTGGGCACATGATAGGTTGTATAAACATTACAGATTTTTCGAGACATGCGCATGCACAAGGGTTGTTTAAGCTTGGTTGAAGAGAAGTAGACAATCAAGAAGGGTCTGATATTTTGTATGATAGACAAATCTTTTTTGAGCATGAAAGAGTTGGGGGGTGTAGTTCTCATGCTTGCATACAAAGAGGAAAGATTTTATGCATGATGGGATCTCCACTTTCCGCATCATCATCTTCTTCGAAAGAAACAAAATACAATGTAGAGTGGCTTGACGGTGTCCTTGGTTTTCGTGTGGAGCATGTGGATAAGCAAAAGGTTTTCTTTGAACTTGAATCAAGCACTCAGGGTAACTAAGCACGCACCCGAGGCTCAACGTCATGCAAAAAATGAGTCTGGTAGGATGCTACATGCATATGAATTCAGATATGCATGCATCCCCATAGAAATGATTAAAGGCACGAGGGAAAAAACCCATAGCTACTCGCACATGGATGGGCAAGATGTGAGTTCCTTGTCCTCGTTCCTTTGATACAAGGTCAAATAGCACTACCGATTCAAGTGTAAGGGAGCATCATGTGGGATTATTATCCTTTTTATTCATCATCTGTGCGAATATTCCACAAAGGACATAAGAGACTCAATGTTTTCTATGTGTGATTACATATACGAATAGCAGCTTCTTAAATTATGAAGCATACACTTTACAGGTGTAGTTAATCGATGAGAGAGAGAGAGAGAGACGGACAGAAAGACATACAGAGAGAGAGAGAGAGATGGAAATAGAAGAAGATAGAGAAAGAACGATAGAAACATGGCGAGATAGAATTATGGAAAGGGAGAGAGTAAAGAGAGAGACATAGACAGAAAACAACGAACAAAGACAGAGAACAACAGAGAAAGAGAAGTAGAGAGAGATAGAGAGAGAGAAGCAGGGAGGGAGATAGAAACACATACATGCATACTCTCAATAGGCGTACGCACACCTAAACACATCTATGAATTCACATGGATAGATGAGTCATGTAATCAATGATCTCTCTTATGCGACATTGATTTAATAATACAGGCATAAAATGTCTACCTTTCTGAATGCATATAAATGGATGAATGCATCAATACATTTATATGATTCTTTACTTATATATGTATCCACAACTTCATTCATGCATACACACATATGTACATATAAAGTAAACACATACATACAATAAGCATCCATATCTTCATACTTTTATGTATGAATATCTAGTACTTTAGACATGCAACAAACTCTGTTGATCTTCAGTGGGATCACGTGTTTAGAATTTTTCATCTCTAGTAGCTCCTTTTATATCATTGATGACAGTGATATGTTGAAAAACAATGATACATACATACTATAGACATGTCAAGGACTACAAGTCTAGAGATCCAAGACTCTAGCACAGAGCCATGAGGTTATTCCATCCTCTAAGAGTGGCCACATGAGGGGTGTATGAACCTTAGAGGTGGCTCTAGTTGTTCACATGGGAAATGATTATTTGTGATTAGGTGGAGAGTGAGAGAGATTAAATCAAGATATCACATTGAATAAGGTCCTTTAGCACCTACTTCAACTCTCTAATCTATCAATATCACTATAATTACACACACTACTCCTATCTCTATAAATCAACCAACAATAGTCTCAACTCAATTGAGATCAATTGTATATGGACCATGGAATCTTGTGCCTACTCTATCTTTTGTGAAAAATTTTTTGGCAATGCAAATGTTAGATATGATAGTCGGACTACCAAACATTCCTTTGACATTTCCATAATAGACTTCTCAAATTTCATATTCGGTAAATCCATTAGGTTAAAAAGTGTCTATTGTGCCACTAGCCACTCTACTTTCTCATGCCTTGGCAAAACAACCATAATTGTGAGTAGTATAGATTGTAAGGCATAAATTTGGTAAAATGTTAAGAGCTTCCCAAGTGGAAAATTCTACATGAGGTTATTATAAGAGAGACGGTGATCCTCATGCATAGGATTCTACGTTCAAATGCTTTTTAAGGGTTAAAAAGGTATATGATTTACTGCTTCAATAGGTAGCCGTTCAACTCACTTTGAAAGGAACTATCCTAGCAATGTGTGGACCACTATTCATACAAGATTGTCAAAATAAAGCTTTACTCCTGAAGGCATTCATAGCCAATTCATTAAGATAGGGGTAAGGCATGAGACCAAAGTGATGATTGCAAAAGAGGACCTTTCTTTGGAGGCAAACGTATTGCATGTTTTATTGATGTCTTAAATGTTAGACCTAAGAAATCATAGGCACGAGATGGTTTTTTTTTTTAATATAAAGGAAGTTCGGCAATAGCCTACTCTCCCGGACTTGAATTAAATAAAGAAAAGTACAAGAGAAGGGGACTAGTGCCCACGGGACCCCCCAAATCCCACAAAGCAGGGGAAGCTTTTGATCGATAACAAGCTTAAACCCAAGTGGACACCACATGAGGGTGATGAGAGGGTAATTAACCTTCTTTGTAATGTCATCTAAGCTCTGTAGGCACGAGATGGTTGAACTAGAACCTAAAAGGGCAGATTATGAAGTACTCCTTTTGATCGATAACAAGCTTAAACCCAAGTGGGCCCCACATGAGGGTGACGAGAGGGTAATTAACCTTCTTTGTAATGTCATCTAAGCTCTGTAGGCACGAGATGGTTGAACTAGAACCTAAAAGGGCAGATTATGAAGTAATCCTCAACCATGGCTTTTGGGACTTGCTTAGCCCATTACAGGAGTGTGGAGTAGGTTGTTGATGCCTCTATTTGTGCAACTAAACTTCCATATATATATGTATATATATAGAGTTTTGGAGCCAAGATTAGAATTTGAATCTTGCTCACCTAAAAGTAGTTCCCTAATTTTTAGAGATTGATTGATTCTCCAACCTCCAAATCAAGAATTTGTGGCTTCTCTCTTTATTTGTATCAACTGGACTCACCCACTTTTGATTCCTTTTCATTTTACATCAAGTAAATCATCAAACAATTACAAGGGTGAGTTCACAAGTGAACTCTTAGATATCCATACATTGTCTCCTCTTAGAATCACAAGCCAATACTTAGGCTTGTAATGGATTTGTTCCAACATGACGCTCGCATAGAGCATCGCTTATGCGACGGTTTATAAAAGCGTCACATAATCGACGCTTTTTGCATCGCATAAGCGACGCAAAAAAATGTTGCTTATGTGACGCCAATTCTAGTGCTCTCATCAAAGAGCTGTCCAACGTTCGCAACTGCGCTGTGCTTACGAGCTGAAACAAGTATATGCATAATTGTTGTTTTGCCTAAGCTCTATCTTATTGTCTCTCTCTATCTTTGTTTCTCTCTTTCTATGTCTTCTCTCTTTGAATTCTCTCTCTCTCTCTCTCTTTATTGTAGGTTATTGAAGAAGCTAACCAAGCAAAAAGTATGGCTAACTATTGTAAGTACAATTTCTATTCTTTGTATATCATTCGAATTGTATTATTTTCATTAGATAGCATACTCACACTTATTGATATGCACATATACACTTATATATGATGAAGATGCACGTTCACACATATACACATATACACATGCACATACACACACATATATACTTACAGATACATGTACACATACACTTAGACATACACACACACATACACATGCATATGCACAAACATTTCTACAACCACATGAAAAGACTTACATGCATGCATTATTGCATATATATATATATATATATATATATATATATATATATGTACATATATATATATATGTATATGCATATATATATATATATATGTATATATATATATATATATATATATATATATATGTATATATATATATATATGTATATGCATATATATATATATATATATATATATATATATATATATATATATATACACACACATACACACATTAACATATACTTAAATTCATGTATATGCACATCCACATGCATGCACATTCACGTGCATGCACATGGATGCAAATGGAAATGCATCCACATACACATGCATGCTTCATACATATACACATGCATATACATACATTATACACATATATACACATATATGTGCACATACGTACACACACATATACACATGCACACACATGCACATACATACATGTACACATATACACATAGAGTTACACATATACATGCACATACATATACACACACATACACATGCACATGCACATACTCATATACACACATATACACTTACACATGCACATGCACATAAATACATATACACACACATACACATGCACATTCATACATATACACTTACGTACACACATATGAATGAATTATAAAATTAAAGTATTAAAACACAAAGATCGGATCTCTTGCTTATTTGCTAGAATTACCTAAATATCTAAATGTGCATCCTGTATTTCATGTCAGCTTACTTAAAAGATATGTGTCTAATGTTGCTCATGTTTTGCAGGACAATTATAAGCTGAAAGAGGATGGCTCTTTTGAGCTTCAACCGGAAATAATATTAGATAGGAAGGAAAGATTTCTTAGAAATAGATCTATAGTAGAAATTTTGGTGAAATGGCATTCTGGGTAGAAGATTCGAGTTGGGTGAATTTAGATAACTTTCTAACACATTATCCTTCTTTCCAACTCTGAGGACAGAGTTCTTAAAGGGAGGAAGAATTGTAATAGGCCTCTTTTCTAGTGAAATAATTCATTTTGAACTTTCTGAATTTCATTGTGGGGATAATGCTTAGAACGAATAATTAGGTCATTTTATGCATGTAAGAAAAATTTTGGGTTGACAAGTTTCATATTCTCTCTCTAGACCTTAATTGCATCATGTTTTCCAATGGGATTTTGAAGGTGAAGATGAAAGAATTAAGGAAAACTCTGTATGAGGGAAAGGTAGAGCAAGTAGAAGAGAATAAAAGTGCGTGTGTGAGATTTTTGTGAATCATGTTCTAAGTACCTCGTTCAGGGTCCTACGTTTAGTTCATTATAAGAAAATGCCTTGATTTTACTCTCTCTCTAGAATTTTAAACCTTGCAGGGCCCAAAAGTGGCATTTGGAGGTGGATTTGGACCCCGGACGTCTCTAACACTATTGTGCAGATCAAAAAATTGAATAAAAGTGAATCTCACAAGCTTAACCTAGTTCCTCATTGTTTTTGAGTTACAGGGCTTTGAAAAGTGCCGTTTTTTCCAACACTAAAAAAACAAAAAAAATGAGAGCTTGTCAGAATATCAGAATTCTTCCTTCTCTGCGTCATATTTGTTCTACTCTTCCGCATCAGAGTTTCTTTTACCTTGTGCAATCTCTGTGTTCTTCTCTCCACTGTTATTTCTGAGTAATCGAAAGATTGTGATTGGGGATAGATTGTGATTGAGGAAACGCTACATAATACATACAGACATGCACACATATACACATGCATACACACATCTCTTTCTCTCTCTCTCCCCCTACACACACATCTCTTTCTTTCTCTCTCTCTCTCTCTGTCTCTCTCACTCTCTCTCTCCCTACACACATATCTCTCTCTCTCTCTGCCTACACACATATCTCTCTCTCTCACATCTTGGTAAGTGATGTGTGTACTCTTTCAGTGTCTCTCTTTCTCTATGTCTTCTCTTTTTTAGTTTCTCTTTTCTTTTGTTTTGCAGGAGCTTCTTGGCATCGATTCTTTGGAATTTGACAAGAGAAGATGTCGATTGAGCTTTGACGAGAGGGATCAAAAGAATTACATCGATTTAAGTGATTGTTTTGTTCTTTTTTATAAATAGAGAGAGAGTGAGAGAGAGATGAAAGAGAGAGAATAAGAGAGAGAGAGAGAAAGAGGGAGCGAGAGATGAAAGAGAGAGAGAGAGATATAAAGAGAGAGATATAGATAGATAGAAAGAGAGAGACATAGAGATACATACACACACATGCATGCATATTACATACATATATGCATATGCATACATACACACACACACATATACATGTTTTGGGGTTAGGGTTTTAGGATTAGGGTTTTTTATGTTTACAAATATATGCACATAATACATACACACATGCACACATATACACATGCATACATACATACACATACACACACATCATATATACATACACGCATATGCATGTTTTAGGGGAAGGGTTTTAGGATTAGGGCTTTTGGCTTTTACATATATACACACATGCATATGCATACATACACACACACATACATACACACATAAATGCATATGCATATGCATATGCATACATACACACACACACATATATAAACACATAATCCACATGCATATATACACACATAATGCATATGCATACATACACACATATACAAGGTTTTAGGGTTAGGGTTTTAGGATTAGGGTTTTTGATGTTTACACATATATGCACATAATACATACACACATGCACACATATACACATGCATACATACATACACATACACACACATCATGTATACATACACACATATGCATGTTTTAGGGGTAGGGTTTTAGGATTAGGGTTTTTGGCTTTTACATATATACACACATATACACATATAAACACATAATACATATACACATACACACACAAACATACACACACACACACATACATATATATATATATATATATATATATATATATATATATATATATATATATATATATATATATATATATATATATATATATATATATATATATGCATGCACACATATGCATGTTTTAGGGTTAGGGTTTTAGGATTGGGTTTTTGGCTTTTACATATATACACACATATACACGTATAAACACATAATACAAATACACATACACATATATATACATGCATACATACATACACACATACATACACACACACACATAGATATATACACACGTGCATACACACATACACACATGTGGCATATACATACACACATATGGATGTTTTAGGGTTACGGTTTTAAGATTAGGGTTTTTGGCTCTTACATATATACACACATGCATACACATATACATGTTTTAGGTCTAGGTCTTCAGGATTAGGGTTTTAGGGTTTTTACATAGATACACATATGCATACACACACATACACGCACACACACACACACACACATATATATATATATATATATATATATATATATATATATATATATATATATATATATATATATATATATATATATATATATATATATATATATATATTCACATACACATACATATAGACAAAATTATGCACATACACATTTTTTAGGTCTAGGTCATTAGGATTAGCGTTTTAGGCTTTTTAAAAATGCATACAAACATTTACACATATACAAATATACACACATAATACATATACACATACACATGTATATACATAGGCATACACACATATACATGTGTGCTTGTTGTTGTTTAGAAATGTCATATCAATGTGTCTCATTTCTTTGTACATGATTGATGATTGATTTCTCTCATGTCTTTTGTATTTGATAGTATGTTTTGCTTATCAAATCATGTTTTTGTTGCCTGTCATACATATCACATGTACTCGGGTTTTTCTTGGGCAGAGTGTATTGTCTTTTGCTACACAACAACATGGGAATGTTGCTATAGCAAGAGACAACATACTCTGCCCAAAAAAACTTTGCAGATATGGTCGTCGGTATAGGCAACGATATAAGCGTTGGTATCCCCAAGCACATACCGATGCTTATACGGACTATTTTGCCTAGGGGCATATCATGGCTTATAGCGTCGCTTATACCGTCGCTTATACCATCACTTATACCGTTGCTTATACCGATGCTTATATCGACTCTTATACCAACACTTATATCGACGCTTATACCGGTGCTTTGGTTCTCACGACTACACCGACCCTTACACTGACGTCGGGGCAAAATTGAACCCATTCATTTTCCTCGGTAGAAGCTTCGGTATATGCCCCATATGTTGTAGTTAATAAAAGAAAGTTTCTTTATTTACGAACGGAATGCAATGCATTGTGAAAGCATAACTATTCTCGATCCTCACAAAATGGAGTGGTAAATCAATAGTCAACCTCTTGATGTTACGCCATTGGAATCGCCACTGAAATCTTTGAAGTCCAGACTTTTGAATGAACTAATACGAAGGAAGTAAAATTATGAGAACGATTGAAAACTCCATAAAAGGAAAAGAAGCTGCCATCGTTTGTAAAAAGCCTTAAAACGTTCCAAGAAAATACAAATCCAGAAATGAGATATTTGGTTTAAACTAGGAGGGGTTTTCTAATTCTACCATAAGTCTACTAGCTACAATAAGGTTTCTCGATAATTATTTTAACAGTGTTTCCTTTTGTTGTTCTAATCAAAGTGATCTTAACCAATTCTTAAAATAAGGAAAGATATATCTCTATGTAGTGTCCTTTGGGGATACTACCAAAGTTCACCATACATTTGGCCCTCTAGGTATGCTTCTAAGCACTTGGGTTGTATACTTTGATCTAAACGTAGTATGCTTCTAAGCCCAATTTAGGAGAGAATATACTACAATCGGGTAGCTTGTAGCTTGCGTCTCTTTTTTTGCACCAGATGTACTTAACAAGTGTTCCACCAAGGCATTGCACTTTATCGTGCCATATAAGGCTTGCCGTAGTCCAAATTCATCTATTGCTAATTTTAATTTTTTTCTTTTATAGAATATGCACTACTTCCTAAACAACAATTCAAAAAATTCAGGTGACAAGTCTATGAATCGTATTCTCGTAGGGTACAATTCTGAAAACAAAAGTTTTCCTTTCTTTCATACATAAACAAAATGCATTCCGGTTACTCAGAGTATTGCTTGAAAGATGCAGTTCAACCCTTACCTTCATGTTCTGAGGAGACATTTTTCATATTAAAGGATATGTATCACACTTTTTTGCCTCTTTTTATACATAGATAGTGAAATGCTTCTGCTAATGAGAACACTGCTCAACTTTTAATGGTTTTAGATCAAGATCCACAACATTCTATTTTTGATGCAGATTTACATGATGCACTTGTTGATGGGAGACATGACATTGAGGAGGCAAAAACTATGCATAAATGTGTAGTGCAAACTCTTACAGATAGAAAATTAGATACACTTTTGTCATAGAATACTCATTTGAGCTCTCATAATGCTTCCTTTGCATCACCTGAGTACAAAATCTTCTAGCTGAAATGATGAATAGAACTATTCAAGATAGATTAGATTCCATGTTACATCATGCAAACTGTTCACAAGGCTTTTGGTCATAATCAATATTGACTAGAATTCATGTGATTAACCTTTCGCCTAGTATTTCCAAAGGTTTGAAATTTTCACAAGAGTTATGGAGAGCGAACTCACCATTTTTTACCATCTTTGAGTTTTTGGGTGTGAAGCATGTGCTCATATACAAAAGAATCTTACGAAAACATTGGACTATAAGTCGAAGACATCCATTTTTGTTAGATATGGTTCAGAAGACCAATTTGGATATGGCTTATGGGATTTTGAAACACGTTTAGTCATCAAAAGTCATCGTGTCATTTTAAATGAGTCTGAGATGCATAAACAACCCTTTAAGGAGGTTTAACTGAGAAGAGTGGTCATTCAGGATACATATCATCTTGTTAGCATGCATTAGGATTCTACACATAGATATGTTTAGGAGAACATCCAATCAGATTAGTATGCAATCCTCCTATTCAACAACCATTGAAATGTTCTCCATGTGTCTCAAATTCACTTGATAGATATGTTCCCACTTTGGATTTTTTATACGAAGAGATTCTTGTGAGCCTTATTTCTACAAAGAGGCAGCTACAGGACCATGTCAAGTGGGAGGGTGCCATGACATGTGGCTTGAATTCTATGCCCAAGAATGGTACTTGGGATTTGGTATGTTTGCTAAAGGCAACAAAAGCTTCTCCATGTACATTGGTATATACACTAAAATTCACATCAAATAGTGCTTCTCCAAAGTATAAAGCACAACTAATTGAAAGAGTTTTAAGCAACAAAAAGGTGTTGTTTTTGAGGATATCGTCTCTCCAATAGTCATGATGACTACACTATGCATGTTGCTTGGATTCATTTCAATGAAGATCTTGGAGCTAGTACAATTAGACGTGCAAGTTACATTCTTAATCTTATTTGTTCGATCTTTATGGAACAACTAGAGGGTTATGTACTTCCTCGAAATGAAAGTGTGTACATATCCAAACTACTTCAAAAGTTCAATATGAAGGGTGCCAAGGCATTGAGTACACCTCTACGTATATATGAAGAATTGAGCAAGCATGATTGCCTCAAAATCAGATGAGAAACTGGAATTCATTATCAAAATTCATTATGAGTCTCTTGTTGTTAGTCTCATGCATGCTATAATAGCTACAAGATGAGACATTGCATTTGCAATGGGACTTGTGGGATGATATATGTCTAATCCTGGCAAGAATAGATTGGGAAGTAGTCAAGATTATTTTGAGATGTGTGAGTGGCACTTAGGACAAGTGTTTATGCTTTGGTAGAGGAATATCATCCATTATTGGTTGTACAGATTACGAAAGTCCACATCAAGGTACATGTGCCTTTCACTTTTTTGGGGATGCTATCTCTTGGAGATCTCATCTTTAAGAATGAACAACTGCTTCCACTACAAAAATATTGTATAATGCAGCTAGTGAGGCATGTAAGGATGCATTGTGGTTTTCTCATCTTGCTATTATTATGGGTCTACTTTAGTGTCTACCTCGTTTTCTTAGTGATAGTCAAAATGCCATTGAAGTTGCTAAGAATCTAGTCTATAATTCAAAATCCTACAACATTTAGATGAGGTCTTAGTCCATTAGAGACTTCTTAGCCATGGAGTGCACTATTATTTAGAAGGTTCACACTAGAGATAATCCTGGAGATGCTTTGACTAAAGCTCAACCGCATCATATGTTTCAACATTATTGTCACCTAATGGGTTATTTGAATTTTAACTTTGCTGTAATAAAATAAATGATGATCTAAGGGTCCTATCACTTCACATGGATCTAAAATCAAACACGGTTTGGTCACCTCTGTGTATGACCAAAGATCTTGAGACTAGACTTATTAGAAGGTCATGTGCTCTTGTAAGCAAGTGATCCACTTTGCCTAGACTTATTAGAGACTCATGTGCTCTTGTCAACAAGTGAGCCACTTACCTTAGCAGTTACGTCTCAAGGGTGTGAAGGAGGCAAATGGTTGCAACTTTTATGGCGTTAGGCTTGATAGATATGATTTGAATATCAGATGTCTTCATCCTTGTGGAATGTCTCTATTGATTTGGACCACTCCTTGCTTCTTTTTTACCATAAACCACTTCTTCAATACACAATGTCACTCCTTCAATAGATAATGCCACCCACTCGTTCAAGTTTGGACTGACTCAAACTGATATGTCCCTTGGTACGCTCAATAATCTTAAAGAGAAGATTTAATCCATCACTTTTAATCACTTTTCCACTAGTATTTTACCCCTTTGTAGCCTTCGAGAAAGGTGTGAACAATTTCCAAAAGCTTTTCATATAGAATTCTACTCTAATAGAACAATGATGATAAAAAGGAAAATTTAGAGGTCTATAGGCCTCAGGTCTTAGACTTTAGTGATTCTTAGAGGGCCTTTTAGGCTTAGGGTAGTCTAAGACTTTAGGAGTATCTTGGTGCTATTGATGATCTTTCTTCTTCAAGATAATTTTGGCAAGGTAGGTTGGATGCGTCTAAGTTGTTGAAAGCATAAATAGAATATTTCGCTCCATTTCCAAAGGAAAAGAAAAGGAAATGGGTTGGTTATAAAAAAAAAGGAGAATTTTCAACTGACTCTTCATTTCTTCCTTCACATCTTCTCTAGCACTCCCATGAGGGGCAAGGATATCCAAAGTGTGAGGGACTAAAATTCCTGTAAAAAAAAAGTGGTCTTTCAAGATCGGGGCCGACTCTTTGATTTGCCTGTATGCATTTAATAGGATAAAGATAACATTATTAGAATTAGAATTTATGAGTGTTCTCGCCTCTCTTCTATTCCTAATGAGTTATTTTCTTTGTGGCATTCAAGTAATTCCTTACTCTATTCGTTCTCTTGATTTGGAAAGAACGCATTCTGTTCAATCTTAGCACTCAACTTTTCAATTTGATCATAGAGGAGGGCCTCAGGATGACCTAAACAGTCGAAGGCCAATCTCTTGTTTGGCGGTTTTATACATAATATATTTTTCCTTCATTTTGGCTAGAAGCATAAGCCCTATTAGTAATAAAATCATTATACCTATGCGAAAAGGTTTCATTCAAGGTAGATGCATTCTAGATTCCATTATCTCTTTGTGGTAGGGAAGGGAAGGCGCTAAAGAGCTTGGTCGAGTTTGAGGTTTATTCATAATACAATTTGAAAGATCGTCTGATTTATTCTCCAATATCTGTATGAATCGGGGTTTTTTTTTTTAATATAAAGGAAGTTCGGCAATAGCCTACTCTCCCGGACTTGAATGGGGGGTTGGGAAGGCCTTTTATGAAGTGTATCATATCCCTTTTGGCAATGCCTATTCTGAGGCGCAAATAAATTGATCTATCTCTCGACCACCTTAGAGTTGTCGGATCCATTGGAGAAGTATGTCCACGAGATCCCCTCATTTTATCCCTTTCTAATGATGCATTAGGTTGGTTGATAAAAGGCTTTATTACTATGGGTATTATCCAGAGGATACATATTCCTAGATCCCTGCCCGGTTGGCTTCAAAATGCTTGCTGATGCATCCACATGCTTAGAAATGTTGACCAATATACTCCACCTCATTGCTTAGAGTGTCTTTCTACTTTTTGTGTTGCTCATGGCTCTCAAGTCAACCATAGTAAGAACCCCTTTATGTCCACGGTGTATTAATGATCTAGGCTATGAAACCTTGAAAGATATTATTTTCTTCACAAATAGTGTTAAAATGCCATGGTTCTCAAAAACCCTCTTTCTAACAGGTTGCCTAATCTTAACTGTTCTGTGCTTCCATGCGTGACTTAGTTTTTGGCTTCTTGGGAGCTCTCTAAGAAGTAGATGAATGAAGTGTCTACACGGGAGAGAATATTTCACTGGGGAGGTACAGATCATCCTGCAAAGATGTTGAAACTTTCCTTGAAACTTTCCTGCAATATATGCCACCTCCTAAAAGTTAAGGGACGCTTAGGTATTTTGTGTCCTGTGATTATATCAAAAAATATGGATGCCAAAGTGTATATCGAAATCCATTGAGTCAAGCGATTACTGGGATTTTTTGATAAGAAGAAAGACTAAACGTTTCTATAACCAAATTTTCGTGGCATAGAAATATAGTAATTTATGGTTTATTTTTTTTGTTCTAATAGAGTAGCCCTCTTGTGCGCAACATTTGAAATGTATAGGTGGAGGTAAGACCTTTGTTCTCCCTTGCTCCGAAGTTGTGTCATAGGGAATCTTTTATCTATATAGCTAGGGATCTTTATAACTAGTAAACATCCCAATCTGAGAACAAATATGTTAGGAAACATCTTATTCTTTTTGGATATATTTTCCCCCACCTGGTAAGTAATAAGTTTAGTTTCTATGTTAATAATATAATTGAAGATTGTATAGAGTTCCTTCCAGCATATAAACATCTGCTGCACTCAAATAGATCCAAGTTGTACATCAACAAGGGAGTGAAGTTATCTATTGTTTTTGCAGTTATGTGAATGAGGTACACGAAGTAGAGAGGATCCATTGATGTTATTCTTCTTAGGCTCAATGTGCAGTTCAGAAAGACATAATAGAAAACAAAATCCTAAAGATTATGCGGTTCTCCCTATAACATCAAGCGCTCTATACTTCAATGGCTCATTTGCTCTAATGGCCTTTGGAATACGACCAAGATGAAGAACATTGTTCTTAATGCAGGGGATTCTAAAATCCATGGGAGATATTAGGACCTCCAAAACCTTCTCCGTTCTTGCATTTCAGCCAAACATTTCTTGAACTCAATTCAAGGTTGTTGCAAATCTATTTACCCTCATACTTTGGGCTACTTGACGATATTTATTGGAGTATTTTAGTGCTAGTGTTGCTCGTGGTTCCTCACGACACTTTATGACCATGTAGGTTGGATACTCCTGATAAAAGTGCGGTTAGGTTGCTAAAAGAGAAGTAAAACATCTCATTCGATTTCCTAAGAAAAAAACTAAAATGGTTTTCCTATCAAGATTGAGGACAATTTGAAGGTGTCCCTTAGTTTCTTTCTTGATGTCTTCTCTAGCACCGGAACGAGGGGGAAGGATGTTCTTTCGAGACCTATCTAGACTCGTGGAAATTAAACAACCATTTGTAGAATTAGTCTTTGCAAGTATCTTTGTCTCTTTTGTGTTCGTAAGGAGTTGTTTATTGTGAGTTTAAAATAATTTTTTACTCTTTTCATTCTCTTTATTTGGAAAGAAACCATTACACTCTTTAATTACTGGGTATTACCCAGGGGATACATATTCGTAGCTCCCTCCCTCGTTGGCTTCAAAATGCATGATGATTCATCCAATTGCCCCGAAATCTTGACTAGTTTGCCCCAACTCATTGTTTAGAGTGTCTTTCCACTTTGCTGTTGCTCATGGCTCTAAAGTCAACCATAGTAGCACCTCCTTTAAGTCCTATAATGATATTGCTCCTCGGTGTATTAATGATGTAGGCTATGTAATCTTCAATGTTATTTTCGTTATACTCTGAGGGATACCTATAGGGTTTACTGTCAATCTCATTTAAGTATGGGAATGGGTTACGGAGAACTTCAGACAGATAGTGTCTAAATGTCATGGTTCGCAAAACTCTCCTTCTAACAGGTTCCTTATTTTTGTACCATTTTGTGCTTCCATGTATCACTTAATTTTCTATATGAAGTACATGAATGAATTTTCTACATGCCATTGGGAGATAATATTTCACTGGGAAGGTACAGATCATACTGCAAAGATGTTGCAAGTTTCCTACAATATATACCACCTCCTAAAATCTAAGGGTCGCTTCGGTACTTTGTATCCTTTGAATATGTCAAAGAATGTAGATGCCAAAGTGGCTATGGAAATCCATTGAGTCAAGCGAATGTTGGGCTTCTTTCATTAGAATAAAGATCCAACGTTTCTATTTTGAAGGTTAATACAGTAATTTATGGTATAATCGCTGTTCTCCCCATGTTTTTTGTTCCAGTAGAGAAGCCCTCTTCTGCCCAACATTTGAAACGTATAGGTGGAGGTGAAACATTTGTTCTTCCTTTCTCCGAAGTTGTGTAATAGGGAATCTTTTACCTTCGTAGGGATCTATTTGGATTGAACGGTTTGTCCACAAAGCTGCGTAAATGTCTGGAAACTTGTATTCTTTTTGGATATATTTTTCCCAAGCTGGTGAGATGGCAGCTAATAAGCTTATTTCCCTTCCAACATATAAACATCTGCTGCAGTCAAATATATCCAAGTAGTACATCAACAAGGAAGTGAAATTATCTATAGTACAGGTTGGATAGTCCCAGTAAAAATATTCTCAAGTTGCTAAAAGAGAAGTAAAATATCTCATTCCATTTCCTAGGAAAAAAGAAAATCGCTCTGTTGTCCACTTAGAGAAGATTTTGAAAGTGCCCTTAATTTCTTTGTTGATGTCTTCTCTAGCACCTGAGAGAGGGGGGAAGGATGTCGAAAGGATGAAGGATAAAATTCCTTTCTTTGGAATCTTCAGAGAGGGGATATCCTCTAGGTTAGATGGAATACCAAGAACCAAGTGGTCTTTAGCAATGCTTGCAAATTCTCTCTTTATCCTTGCCTTACAGCCCTCGGAGAGGATAGCTACATTTAGTCTGACAACTTTAAATCATGCTCTTACTAATTGTGTATCTTTGTCCTCTATGAGTAAAGAGAAACCCCTCTAAGTCGAGCAAGTATCTGCTCTCATTGATTCAAATTTCATTTTCTCCTTTGCTTAAAAGAAAAAATATCTTCTGAGGATTCATAAGATTAGTGCATACGAATTTCAACGACTAGAATGCTCATTTAAATTTCTATGATACCCCGTAAGTTGTGACACCTAATTTACATTCTGTCAAGAAGAACCTGCTCCGAGTGTTTGCCAACCTCTCATTGTTCATCTTTTTAGCATTTTGGACCCACCACTCTTTGTGCCGAATTTCGCTCCAAAAGAAGAAAAAAGCTATATGGTTGCAACGTGTTCGCTGGCAGTATTTGTGACGCTTGCAATTCTTCTATCGTCTTGTTCGTTTCAAAGATTACCATCAATTCAGCACGGAAAAGGGTAGTGGATGGAAACATCTTTTACAATTGCTAATTGCTTCATGGCTCACTGAATGCTTCTAACGACCGACAAACTGTAAATGCCTAATGAAGACTAAAACTGACAGCAGGTCCACGCGTTTCCTTACGCACTCCGCGCGGTAAAGGAGTGCTAATAGTGCCAATTTTAGTAGCTACTCCACTGCACCGAGCTGTATAGTAGCTGCTAGTCTTGTCTTTCATATCGCCGGAAGCAGCGCTTTTAAGAGAAAACAGAAGAGAATAAAATTGATGCTGAAAAAAGAAGTTGGTGTCCCTTGAACCGGAAGCAACGCTTTTCATCTTTGAGGTGGTCAATGAACTTGGAAGAGATGATACTTTTGGATTCAGACAAACAATCTTTTTTTTTGTGATTGATATACTGCAGATCATACTCTTTTGAAATGTCCAGAGGGAACGATGTTCAAGAAGTTCATGAAACCCAAACCCTTTTGTTGTATCTTCCACATACGTAGAGGTATATAATGATGTCATTCTGTTGCCCTGTCGCGATATCCATGATAGTTTCCTTTCTCGATTATGTGTGATGTTCAATTGTCCTCCTATTGTATGCTCTTTTCTTGAGCACCAGCAGCAACATGAAACAGAAACTAAAGAATTATGCAACTAAGCTGGGGAAAGAGTCTTCAGATAGAGGATTTTTTTTTTATTTTTTTATTTTTTAAAAAGGAAGTTCGGCCTTGGCCTATTCTACTAGACTCTAATTAAAATAAAGAAGAAAAGTTACACATGAATAGGACTAGTGCCCAAGGGATCCCCCAAATCCCACATTGCAGGGGACAAGTTCGGTAAGCTAGAGGGCATTACAAATGAGGCGTAAAAATCTATCATCTCCCTCATGTGGGACCCATTTGGGTTTCAGCTTCTTATCGACGAGGAGATAAATACAGTGGTGCCTAAATGGTGGAGATCTCTTATCACAGGAGATTCTTTTACCTAGAAGCAACAAGGATTTCTCAATCGACCATTCCTTTGGAATTTGGACAAAGTTGATAGCACGTCGCTCCCTCCAAATCTTCCAAAGAGCCTTGCCGCTGATGGCATTCCACAACCTTGATGAGCATCTGACCACCTCACGTAACAGTACCTGTTGCCAATTGATTTGGTTCAAAAGTCTCAAAACCCGTGTCACGTGGTGCCAGATAAAACGAGACTTGGGGCAATCGAGGAAAAGATGAACAAGGTCTTCAATGCAACAATGGAACCACTTGCACCATGGAGGTACACCACAAATTTTTTTGGCCCTTGCATTGTACCAGATACCCTTATGCAATATTTGCCACATGAGAACGGACTTCTTGATCTCAATAAGGGGGTGCCAAATAGACATGCACTTAAGTTCCCATCGAAGTTTGATCCAAGAAAGGCACCACACCTTGTTAGAAGTGTGATGACCATCTAAGTTTTCTTTGAAGTTGGGAATTCTAGATAGTTTCTTACCATTGCTCCATTTGAGGCCCTCCAGGCAAGTAAGATCTTGTCTGCAGAGAAGGCGGGTAGTTGAGTGGTCCCATGCTAAACACGTGTTTTGAAGTTCAGATAGAGGAATTTATAAATCCATACAAGCTTATATTTACTACTAGAGTACAGAGACTTCCTTAATCAGCTGTACATATTCAGAACCATTTTTGAGAACACATTTCAAATGCAAGGGAGTGGAGTCGTTTCTACTTTTGTAGATGGTCTCATTTTCGTCAGACCAGATGGGCATATATATATATATATATATATATATATATATATATATATATATATATATATATATATATATATATATATATATATATATATATATATATATATATATATATGAGAGAGAGATAGATAGATAGAACCCGGAAGAGGATCCACAAGAGGCTCACATTCTCCAAGAAGGTTATCTTTATAGAAAAAAGGTTTTGTGTGTAGTGAACTACTAGCATGCTGAAGGATATAAAGGAGAATGGATGATTGTTTACAGCGCATAAAAATGGGATGAATGTTTACTTGAGCCAGGCATCTCCTTCCCTCTCCATTTCCAATCTTCGATTTAACTGTCGTTTGAGCAGTCCAAGATTCTTTGTGAATGTGGAGCCACTCCAATATATTTTAACGATTCTGTATGCATAGTTTTGAAAACATTGTATTGATAACTCCATTGCCTGTTGCTGCAATCAACTTTCTAGTAGGTAAAAAGATGTCTTCATTTTGTGGAAAAGAAGACACATTATTCCTCGCTCCTTTTGCAGATAAAGTGAGCACATTCTTGCATACTATACTATGTCACCCGTCATATGTGTTGAGAGAAAATATTAAGCTAGTTATTCTATCTAAAAAACACTAGCATCGGAAAAATCCGTATTCAGTTTTTTAGAAGAAATATATTGTTAGGCTCTCAGAGCAAGGTTTCAACACTTCATTGGCCTAATGTTAGAAAAAGAAAGCTAATGAGGTCATATGGAGTCCTGAAAAGTAAAGACGTGTCTTAAGTATATCTATTTTAGTACGGACTTTTTATTTTATCTTTATCACAGCATAGAAGAGAAAGTTAACCAAGTGCTTTTCAATAGGTTTGAAGGAGCATGGGGGATAAAATTCTATGCCATAGATAAAAGCTTTTTGTTCAACTACTTACCTACAAGTAATACATGACAATGTTTTTATTTTCAAGCCAAAATCTTGCTATAGTAAATGTTATTTCTACAAAGTATCCACTATTAAGGATATGAGAGTAACAAAGGAGCTTTGAATCTCGAAACATACAAGGTTTACTATCCAATTTTTATGATTGTCAAATTCAAGAGATCACATCTCTAAGAACATCTATTGGACATAGAAATTCCTTTCTTGATTTGATACTTTTAAGATGCCGACAAGGTAAAGGATACATCATAAATTTCAAGATTTAATCAGCGTGATTGGGAAGATGAAAAGAAAATTTCAATGGAACAAAATATCACATTAGTTTTTTTTTTAACTATAATCCATACTCTAGCATATTGCAACGACTATCATTAGAGTAGGAAGGCAAAAATCCATCCGAAGATTCAAGACATCCGTACTTATTATAATTGTTAACTTGATAACCATTCTCTACACAAAAATGGAAAACACAAAAAGGGAGGCATCTAGATGACTCCCAATCAACGTTAGTGAAAGTACTAGAATCAATTTTGAACATAAGAAAGGAATAGAGGGAGTACTTATGATTCACATATGCATGTATGTATGTACACATACATTTATCTAAGTATGTAACATGTATTTATGTACACACATAAGCATGTACTTTTGTACATACACATATACAAACATTTATACATACATACATACATATATGTACACTAAAGTGAAACTTCCCAGGTCCTCACACATTGGTTTATCATTTCAAATGGCATCACAACCATTCTCAACCCCAATGTGTTTAGACATACAGAAAAATCCATAATTAGAGGATAGAGAGTTTGAGTTGATTGTATGCAGATTTCACAAATGGGCATTCTCAATGGAGTTTGTGCATTTATGAAGCCACTATATTTTTTTATTATAAAAAACATGTACAATAGTGTTCACCCCATTTTGCATTTCACATAGACAACAAACATAGCAATCTATAACAATATCCTATTAAAACCAATATGAATAAGTTGAAAAAGGGAGAGAAATTAAAAAAATGACAAAGAATATATGAGTATGAGTATATGGCTCATAAATCCCACGTGACAGGGATGTTACATAGTAAACAAGGAAGTGTGAAAAAAAAGATAAAGTGACCCCCTTCATGTTACAACATTGTTTAAAGCTATCATATGGTATAGATTTTTTAGTGCATGTGATGCATTCTCTTGAGTTTGAAATTTTTCAAGGAAATTGTACTCCCTAGCTATGCAATCATGAAAAAATTAATATTGCACCTCAATATGCTTGGTGTTTGCATGCTAGACGAGATTCATAGTTAATGCAATAGCATTTTGACTATCACTAACTAAACGAGGTACATGTTGAGTAATGCCCATGTCACATGTCAATCTAGAAAGCGATAATGCCTCACTAGATTCAACACACTCTCATCTTCATCTTATAGTGGAAACAATTGTACATTCCTGAGGAAGAGACTTGCAACAAATACCACCACCTATGAAGTAAAATATACACCATCAAGTAGGCTTTGTACTCTCTACACAACAAGCATGCTAAGAGTTTATGTATCCAATAATGGATGAACCACCTCTACCCAAGCATAGAATCATATCCTTAATGACTCAGATATATCCATGTCATTTTGACTACATCCCAATGCTTTCTACGATGAAGTGATATATATCTAGTCACAATTCTTATTGCAAATGTGGTTTCTTTTTCTGTAAGCTACCATAGCATACGTGAGACTACCAACAACCACATTGATAAGGAATGTTATTGAGGAAATCGTCTTATCACCATACTAAGGACAATCATCTTTCCTTAATTTCACATATATACATAATAGCGTATTGAATGTCTTTTCAACATACATATCGAATTTGTGAGGTACGCTCGTTATTTAATCACTCTAAAAAAAGTATATGCATCTCTTACTCCTTACGCTACCACTATCTAGGTGACTAGTTAAATCCATATAAGCTCTGCTTGAGCGTATATACTACTCTCTCGCAGTCTAGAACTACATTACTGTCCTTTTATTCCATAAAGATCCATCACGAAGTCATCCATGCAGTAATGTAGTCTTTTCACATCCATTCATATAACATCTAATTCCTCCTTCAGAAATATTCCACGAAACATGCATAATGTCAATATCATCACCATATACGATTTCGTGAAAATAAAGTCATTTTGTTTCCTTGAATCATTTTCAAATACCTTCGTTATATACTTTGGAGAACTAGTATGCGATGTGGATCTCAACTTTTATACTCATTTGCATCGTGAAGCTTTCGTACCCTTAACAAAGTTACCAATGCCTAAGTACCATTCTTATTAATATAATCTAGTTGACCCATCATCGCATGCTCGCACTTGATACGATGACATACCTATATAGATTTTTTATAATGAGAAGGCTCACCATCATCTATCAATATGAGAAAATTCCAATCTTGGTACAGATAGCAAGTGGGTGTGATACACATGAAGTTCATCTCAATTGTTAATGATCAAGAGGATTATTAAAATGTTGTTGAACATTTTACTAGGAGGCGGACTAACACCTTCAAAGATGAATCTTCTTAGGCAAATATCTTTAATGCAATGTTCATGCATCTTCATTTCATTGAAAATGATATCACTACTTTTGATCACTAAACATGTTTAAGGATCTTATAAATTATATCCAAACTATCTATCTCTTCCATATTTAAGAAACATGCACTTTTTGGATTTGTATTTTAAATTTTATCTCAAGTTCTTTTGGACATTGACATAAGCTTCATAACAAAATACACCAAGGTGACCATAATGTGGTGGTTTCCAGATCCATAATTCGTGTGCCACTTTCAAGCCTTTGCTAGTACTAGGTGAAGTTTAAATCACATTAACTGCAATCAACACTAGTTTCTCCCAAAAGATTGATGAAATGTTTCCATGATGATACATGCAAACAACTCTTTATTGAGTAGTTTTATTCATCCTTTTACTTACATAATCTTGTAGTTGGGTATAAAGAGCTATAAGCTCTCTCCATATTCCACTACGGTAAAAAAAGGTTGGATTCATGTGAGGTATACTTGCGAACATTATCTGCATGTAAATTCTTAATATTAGCTCCCTTCTTAGTCATTGTTGAGTTAAATAATTTTTTAGAATATTGAATAACTTTATCTTAGACTTGAATGCAAAAAAACAAAATTTTCATGTAGTTTGATTTAAGAAAGTGAATAAATAGAGAGAAAAACTAACAATTTAGTGTTCATAGGAACACATACATCTGCATGCACTAGATATTGTAGTTGAATTAGAGAGTCAATGTGTATTCTATGGAGATTCCTAGTTTGTTTTCCATACTAGCAATGCTGAAAAGGTGAAAAATCAAAGACATATAGCAAAGATAAGTATCTTAAATGAGGACTTTCCATTACACTTCAAGATATGTGATGCAAATGGACAAGCCCCATAGAATATTCATTAATAAATAACAAGTGTTCTTTTTCATATATAAATAATGGGTAAACTGACCCTCCATCTTATTTAGTAATACGCATATTGATTTTTTATATGCAAAAAATTTGAAAATAGGAAATCATTTTGTAGAAAGTCATATCAAATTCTTGAACTAACACTAACTTGCATGAACGTTGAGTCACATGACACACTTTCTGCATGGAAAATTGTAAACCATTAGCAATTGAAGAAAAGTGTCTCCAATCTTAACAACATTGCACTAGTAAGGATTACTGTGTTAGATTATGAAGAGAATTTGTTGCATAATTAGAGACCAGAGAACATGAGCCCTAATCAACTGCCAAAGGACAATGTCCAACTTGTTGGCTTCACCAATCAGGATTTCTCTGGTACCAGGAGATCTCAGCCCAAAAGTGTTGCAGTAAAGGTAGATGACCTTCCAAAGTCTCGAAGAAACCTTTCATTTGAAAAAAAGATGCTCAAGGTCCTCCTCATGTCCACAATGATGACACAAACCAGCATCAATTTTATAATCTCTAACTTTGCTGCCTGTCCAAATACCCTTATGTAAGATCAGCCACATTAAGTAGGAATGCTTGTTTTCAATAGGTAGGGACCACTTGCACCGGAATCTGTATCTCCACTGATGAGCTGACCAAGCCAAATTCCACTTCTTGTTCAGAGTATCAGTGAGAAGCCTGATACTGTTCGGAGTCCATTTGTAGTGCAAAAATATGTCTTGAGCCACATCAAACATTGAGACACACTTCGACCAAAGGTGGTTCTCCAAGAAGGTCAACAACTTATTACTTTTATCTCTAATAATCTGTTTACATGCAGAAGAAAGAGTATCAAGGTTCATTATAATGTGATCATTCATAATAGTACCATCACTAAAAAGATCATGCCACTTAAGAAAACCCATCCTCTTGCATTTATTCCACCGAATGGGGAGTTGGGTTATGTTAGGAGGATCAAGCCAGCCAACCCACATAGAGTCCTGTAAAAGGAAAGAGTGATTACAAGAGAACCAAACAAGCAGCTTATAACTGTTTTTAACCTTCATCCAGGAATTCCAGAAACTGCAGATCAAAGGGCTTCCTTTAGGAACAAACAGAGCAGGAGAAATTACAATATCCCAAAGCTTGAAGTTACACCAACTTTTATTATTTTTAAGGTAAAATTTATTTATGTTCCTTTTAATCAAACAAGCCCAAAAGTCATTAGAAGACATAGCTCTGAGGATCCATTTGGTAGCCATTTGGGTAGCCATTCTGGTAGGACAAATCAACCCAAGTCCACCTTCTGATTTTTTTCATACAGCACACCTTCCAAGCCACTTTGGGGATTTTGCTTCCACCACACAAAAATCTTCTGGCCAATGCCACGGCTTGGGATAACTGCCTTTTAGTCGGCTGCCATGAAGCCAAAAAATAAGTGACATAAGGAAGAATAAAATGCTTTAGAAGAAAAGCCCTTTGAGAAAGATTAGAATGCATGTTGATCCACTTAAAGATTTTAGTCCTAAACTTCTCAAGCACCCAATTCCATCTCTGCTCAAAAGTGATGTCAAAACCATGGGTATACCAAGTAATCTAAAGACAGTACCCTTTTTAATAATTTCACACCCTAAATCTTGGACATAGGCAGGCACCAAACAGTTAGTAGCATAAAAACCAGTTTTTTTATGCTTCACAACAGAGCCACTGGCAAGACAGAAGGTATTAAGACAATGCATAAAGTTAGCAGTAGACTGATCATCAGCCCTCAATAACAGGTTGGTGTCATCAGCAAACATCTGCAGACAAACATCAGCAAACATCTAGTGTACTTGACAACCTAATTGAAGCTGATGTCGAGTTCAAGGAAATAGGCTCTAGTACTTATGCTTCATAGTGCATTATCACCCTCAGTGTAATGGGGACTCGCTCCAAATGTCGGAGACATGGGAAACGTGTAGATTGGGCTTAGGGAGTCACTCCTCCATTTTGGCTATCACCCCTGTGGTCTTTACATATGGAGGACAACATTCACTCCCACTCCAAAGATCTTGGATCCTCGCAAATTGAACCACCAGTGCATACTTAGGATTGAACCTTAAGGTTTGTGTCAAGGGAAAAAATGAGCGATGATTAGAAAGTGAAACAAAGGGAAAGGGAGTGACCCTTCAGAGTGTTTGCACCCATGGTTGAATGTTGATCTTAGAATGTAGATGAATCATGCCACTTTATCAAGCAAACTGATAAGAAAAAATAAATATAGAGGTGAGAGTGCTATATCTCATAGCAAGGCTAGGCTCAAAGCAAAGATACGCACTTACATTGAATTTACATGGATGTGCATATCTAGGTTGTCTCTAGCCCACATGAGTGCGATCTTTCTTTGAAGTACATTGGCTTAAGTAGCCCTTTCTGCTGAGAAGAACCGATTTAGAACATGAAGTCACAAGCTCACACCTTGCCACAAGAACTAAAAGCCAACTGCCACTTAACATCAAGCCTACATCTTTTGCCCCTTCTTGGAGTAGAACTTCAACTTTGCAATTGGACTCCAAATGGGCCTGGTTGCCCGGATTGAGTAGTTTGCAAAGATATGCTCAACTTATCACAAAGTGTACTTTGTTCAAATGTCAAAATGTATCCCCTTTGCCTAGAGTATATCTGACTTAAACACTACCTTTTCCGAACTTGTCTCCTCATTGAGTTGAATCTTTGCTTCTTTCACTCGAAGGAGGAGCATCAAGTCGTGCTTGAAGCCCTGACTTGTTCAGAGGAAATGCACTAGGCACACAACCTCATGGAGAACCCAATCCCCTTTGTCTTTGGGGATAGGCCCAAAGATGTGCCACTTGGAAAGGGTCTTGACAACCCAAGAGGCATGATGGAGGCCTGAGAGGCACAAGAGGCCGGTGTCGTGGAGTTCTTCAGAAAGGAGGCTTCTACTCGGTCACTTTGTTTGAGTGCATTTTTTACATTGTCCCTTCCCTCAACTTAGCCTTCTCATTATTCCAGTTCAATTTCATGTAAGCATATCACTCAAAGAGAAAGAGGAATCATTTTAGTAAAAACCCCAAAGATCTCTAATGGAATGAGTACATTACATATGAGTTCTTCTGACTTTCTAAATTCGAGCCTAAAGAATAACATCTCCATGGATCATGCTGGTACATAGAGTAGAATAACTTTAAAGAAACCTATTCACAAGGTTCCAAATATTTCCATGAAGTTTTTCATTTATGCTCATTGACATAACTTTCATATTCTTCGTTGCCATAAGAGCACACAAATAAAAAAGGAAGCAAAGAGTGCCAAGCATAAATGGGAAGAATCTTGTATCTGCCCTTTTTCTAAATTTGTACAGCGCCAAGATTTTTTAGAGTCATGAAGAATTTTCAATCGAACACTTAAATTGGCATCATTAGGGGAAAAAATAAACCCTGCATGGGCTTTTTAGATTAGTGAGTGATTAAGGATGGGCCAATGAGAAGATGGTGGTGGACACAGTCTAGTGGCTTAATCACATTGGCTAGGCATAGGCTTCCCTTGTTTTTCTCTAGTCAAACATGAGAAAACCGTAGAGAATTCGTGGGTTTCCTTTGAGAGTTGTTTTGAAAAGCTTGGCAGTGATTAACAACCCTTCGATTGACTTGAGTACAAGCCCCCAAGATCAAAAAAGCAATGATTGCAAAGTGCGCCAATCCATCTGTACGGTTAGATCGAGCTCGAAATCCACACTTCAGTTTGAATTTTGGGACGAAAGAGTGCCTGAATCGTTGGCCATTGGTTCAAGCCCCCAAGATCAAAGCAATGATTGCAAAGTGCGCCAATCCATCTGTACCGTTAGATCGAGCTCGAAATCCACACTTCAGTTTGAATTTTGGGACGAAAGAGTGCCTGAATCGTTGGCCATTGGATGGAACCAAGATCCCATGGCTGACATTGATCATAGAGAGGAGATTGGCGCCTTTTAACAATGACCCTTAGATGGGAAGAATGATCCGATGGTTGTCGTCAGCTCGCGAAATGAGCTCAGCCCCATTTGCGGCCAAGCGTCCGATCAAAGCCGATCTAATGGCTAGAAAATCTGTAGAAAGAGCGTAGAGCTATTGTCGCAGGTCACACGAGATGAGCTCAGCCCCGTTTGCGGCCAAGCATCTGATTGAAGCCAATCTAATGGCTAGAAATGTTGCAGATAGTGCGCAGAGCTACTGTCCCAACTCTCTCTCTACTTTTCAAAATTTTGAACATATACCGTTGATCAACGCAATCCAAAGGTCATAAATTATCACAACCTGAGAGTTCATAGAGAACTTTACAACAAATATTATTTTATTTTCCAATACCATTAGTGGTTTCAACTGGACTCTTAATCTCACATATTAAGCTCTTTAATCCCTAAAAATTCGGGATCCCTACAAGGCCCATGCAGGGTCCATTTTTTTCCCTAATGTTTTTAGTATGCTCCATAATCCTGGACACATCAAGTTTATATGAACAACAGTTTCACGTCTATACATCAGAAAAGTTGCATTTTTGTTATGTATGATGGTAATTTTACTGAATACAACATAGAGATGACTTCAAGAAACCTATATACCTTATATGTCACACAAGAACTAAAATGGAAATTCTACAGATACCTTAAAGCTTCGGGGGCAAGAAACCCTCCCTAGTACTGAGATAGCATAAGTAGACTTACCCTAAGTGATGGAGGGCACATGGCAGTGCATCCTCGCGCATAGTTTCTGCTTTGGGGTATTCATATTCGAACTCTTTGACAAGAAGATATGCTCATAATGCCTCAGGAGCTGCGACTCTCCTCTTAATGCAAGCTCTAATGGAAAGGTGTTTGGCAAAGGAGTGAAACCAAGCGATTAGCCATTTTCCTGCAACATCCCATCATAGTCAACAACCAAACAAGACCTAGAACTGTTCTTCCATCGCATGCGGGCAACGTCTTCACCTCTTCTAGAGATATAGTATAGAACTTCTTAACTGGATATCCAAGTTAGCGCTCATATGTGAATGCACTGAGGAGAAGTTCGAAAATGCACATGTTGTCGAAAACAAAGTGTTGAATTAGGCAATCCTTGCGACTACTCGTCATTATATCTTATTCTAAACGTCAACAATAGATAAATAATGATTATTCAAACCAGCGAACAACAAATGGCTGATGTAGAACGCGAACTTAAGTTCGAAACATGATTTGTAGATGTCATGGAAATCTTCATAACATGGTTTTGATATCATCATCCAGTTTGTTAAGAAACTATTAAGTCTGATATCATCCCAATTGGCATCAACAATTGGCCTGGATATCACTATTCAATTTTCTAATGAGAGTTTTTGTAGACCAAAATGATAAAACTAGTGAGTACTTACCTGCAAAGAAGGCTGAACAATACTTGAAGCTTGTTATTGAAAGACTTGAATTTTAATTTTGACTGAAACGCCATCTGGACAGAAAACTGCTTAAAATTTCAAGATGGAGGTAATCGTGATCTTTCAAGTCTTGGTTTCTAAACAACCAACTAAAGAGCTCATTATTTTCTTTTTCTTTACATCAAAGTACGATGTAGTCCAGGCGATTTTGCTTAACGTTGATCGTACGTGCAGGATAGACTTTGGTAAGGACTTTGCTTGGGAAGATCAGAGCAAATATGATAACTCAATCAGAACAGATGTCACATAATCACTGATCACTAGTGCGATTAACAAAAAAATATATTCTTCAGATCCTTGACAATTTTTTATATGTGCCAATACTTCACATTCCATTCCGTCAGTAAATAAGCATCGCTATTCCATCAAGTCTCCAAGCCTTTTTCTCTTGTAACTCTCCCTCAGATCTTCGCTGACCCTCCTGAGAAGATTATTTGTTTTTGTTCCAAGGCAGAGCCCCTTCCACCTCTTTGATCCATTTCGATTACCCCAAAATATACATGACCTTTCTAAGTTTTGTATTTCTCTCCTTCAGCAGCAATGCCTCTCGAGCATGGCGTGCCCTCAAACCCATCAGAGACCGAGAAAAATATCTCCCGCTTCCCCAATCATCAAAGCCAGGTGGTCGCCACCTAAAAGAAATCCTTTCCTTTTTGTTTCGCACAAACTTCCTCCCCTTTGAAAGCTACACATATGGTTCTACGCTCTTCTTCTCTGAGCAAAATGAATCCTTTTTTTCACAAAAAAGTGAACCTTCAATAATACTAGTGATGTCGATTACTTGTTGCCCTAGTGATGTCGATTACTTGTTGCCCATTGGGAACAAAAAATGGGTTGTCATGGCCTTCCTGCTCAAACATGCAAATTCTCCGCACGCTAGCTCTCCCTTTTCGTTCATGTGCCTAATATATATATATATATATATATATATATATATATATATATATATATATATATATATATATATATATATAGTTATTTATTTATATAATGTGATGTACACACACATATATATATATATATAAATCCCCAGTCTAACATATATACGTTTATGAAATGCATAACACATACACATTAGTCACTTAAACAAGCATACATACACATCATTATATATATATATATATATATATATATATATATATATATATATATATATATATATATATATATATATATATATATATTCACCTACAGAAATATGTGCACATAATGCATAATGTTATATATATATATATATATATATATATATATATATATATATATATATATATATATATGTGTGTGTGTGTGTGTGTGTGTGTGTGTGTGTGTGTGTGTACAATTTTACCATGCATGCTTGATGCTTCCATATTTTCATCACCCACACTCCACACACACAGTTATCACTCAATGATTTACATATATATATATATATATATATATATATATATATATATATATATATATATGTATGTGTGTGTGTGTGTGTACAATTTTACCATGCATGCTTGATGCTTCCATATTTTCATCACCCACACTCCACACACACAGTTATCACTCAATGATTTACACATGACCCTTTAGCTCCAAAGAACAAGGATTAAGTACAAATATAATATCTCTCGTAAGTACACAAAATGTATAAAGAGGAGCTTCCATGTTTCATACCATCAATCATGATGTATCCGAAACAATGATATCAAACAATGATTCATGATAAAAGCAATACATAAAGGATTGAAATCACCCGTTTTATTTCATTTGCCTGGTTTCATCCTGGGTGAATGTTGTCATCAATTAGTGCAAATGAACTTTGATAGCATGTGTTACTTCAATTACGACCAGATCCACCCCCTCTAAGCCTTTGCATCCTCAGGATGCGCCAACCGGCATACATATGAAGAAAACACAACTAAGTATCAAGTAGTCTTGGCAAGAAAAACAAAACTTAAAGGAAAATTTAGTTACATGCATAAAATCTCAAAGTAAAATGAACTTTCCATATATTAGGACAAAGAAATAAACACAAGTACTGCACACAATCATATTGAGATATTCTAACACATTTAGGCGAGAAATGATGCAAGCGGATTGAATACTCACTAGTTCTTTTGCTAACTTAACCTAGTCAGATCTAGTAGCCCATCTTAAACATATACATATACAAGCCCTTACTGACCCAATTTGTGAAACATCAATCTAACTTCACCTTTGATTTCTCACTGTCTAGTTTCCCATCAAACCTTGGATTATTTTTCTTTTTGCTTTCTATTTTTATTTTTCTTTTGTTTTTCAATCTACCTCAGCCTTTTGATTTTATCTTCTTTTATTTATTTTTCTTTCACACAAGTCGGCCTATGTCAAAGTCGGGTGCGACTCATGGACCTGTCCACCCAGCCATGTTTGCCCTACTTGTCTATCAACCCAACATAGGGCACGACGCACAAGGTCAGCCTCATGCGAAATTGACGTTGGTTCGTGGCTCTGACCACTCGATGAGAGTGACTCCACCTGCCTATGGACTCCCATAAGCACATGACCACATATAGGTTAGACCATACAACACAACTGGCATCGATTTGTGGCCCTAAACAATTGAGCAAGGTTAGTCCACCCATCTACTAGCTTATCGTAGCGCCTAAGGACACAAGCACATACATATGGATAACTAGGTGGTATATGAAGACTTTTTCTTTTCTAATCTATAGTCTTTATAGAGGTTTGATCAAGCGAGAGATCAAAAGTAGAGTCGACTAAATCTCACTCATCAAGGTTTTCAGAGTACAAGTATATACATATACTTAGTAAAGGTTTCCCTTCACTTTCATAGGCCTTGTTTTTGAAACTAATAATTTGATTCCTAATCCTACTTGTATAACTCTAATTGTTCATGCATTATGTCTAAACACAGTAGCTCTATACAATTCTTGGTTCACTCCACTCTCCTAATAGTTATTCACTCTTTCATATATCACATGTTTATTTATTTAATGCATACTTAGATATGGACATTTATACAAACATGAAATAGAATTATAAAAGAAAGAATATCACCTTTAGGGTTTCAAAACTTGAAGATCACCCTCCTTCAAACATCTCTGACTAGATCATCTTGCATAAAACAGAATTTTACATCACAAGAGATTATATACAAACAGTTATTCAGAAGGAAAATATTACGTGGGTTTATTTATGTACATTGGTATTTGACTCCTTGTTGACTTCCAAAGATCTCTCCTGGTTTTATTCTTCATAAAAAAAAACCTAACTTGTTTTTCAAAAGAAACAATATTTACACATAGTTTAACACAAATTTTTTCCTTATCTCTGAGATGGCTCCCCCCCCCTCATGTTCCTTGCAGAAGAAAGCAAATTGACATAAAGTTTTTGCATAGTCTGCTAATTCATGACTATAAATAAAAATCTCTCTTGGGTCCATTGTCATGAAGTATGATGCATGATCCATTGAATTATCATTTTCTCCATATGGTTGCGCCGCTTGATACTTGGATACACTCTCCTCGAATGATGGTGAGATCAAATTCTCACTAGTAACACAATGTTTAACAAACTCTTGAGTAGGAATCCTTTCATCATTCTCAGGCATAGGGAGCAACTAGGTCGATATGAAAGTGTTATCCAAGGTTCTTCCTTCAGGTATGCCTCTAGATGTGTCTCTAAATCTATTAGGAATGCTACCCTCTGGTATGGATGTATCATTGGGATCTTCTCCCTCCATTTTAGAATCTAAGATGGTCAAACAATCCAATCAAGTCCAAACGATTGCTTACTATCAATCATGTTTACAAATCTTTGTTAGTATCCTCCAAGGAACAGAAGAAATTAATAGAAGATCATAAATAAATTAAACATATGCATGTATTCTATTTATTACTTTCTTCATTTCGTACATCTAGACTGATTCATTTTCCTTTTACTTATTTAGATGTTTTAATATATATATATATATATATATATATATATATATATATATATATAAACTTTTGTACGTATATTATCTCATAATATAATTTTTCATATTCGTTTTCTTTACCAATCTCTTCATTTTCCTCTACTTTACTTTCTTGTTCTTCATTTTCAATATTTTTCTTCGATAATTTCAAATCTTTCATGTTCCTTCTGTTTAAATAGATTAATCTGCTTTCCGACGACTAAGTCTTTTATTTTTGTTCCATGCAACTCCTTGTAGCATTTCCTCAATCACAATCTATCCCCAATCACAATCTTTCGATTACTGAGAAATAACAGTGGAGAGAAGAACGCAGAGATTGCACAAGGTAAAAGAAAATCTGATGCGGAAGAGTAGAACAAATATGACGCAGAGAAGGAAGAATTCTGATATTATAGATGTGAATCAATGGTTACAATAGCTTCTTGACGAAGCCTCTACCTCCCGACCACCCCGGAGCTATCACAATCGCATTCTCACTCGCACTCTCAATCACACTCTCACTCTCACTCTCACTCTCAATCACACTCTCAATCACAAGGTAATTCTCAGATTTCTGTGTGTCCTCCGTGTTGATGCGCAGGCCTTCTTATCTTTTCTTTTTTTCCGTTTGATCGCAGCCATGCACCCCAAAGAAGTGTGCGATCCACAAAATTTAGAAAAAGTCGAGTTTCTCCAAAACTTTCGCAAAAAGCCATGCGATCGTAGTGTACTTCCTTTCTTTAGCATACCTGTCAAAAATAGCAGAAAAACACCAAGAAGACATATCCAAAAACACCTTCAAAATCCCACTAGAAAACATGATGCAATTAAGGTCTAGAGAGAGAATATGAAACTTGTCAACCCAAAATTTTTCCTACATGCATAAAATGACCTAATTATTCGTTCTAAGCATTATCCCCACAATGAAATTCAGAAAGTTCAAAATGAATTATTTCACTATAAAAGAGGCCTATTACACTCCTTGAGTGCGTAAGTACCATCATTCAATACTTTACTCACAATATAAGGACTGAACCATCTCTTATCAACATTCTTCGGGCCTCATACTGTGTATCTATAGAGTTGTCATAGACTAATACCCAGTCACCTTCTCTGATCTGTTTTGGCCTCAACCTATGAGTTTTATCAAAGGCTATCTTGTTTTTATCTCTAGAGGCTCTAGGCTTGGCCACTCCTTCTTCATCTAAGTTCTTTCCTCTTTCAAGTTGATGGATTCAAATCCCTAGTAGATCCTCTCTTGACATGCCATCTTCCCAGGGCAATGAAGTCTATGCTAACACATGTGACTCTATCGGTAAAATAGGTTTTTGACAATACATCAGTTCTGTTGGCATATAGCCAATAGTCCTGGTATATGTCATCCTATCTACCCGTAGGGTAAACGGGAGATATATTGGCCAATTTTTAGCTTTTCCATTGCAAGCCTTTGCCAAGGCTTTAATTATGAGTGGATGAGCACGTTCAATTTTGCCATTGGCTTCTGGGTTGTTCGTCGTGGTGAGAGACAATTGAATTCCATATTTCGTGAACATGTCCCTCGCTTCCTAGGCATCTAACTCATCTCTGTGAGCAACTACTTTCTCTACATACCCGAACGTGCTTAAAACTTTTTCCAAAAGGAATTTGCATACATTACTTGTAGTTTTTGTCCTCAGAGCTCTTCCTTGAACATGATTTGTCAGATCCTCTCTAGGGAGTATAATGTATCGCATCTATTCCACCCCTAAAGGCATAGTAATGAGATCAATAACCCATTTATAATGAATGTTTAGGGGATACGTCGGATGCAACTCATCTCTATGCTTTAAACTTGAGAATACCTGAGAGGTTTTGCATGTGGCTACAAACCTCTAACCATCTACATACATTCGTGGCCACCAATATCGCTCTTTTATCTTTTCATAGCTCCCTTGAAACCCTTCATGACCACACCATAGCTAATTATGCATCTCAATCATAATTCTTTTTCTTTCTTCATTACATTCTACAACTCGCTGGGGAATTTTATTTATCCTAGGCTTGCATTTCCACAATAATCCACCTTTCAAGAAATAATTGTAAGACTTTCTCCAAATACTTTCAAACTTGTCCTTGCTCTAGGTCGGATCTGGAATTAGGACACTCAAATATCTTCCAATTTCTCTCCATTCATTTTCATATTTTGATTCATCGAACTCTTCTATTGCATTTGTTTGAACATCATAAAGTTTTTCTTTTATCGTTAAACTAACATTCCCACCCCCTCTAATCTCTTTAACTCTTCTTGTTTGTAGCGTTTGCTCAATCACAATCTATCCCCAATGACAATCTTTGGATCACTCAAAAATAGCAGTGGAGAGAAGATCCCAAAGATTGCACAAGGTAAGAGAAAATCTGATGCGGAAGAGTAGAAACAAATATGACGCAGAGAAGGAAGAATTCTGATATTATCGATGGGAATCAATGGTTATAATAGCTTTGGATAATAGCTTCTTGATGAAGCCTCTACCTCTCGACCACCCCTCAGCTATCACAATCGCATTCACACTCGTACTCTCAATTACACTCTCACTCTCACTCTCACTCTCACTCTCAATCACAAAGTAATTCTTAGATTTCTGTGTGTCCCCTGTTTTTTTGACGTGCAGGTCTCCCTATATCAGTGTTTGATCATGCCCTCCCCAAAGAAGTGTGGGATCCACCAAATTTAGAAAACGTTGGGTTTCTCCAAAACTTTCGCAAAAAGCCATGCGATCATACTGTGCTTTCTTTCATTAGCATACCTATCAAAAATAGGAGAAAAACACCAAACAAACATATCCAAAAATATCCATATTAGACATGGTGACATGTGAGCATTAGAATCATGGGCTCGAATAGAATTAGATAAGCCCTGGTTTTGTATTATAAAGTGTTGGAAACAAGAACTTTTTAAAGCCCTGTAACTAAAAAATAGTGAGGAATTAGCTTAAGCTTGTGATATACACTTTTATTCAGTTTTCGATATACACAATAGTGTTAGAGACATCCGAGGTCCAAATCCACCTCCAAATCCCACTTTTGAGCCCTGCAAGTTTCAGAATTCTAAAGAGAGAGTAAAATCAAGGCATTTTCTTACAATGAACTAAATGTAGGACCCTGAACGAGGTACTTAAAACATGATTCACAAAAATTTCATTCAAGCACTTCTATTCTCCTATACTTTCTCTACCTTTCTCTTATACAGAGTTTTCCTAATTCTTTCATCTTCACCTTCAAAATTTGACTAGAAAACGTGATGCAAATAACATCTATAGAGAGAATATGAAACTTGTCAACCCAAACTTTTTCCTACATGCATAATTATTCATTCTACGCATTATCCCCACAATGAAATTCAAAAAGTTCAAAATGAATTATTTCACTAGAAAAGAGGTCTATTACATTAGTGAAGACTTCTCATTAACCTTGAATCTTCACTTTCATAATCGGGTTCAATTTTATTTTGACTTTTATGTGCTTCTTTTGAACTAGAAATATGTACAGGTGAAGCATAAAAGTCTAAACCGATATCTTGTTCATCTAAAACCATGGAGTCCTCATCCTCAAAAATTCGTCATGACAACATATCAGCCACTACATCTATATGTACAAATTCCGGGTTTAGTGTCTTGATATATCCTATCCATCTTAGCATGGCAATATATGCACTAGAACAATTCACTATCATCCATCACCCCTATCAGATACTCTTTATCATTCTTCAAAGTAGTTACTGTTCCCCAAAGTTCTCTTTTAATTTGGGGATAGCCTCTCTTATGAAGATTTTGGACCTTGGCTCCAAATCCGATGGAAAATCTTTATCCATGCTCATCGTCTTGATCGATTGCCAAACCTATTCCTATTGGGATTGTATCTATTGTAATGAAGATGGGCCTATCATTAGTATAATCAGCCTCTCTAAGTAATGGGGGCTCAGCAAATGCTTTCTTCAATTTTCTCACAACATGTGTATAAATGTCCTTCCATTGAAATCTACGCGCCTTTCTCAATAATTGATAGAGTGGATCACACACATGGGCAAAGTGAGAAATCCATAAAACATAGAAAGCACATGCCGCAAGAAATCTCCTCACTTCAGTAATCGAGCAGTAGACTTCTTTCATATTTTGAATGGGGTCTACCTTCTTGGGACATGGCCTCCTCCCTTTCGGTCCACAAAGACTTCTTACACTCCGAATACTGATTTCTCAGCAGACAATGTTAAGTGTACCTCCTCTACTCGACTAAGAATGGACTCGCAATTGTTAATGTGATCTCTAACAAATTTCCAACATCCGCTCTCCTCAAGAGTCTCGATCCTATCTTTCTCTTCGCATCCTTCAATTGGTACATCATTAATGAATGGCATGGTCAAGTGAGGGATAAAGTCCCTAAGCACCTTGTACATACCATTCATCATATGAGCCACTGACTTTGTTGCCCCTTGTGGCAAGGTACACATGCGCACAAGTCCTAGTGGTCTTCTCATAGTCGTCAAATCTCGACTCTCTAAGGCTAATTGGCATTGGTCGTATCCAAAATCTAGATCCCTAGTTGAATAGATGGATCTTCTTGAGAAAGCTTCAGCATACTCATCTACAATTGGTCTAGTTCCCATATTCTCAATTATCACTTTATTGAGAGGCTATAGATGCTGAATAAATCTCAATGATCCGTTTTTCATTGGTACTGTAAACACCGGTGTAAAGGTCGGTTTGCACGTCGGTACCAAAGCGTCGGCATATGCGTCGGTATATGCGTCGGTATTACCGATGCAAATATCGAGGCTTCTGCTGGAGATACCGTCGCCTATACCGTCGGCTGCTGGGTGTACCGACGGTTATACCGTCGCCTGTTGTGTGTACCAACGGTTATTCTGATGACACTATTGGGAGTACCATCATGTATACCGACAACCATACCTGCAAAATTTTTTTTGGGCAGAGTGTTTTATCTTTTGCTACAGCGACATTACCATGATGTTGCTTAACAAAAGATAATACACTCTGCCCAAGAAAGACCGAGTACATGTGATGTGTACTCTAATGACAACCGAAATATGATTTCATGAAATAGAGAATTATTGGACACAAAAGAGATAATCAGAATGAAATATGAACCATGTGCAAAAGAAGTTATATATTTCAATAATGAAGCATGTACAAGAGTGTGGCAAACCACTGTCATATATGACGCTTTTACAAAATGTGGCAAAGCAATGTATTTCCATATGAAAATCAAATACAAAATACTGGTCTTCCACTGCCATACACATGCAAAGAAGGTTCCATATCAACAGCCCTGCAACAAGAACATTAATGGAATGAGATAAATTCACATGAAAATTACAAAAAACAAGTAAAAGCCAAGTTTATAAATTAATTACCTCATCGCAAATGCTCCCATGATACTACCGCACCGCGTCCCTCCAAATCCTGCAATAGTGGAGTCAACCCATGACTATATCTGTAAGACTCCTCCGTTCGTGTTGGAGGACGACCCATTGCGAGCTCATGAAACAAATATAAAAAGATTAGAGAAACATACATGAGAAATTTAACACAAATAAATTCAATAAATGAAATGGTACTTACAAACTCATGATGCATCATGTCATATCTGCCACTGCCCAAATGTGACGGTCCAATCGTATCTAAACGTGTGGCTGTGGCATTTCGCTGCTGGTGATATCCATCAGGAGTCTGCTCCTCCTCGTCACGAATCATGTCCCACTCCTCATCATCTAACCATATAGGCTTTGGTAAGCCTTCTCTGAATAGATCACATGCCTCGGATCGTCAATGGGACATGAACTCACGTGCGGTGTGCAAAATACACTCTGATATGACAATAGATTGTCCATCGGCTGGTCGGAACTCCTGGTAAATTGTCTGTGCGATATAATTCTTCCGATCTTTATCCTGTTCACTCCATTTCAGCATGACGGAGTGTCCAAACTGGATGGAGCAAAGCTGTCGTATGCGTGCACGCATTGCTTTGCCAGCCGCATCCATCACCGGAGCTCCATCTCGGATACTATACACCTTGGAATCATCATGGTCATGAGCACCCCAAGGTGTACGTGGTGTTCCACGTGGTGTACTACGTGGCGTACCTACATCTGAGGTACTCGTCCTAGGAGTAGAAGCGGGCGACACAACGTCTGTTGCACTACCTCCACAACAACGGCCTCCTCCGCCTCTAGACCTACCTGTAGATCCACTCCTAGAACCTCTTTCTCTAGAGCGTGACCTCGATCTATGAGATGGGCCAGAACTTGTATCGCGTTTAGGTGTCGAACGCACATGTCTACTAGTAGACCCAGTAGGAGATGGCTTCAAAGATGGTCGTGGTGGAGTCACAAAGCTAGGAGACATACCTCCTACGGGAGTAGCACCACCCGCAGGAGTGACACCGGTAGGAGTGACACCGACGAGAGTGACACCGGCGGGAGTGAGGCCAGCCGGAGTGAGGCCGGAAGGAGTAAGTCCGCCAGGAAAGAGGCCAGGAGGATTGCTACCACGAGCGATCCAATACTGTGATGCAACGGCCATATATGCAGGAGGAACCGGAGAGATGAACTCCAAAATCTGCTCCTCTATCATGGAATGTGGAGTGACTGGAGGACTTTCTCCCATCGTGCTCTGTAATAAAAGAACTCAAATAATTAGCATGCGATAAGAAAAGTAATATAGAGAATAAACAAAAAGAAAAACAAAAATTAGTATGTACAAGTGTTTTATTCAAAAGTCTTCTATTCTAGCATCTTGAAGATCCGACGCACCGAGAATATCTATCTCTATATGGATGGCTTCTAAATCGCTTGCTATGCTGGTTTCCTCCTGATCATCGTCTATTGCTTTGTCTTCTCGAACAATGACCTCTTCTTCTCGAACAATGATCTCTTCCTTCTCAACTATCGAATGAATCTCTGAGTCCACTAGAGATGGACTTTCTTCTACATCTATGTTTTCAAAACTTTTTCTACTACGTGGAGCGACTTGTAAAACAAATAGCCACTCTGGGTCTTTTCAATCTGGTATAAAAACAACTTGCTCACAGTGTTCGAGAAGTACAAATTTATCCCTTTCATCTGTCCATAATCTTGTGGAGTCGATTTGAAGCAAACCGCTCTTATCCCATCTCACTGTTGCGTTTCTTCCAGAGGTGACTACTTTGAACCATTTCACATCAAAAGCAAAGTAATCAAACTTTCTAAAAGATAGTTTCAAGATGTCTTGAATGACACCACAATAATCTAACTCGCCTTCTAGAGCATTATCATCTCTTGCACTCGCTCTACTTTTTTGCAAAAAATTCACCATCACTCCACTATCAAAAGTAGACCTATTTTGATCGATTCGTGCGATTCGAAAGTGTCGCCCATGAGACCATAGTGCACATTATTTAATATACTCGCAATCACATCCTTTTGCGAGTTCTTCTCCTTCTTCAGAGATATCTTCACCTGTTTCCTTTGCTTCTGAAACCTGCTCGTTGGAAAAGGTGGGAGAGGTCGAAGATTTTCTAGAAGAGGCAAAAATCGAGTGGAACGATTTCTTCGAAACTGAGCTCTTTCCTTTGAGTTAGTTTCCTTGGCAAGATCATACCTTTCTAACCACTTTTACATAGGCTCAGAGTTAACTATGCAAAACTTCATTGCCTTCTCTCTGAAAGCTGCATCCATTTTTCTTTACAATCCTTTACCTTGTGGTTCATCGCCTAAGAGATGAACATCTTCATCATCGCTCCATAAGAGAGGCATTTTGGGATCCGATATACGTAGAAACTCAGTTATGAATACAAGAGATTCTTGTACAAGCCATCCCTCTGCCATGCTACCCTTTGGACGTGCTCTCTGTCAAACAAACCCTTTTAATGTCTTCATAAAGCGCTCTAAGAAGAACATCCATCGACTATGGATAGTTCCTGCTATTGCAACTTCATCTACCACATGAACTAGTAAATGAAGTTGAATAGTGAGAATACTTTTGGGAAAGTATTTCTCTACCATACAAGCAGCCTCGATAGCATTGAGCTTCACACTCTCTATTCTATCTCTATTTATCTCTTTAGAAGATATCCACCATACTAAAGAACTAATTTTATAAATGGTTTTTTGTACATCCTCTGAAAGACAATCTTTTAGGACTACAGGGAGCACAAACTTTAAAAACGTGTGCCAATCATGAGACTTGAGTCCTGCAAGATCGTCGTTTCGTGGTAAGCAGTCTTTAGACACCTCATGTATCTAGTAGCTGTACGAAACTCTGAAATTGTTTTCTTCACTTGTTGCTCTTCCATCCTCCGAAGCACCCAAGGAGCTCTTGGTAACGATACTGTCTCGTTGGGCTTAGTAATTGCCCACAACACTTGCATACGACCTCGCTCTTCTAAGTCCTCCCTTTGTGCTTTGCTTTCTTTCTTTCCGATCAAAGTTTTCCAAAGAATCTCTCCCACATTCTTAAAAATATGCATCGGGTCTACCAAACGATTGATCACCAATTCACTCCAATAAGGGAGTTCATGAAAAATGGACAACCGTTTCATGCCAGCAACTAGATTTTCCGAATCCCACAGTTGTTTCCAATCACTATCTTTCATTTGGTGTTGCGCTTGTCGACCAATGTTTCCTTCACGTAAAACATGTCCATCAGGCAAATATCTATGATGTCCTTGATAGAAAGTTTTACGTAGTGGTTTGGAATAGTGTGCTTCGAGTCGTGGTCCGCATAAAGGACAAGCATGGTAACCCAAAATTGATAAACCTAAACATTCACCATAACCAGGCCAATCATGCATTGTTCACATAAGTATGCCTTGCACTCGCACGTCTCCTCTTCTTATAGGTTGAGACATGTCACACACAGTAATCCCATCCCATAAAATAAGCAGTTCTTCCACAAGTGGTGCAAGATATACATCCATGTTTTTTACCTTATACTTACTTGGTACAATAAGAGATAATAATAAATGACCTTTCATTGTGGCCAACCATGGTGGGATATTATAATTGACCAAACATAGAGGCCATGTGCTCCATGAAGAACTGTGTAATCCAAATGGATTCACTCCATCCATAGCTAGGCCTAGACGTATGGACCAAGGCTCACTAGCAAACTCTGGCCACTTACTATCTATGTGCTTCGAAGCATCAAAGTCAGCTAGCACTCGCATTACATTATCTGTAAACCTGATCTTTGTATGCCATGACATTAACTCAGCTATAGATTTGCATCTAAACATGTTCTTAATTCGTGGAATGATAGGAAAGTGGCGAAGAACCTTTGCGGGGATTGCTTCGCCTACAACATCTTCTCTAAATCTATTTGCTCCACACTTTGGACATACGTGGAGATGCTCATACTCATTCCGAAAGAGAATGCAATCATTTAGACAAGCATGAATTTTAGTATAATCCATTCCAATGGACTGTTAAAGTTTTTTCACATCTCCACGTGTTAGAGGCATGTCATTGCCGTCTGGCAAAAATTGATCTTTAAGAAGCCTGCAATAAGCAATTAAAATGATATTAGTAAATGAAGTTATTGTGATACAACAATGAAAGCCAATTTGTTCTCCACTTACCTGAACAATTCAGTGACACTACTATCTGACCATCCATAAATGGATTGCAGATTGAGCATCGGGAGTGAAGCACGTAGTACAGATATCTTTGCTCCATTGTAAAGTGGTAAACGAGCTAATCTTCGCATGTTTTCATAGTCGTCATCAACTTCTGATTGTGGAATTTTTGTTGTGTCCATCTCGGCACCTTCTTCACTATCATGATCTTCGTCCATCTCATAAAATGCTTCAAGCATCCCTTCCATATGTTCATTCTGTGTAATATTATTAGTGCTTGCTTGTACTTCTAAGTCCTTTTTTGCTCTCTTTTGTCCACGAGAGGTTACTGGTGCAATGTCGTTTGGGTACATCTGCTCACATGGGGGACCATGCGAATGATAACGTAGGTTTTCCACTCGACCCCTATCAAAGGATCCATGCTCTCTAACATGTGCAGTACAAATCCATCCTTTTCGATAAATTTGGTACTTGCACTGTGTGCAAGGACATGCCATTCTCTCTTCAGGATCCAAAGAAGCCATGTGCTACAATATGGACATTTTTGTTTCTTTATTAAACCTAAAAATCTAACTCTTAAAGACTTAAAACTGAAATACTAAACCTAAATACTTAACTACCTAAAAAAACTTAAAACCCTAATTTTAAAACCCTAATCTATATACTTATCCTTTTTTATCTATATTTTGGATTTTTTCTTGATTGATCCTATTTCATATATATATTTATTTATTTATTCATATTTTTTTCCTCTTAATTGAGTTATATCTATGCCTAAACCCTAAAACCCTAATTTTAAAGATCTAGTCCTAAATTATGTATATTTCTATACACATGTGTATATACATGTATATATGTAGTATATGTGTATGTGTATGTGTATGTGTGTATATATGTTATGTAGGTGTTAAAACCCTAAAACCCTAATCCAAATGACCTAGACCTAAAACATGTATATATATATATATATATATATATATATATATATATATATATATATATATATATATATATATATATATATATATATATATATATATATATATATATATATGCATATGCATGTGTATATATATATATATATATATGTATATGTATATATATGTGCATATAGATAGGTGTATAAGTATGTGTGTTTATGTATTGTATATATATTCACTCTATTTAAAATGATTAAATTTAAACCTATTTTTATATATTTAATCATATATATTTCATTTATTTATTTAAAATACTAGTTCTTATCATATTTTATTCTCTATATAATTATCCTACCTTATATATATATATATTATTTATATATTCAGATTTTTTTCTTACTTAATCCTATTTTTATATATTTAATTATAAATATTTAATTAAATTTTTTTAAATACTAGTTCTTTTTAAATTTATTTATCTATATAATTATCCTATTTTATATATATATATTTATTTATGTATTCAGATTTTTTTCATTACGTAATCGTATTTTAATATATTTAATTAAATTATTTAAAACACTAGTTCATTTTATATTTATTTATGTATATAATTATATTATTTTATATATATATTTATTTATATATTCAGAGTTTTTCCTTACGTAATCCTATTTTTATATATTGAATTTTAAATATTTAATTAAAACCCTAATCTTAAAATTCTAGATCTAAAAGATGTATATTTTTGTATGCATGTGTATCTACATGAATATATGTATTATATGTGTATGTGTATGTGTGTATATATGTTATGTAGGTGTTAAAACCCTAAAACCCTAATCTTAAACATTTAGACTTAAATATGAAATACTAAAACCTAAATACTTAACCATTAATAAAAATCTAAACCCCTAATCCTAAAACCCTAATCATATTTTATATATATATTTACTTATATATTAAGATTTTTTTCTTATTTTTTCTCTATATTTTTCCTTAATATAAATATAATTTAGTTATATGTATGTATAAACCCTAAAACCCTAATCTTAAAAATCAAGACCTAAAATATGTATATTTCCGTATACATGTGTATATACATGTATATATGTATTATATGTGCATGTGTATGTGTGCATATATGTTATGTAGGTGTTAAAACCCTTAAACCCTAATCTTAAAGATTTAAATCTAAAATATGTATATTTTTGTATGCATGTGTATCTACATGTATGTATGTATTATATGTATATGTGTGTTTGTGTATATATGTTATCTACGTATTAAAACCCTAAAACCCTAATAAAAAAGACTTAGACTTAAATCTGAAATACTAAAACCTAAATACTTAAACACCTATCAGAATCTAAACCCCTAATCCTAAAACCCTAATCATACTATATATATATATATTTATTTATATATTCAGATTTCTTTTCTTATTTTTCTCTATATTTTCTCTTAATATAAATAGAATTGAGTGATATGTATGCCTAAACCCTAAAACCCTAATCTTAAATATCTAGACCTAAAATATGTATATTTCTGTATACATGTGTATATACATGTATATATATATATTATATGTGTATGTGTATGTATGTGTATGTATGTGTAAATAGCGTAAAAACCCTAATCCTATTTTTATATATTTGATGTAAAAAAAAAATTCAAAATAAAAATAGGATTATATGTGTGTATGTATGCATGTGTGTATATATGTGTGTGTGTGTATGCATGTGTACATGTGTGTATATGTGTGTGTATGTATGCATGCATGTATGTATATGTGTGTATATATGTGTGTAACACTGAGTCACAACAAAGGAGAACAAAGACATGTTCTCTTTTTCTTTTTACCTAAATACCATTATATGAAGCAAAAAAGTGGGCATTTTACAATATCTAGAAAGCATCACGAGTCTTGCTTGTAAATATTGTCTTTAGAAGCTTGATCTCAGATCCCAAGTAGTCAAGATAGATATACTAAAATTCTTGCTGCCATGAAAACTAGTTGTTGAGCATTACCAAGAATCCCTTATCATGATCTTGGACAATAGATTAGAGTTGAAAAGGTACATGTAAGAATTCGCGAAGCTCCTTCATTACATCTATAACCTCAATAAGCACAGAAGATAGCTAATTAAGAGTTACTCGAAAGTTAGAGAACATGTGTTGTAAAAATCAGAGCATTTTAACAAGGCAATTAAGATCATCCCCTTTGTATGGTTAAGATCCCCATTGAATGCCTGGCCATATTAACGGAATATGAAATACACTTCACAAAAGCATTCCCAAGAGAAGATAATATTCAACAAAATTATACTAAGAAACATTCACACATGATCAGAGAAATGCTCAAGATAAATCAAGCTGAACACGAAGTGGAAGCAGAACTCCAAATTATATTTCCATTAAAATGATATTTTACATTTCATGTGTTTTACAAGAGTTATGTGAATCTACAATAGAAGCTGATCATAGCTTTCCTCAGGCTCAAGGGTATTGGTATCCTCTGGCACATTAGAACACCTATCTTGCCTCTCTTGCTCCAAGATTGGCTCTTCAAGGTCAGCCATGTCCCCAGGTTCATCTGCAAGTGGGGGAACAGGCTCCCTTGAAGCTGCTTGGAATCTCTCCGTATCTGCAATGTGCTTCCTTCCAACCTCTTGGTCTTCATCTGGGCATTCATTCAGCCCATTGATTCTCATTCTAATGAAGCTCACTTGAGCATCATCCTTCTCCACAGCTATGCAGTGCCTGAACATCTTTAAGGAGCAAGCCAGAGTCGTTCCTGAAACAACAGAAAACCTATTAGAGGCTTCAATCAACAATGACTAATGAAAATTGTGAAAATTGAAATTACCTGTGCCCGAAAAAAGGTCTAGGACCCAGTCATCATCATTGGAAAATAGCTGAAGCAATCTCATTATGAGTTTTTGTGGCTTCTGATAAGGGTTAACCAATGTCATGTCCCCAGCTACATGACGAAGTTTCTTGGTAACGGCTGGGAACATGAGCACATTTGAGATCCCATTCTCATTGCAATGCTCCCTGACTCTCCTTTTGCTTACTTCATCATAATAGCCCACTGTAATGCATTCAGTGGCACTCACAAACCGATGCAAAGGAGTGTGATTTACGTTTGTCTTCACCCTGCAAAAAAGAACTATGAGTCACATAGGGCATCATGAAAGCCATGGAGATAGAAAGAAGATTACTTACCAAGTGAGGCACTCGACAGCATGACATCTTGCTTTCAAAGCAGTTGAAACAGAGAAAGACTGGTCTCTGCTATGGAAAATTACTATCCTCCAGAGAGGAGACATAGTTAACTCTGCAAAATCAGTGACCATCTTCCGAATCTGAGGGTGTTTGAAGGGTTCATCATCATTAACTGATCCTAACATCCTAAATCCATAGGGTATGTCCGCTATGAGAAGGGAGAAATGTTTTCTAGGCACAACAGAACAAATATTATTTACATCACTACAGAACACATTGTAATATACAGGCCTAAGGGGGTCTAGGGGATTGGAGAAACATTTAAGATCGGGTTCATCATCAAAATCCATCTCCTTCGCTTTCAGTCTAGATTTCTCATGCCTTGCTCTTTGAATGTGAGCAAGGAATGCAGGGGGGCAGTCATCTAGTACCTCTGTAGACTTACTTTTCCTTGGTTTCTGCAGAACAAATTGGAAAAACAATTAGAAGAGCTCTTCAGTACAGCAAACAGAACATAAAGAACGGATGTATGGCATCGATTTCTTGTTGGGGTAGATGCTAGGCATCGACCTTCTACTAAAAATCGATGCTTGGCATCGACCTAGGGACCTAAGTCGATGCCTGGCATCGACTTTTGCCACGAGGTCGATGCCAGGCATCGACTTTTGTTGCAGGTCGATGCCAGGCATCGACTTATGCTGCAAGTCGATGCCAGGCATCGACTTATGCTGCAAGTCGATGCCAGGCATCGACTTATGCCCCCAAGTCGATGCCAGGCATCGACTTATGCTGGAAGTCGATGCCAGGCATCGACTTATGCCCCCAAGTCGATGCCAGGCATCGACTTATGCCCCCATGTTGATGCCATGCAATGCATCAAATTGTTTAGTATGAAATATTCTGATAAGAGAATCTACCCAATCACGAAACAGGATGAAATATTCTGATAAGGCTTTGTAGGATGATGTGGTTGGATAGTCTGCTTGGACCTCTGTCCAAGAAAAGCAACCCAGCCTCTTCATCATCACCTCCTGAATCTTCATGTACACTTTATGACTACAGACACATAAATATAAAAGAGACTAGGTTAGACAAGAAGCATGGGAGGAGGGAAAAAGGATCTGAGAATAACATACATACTTATTGAGCTCAGTGACCATCTCCTCGAGGCTCAACTCCTTCGAGATTACCCTTGACAAGGTTGATATGATCAATGTATCATCCTTGATTCCTTGAAGGGCCCTCCATGGGGTCAGCTTCATGTCCTCAGGAGCCTCCTCAAGCGAAAGGTCAACTTTCCTTCCCTTTCCCCTCAGATCAATTTGTGGGTCTGGCCTCGACTTTCGTTGCTTCTGGCCCTTGACTTCCTTATGCTCCCACATTGTGAAGATTCTATCCTGAAGATCCCAGATCTCACCTGATCTGAATGCCAGTTGAAACCATGGGTCATATTTCCTCAAAGCATCTGATTTTCTATTCTCATCCAATGCAATTCCAACCTCAATAAGGCATTGCTTTCGTAGATTGGGATGTATTCTCCCAGCTTCCTTCACAAGACAATCTTCGTATTCATGGTGGAAGAACCGAATTCTCTCTATTGAGGACATTTTCTGCCTGTAGTCATTATCGTTGTTGTGATCCCAAGCAAGAAGCTTGGCTTCCTCAGTTGTAAGACCAGCATATATCTTACACTCTGCATACCTAAAGAAAAATGTAGTAGGGTGCTCCTTCACTAACTGTCTACGAGCCTCTGCAGAGTGTGAACCTCCAATCACATAATAAGTGTACTCCTCAAACAAATTCTCATTGAAATCCTCCACACAGCTGCACTCATGCGGATCCACCATTACAAGGAATGGCACAACAGTAGCATGAGGATTAATTTTCATTTTCTTCTTAAGATTTTGGACATGCAAATTATGTGGCTCCCTGATCTCAAGGGGCCTCCTCCCTGTGACTGGATCCACTGGTGGCCTGTGGATAATATTAATAGGCAGGTGGAACAACTGCCCCTTCTTCACAATTTTTCTTCTAGCTATGTCCTCCCTCATCTTATTCTGCTCAGTGCCAAGCACACCAGATGCAAGCTCTCCACCAGGTGCAACAATAATGTCCCCAGAGCTAGAGCTTGAGTCAGAAAAGTCCTCTTCTGCAATTATCTTCTTTTTCTTTTGGGGCTTTTTCTGCACACTCTGCTTACCCCTTGCCTTTACAGGGGTCGTCTTCTTGTGCTGTGTTGGCATGATATTGCCCTGTATCCATGGCATCAGGTCCTTGATGAAATTCACTGAGTCTCTGCACATCTGAGCTAGCTCCTCTGGAACACAGCACTCTGGGCACAAGAATTCCATCTTGCATATGACATTTCTTAATCCCTTGGATGTCTCCACCAAGAAAAGCAGGTTGTCAGAATCTTCATCTTCATAATCCAATTTGTAAACAAGGCCATACTGAAAACCTTGTGTTGTCGTGATCTTTCCTCTGCCATAGGCCCCTGCGAACACAAGGAGGACTGCATTCTTCTCTTCCACGTACTGAAGGCACCATTCGAGATTTGTCATGTCCCGAAGTGGACGATCTGTCTTCATGACCTCTGTCTCCCTCGACCTTTCCTTCATACTTGGATCCTCCACAGGAATTTTAATGCTACTCTGTCCACCTGAGGATATTCCTAGTGGGTTGCTGGCCTTCTCAGAGGATAATGGTGCAATAATTTTCTTTGCCTTTGCTTGGTGACCACTGCCTTTGTCACGTTGCTGGTCAGCAGAGCCCATGGTGACTCTGAGCTTCTTAATGGGCCTTTCATCCTTGTACTCCGCATCCCTGAAAGCAATTGGAAATATCAAGCAATAAGAAATATCAGCCCATGTCCATGCAAGGCATGGATTTTCAGCTTCAGGTCGATGCCAGGCATCGATGTTTAAGTGCATGTCGATGCCAGGCATCGACTTTGTGTGCAAGTCGATGCCAGGCATCGACTTGAGGGCCCAAGTCGATGCCTGGCATCGACTTTTGGGCCAAGTCGATGCCTGGCATCGACTTTTACCCTCAAGTCGATGCCTGGCATCGACTTGAACACAAAGTCGATGCCTGGCATCGACTTGGGCACAAAAGTCGATGCCAAGCATCGATTTGGGCCCAAAAGCCGATGCCAAGCATCGATTTTGCACCCAAAAGTCGATGCCTGGCATCGACTTTTCAGTGCATGATGATGCTTGCAAGTCGATGCTTGGCATCGCTTTTTTGGACCAAGTCGATGCCTGGCATCGACTTGGGGCTGCAATTCGATGCCAGGCATCGACTTGCACCCACAAGTCGATGCCAGGCATCGACTTGCAGGAGCAAGTCGATGCCAGGCATCGACTTGGGGCTGCAAGTCGATGCCAGGCATCGACTTGGGGCTGCAAGTCGATGCCAGGCATCGACTTGGGGCTGCAAGTCGATGCCTGGCATCGACTTGCAATCCTAAGTCGATGCCTGGCATCGACTTACACCTTAAAGTCGATGCCAGGCATCGACCTGTACATGCTTTGGATCCATATTTCGACAGGCAAGAAAAATAGAGACCTAGAAATGAGAAATTTACACAGACATACAGAGGGAATCTTTGTGGAATCTTTTTTTTAGTTATGATTTTGTCTACCTCTTGGTACTTTTGCCAACATTCTTCTTCTCCATCAGGCTTGGCTTGCTGGTATGCTGACCTCTGTGCTCCATGGCTGTCTGTGATCTGCTGCTCTCTCTTGCTCGTGGATTTTGAAAATGAGAATGATCTCCTCCTCTGGTATTTATAGGCAATTGGGTAACTTGAACCAGAAACTAACTAGATCTAACTGAATGAGTCCACTTGCTAACTAAATCTGTCAACTTATCTAACCAGGGAATAGCACCCACACAAATAGGCTGTTTCAGAGCCACTTTAATGAAATATTCATAAACCCTTACAACTATTTATATACATTTGCATAGAAATTACATTTCAATGGCAAGAGTATGGTATGTCCATGAGGATGTCTCAACTCATGTAGAGATTTGTTTCTAAGAATCTCTTTCTTGGGAGAAAATCAAGTCAAAGTTGTGTTAAATGTGGGAGACTAATGACATCTTCATAGTATTACCCTCCACACTTTAGTTCATATTCACATTTATCTTGTAACTCACTCTTGAAATGGAAAATCACTTTGAATAAACATTCTAGTACAGAACCTTGCAACTATTTATATACATTTGCATGGAAATTAAACTTCAATGGCAACAGTATGGTATGTACATGAGGATTTCTAATCTCATGTAGATGTTTTTTCTTAGATTCTGTTGCTTGGGAGAAAATTAGGTCTAAGTTGTGAGATTAATGACATCTTTATAGTGTTATCCTCCACACTTTAGTTCATATTCACATTTATCTTGTAACACATTGTTGAAATGGAAAATCAATGTATGAATATACTTTCTGTGGCCTCTTTTACACATAATTCTTTTTCAATATACTTTCATCTACCTCTTTGATATCTAGCCAAGACCACAATAAAACCTAATCCTTGAAATCTTAACCAAATGTAAAATTTCTTCTTGTATAGTGTTCAATGGCATAGCATATTCCAGTTGGAACTCAACTTGGATATATTCCAGTTGTAAAATTTCTTCTTGTAAAATTTCATCCAAACAATTTTATTATATATTCCTATTGGAACACAACTTTGATATATTTTGATTCATTCACAATGCTTAGACTGAATGACTCATATGAAGTTAGAAAAAGATCATTTGAATCAAAAGTGAATCAAATCTTTGGTTCCCTTATTAGTGTATATTTGAGTAATTAAGTGATTTGATGTAATTTGATGTTTTATGTTATTTAATGTACTTTAATAAGCTTTTGATTTCATATCTTCTTGATGTGACATTTGATGTGATATCTTCACTTGATCTCGGATTTCTACTTATTTAAAAAGGTCATTCATCTTCAGTCTTCTCTGAACTCAGTGAAGATGAGCTCAATCTTTTCAGTGGATGCTTGGGCATCAGCTTCCTCTGCTCATATTGATTCATTGTTCTCAGTTGAGCCTTTCCAGAGAAGTGATGATCCCTATGATTTAGAACGTGCTGATGATTCCATGTTTTCTGTTGAGTCATTTAAGTTATCCAATTCACAGTGCAATGCTGCTCATACAAATGCACCTCTTGATCTCCCATCTGATCCAACCATTGATCTCCCTTCTGATTCAAGTGCATGTGGAGCAACGAAAAAGCAAAGCAAGCTCAATCTACGATTTAAAAGAAGGTCTCGTGAAGTAAGTCGAAAAAGATTTAAATTTCTTACTTCAGATAGACAGATTGCATTGGATATTGTGAAGCATTGTTGTGGTTTGAAATGCTTGTATAATTTAGGGATGAAGAAACTAAAGCACATAAGAGAAAAATTCCTCCATTTAGATAGTGAAAGGCAAGATATATACCTTGTTTCTTGCATGCAAATGATTGAGGATAACATGTCAGTAACGCGTGTTGGTTTTGAATATTTCTTTACTCAAGGGATGCCATGCTGTAGGGCTGCATTTAAAATTGCAATGGGTGTAGGAAATTTTAGAATACATAGGGTTCAACAAGGGTTTTTGAATGGGGATCTCATTTTGGATACGTTCCATGTTGGGACCAAAGGATCTGTTGGACGTCATGCAATGAATTGGATGATGAACTATTTTAGCTTGCATTGTGAAGTTATGCCTACAACTGGAAGGTTGCACTTGTCAGATAACTTTACTCGTCGAGAGGTATTTCAAATATATAGAGAAGACATGGAAAATAGAAATGAGAAGTATGTGTTGTATCGTCACTTTACTCGATTATGGAAGGAAGAGTTTAACAATGTTTCTATTCCTCGTAAAGTTAGAATGGGTGAATGTTCAGTTTGCGCCACTTTGAAAAACATGGCAAAAGGGGCTACAACACCACAGGAAAAGCATAATTTTAAAAACCTTCTTAACAACCATCGTGAGAGTCAAGCATTAGAGAGAAAGAAAGCAATTCATCATCGAAGTAAGGCACTCAGAAATCCGGAGCGTTATATGTGTTTGTTGATCGATGGTATGGATCAGAAAAAAACTTGTTTGCCACATTTTTATCGCATCCCTAAGGACATTGGAGATGAAGTCCTTGTGCAAATGCATTTGGTTGGCGCTTTGGTATACAATGGAACTGTAATGTCCAAGGTTTTCTTCACATATCCGAATGTGCATAATGATCCAAACCTTACAGTTACTGTCATTCATCGTGTTTTGCAATCATGGAAGGGTCTTTTGCCACCAACTCTATATTTGCAACTAGATAATACTCCAAGAGAGAATAAAAATTCTACAGTCTTTGGATATTTAAGCATGCTTGTTGAAAAACAGGTATTTCAGAAGGTTAAGGTAAATTTTCTTCTGGTTGGCCACACTCATGATCACATTGATCAAATGTTCAGTACTTTCTCTAAGAAGTTGGCACGTAACAATGCTTTTACTCTTCCGATTTTATCTGAGCTGATTTCAGAAGCATATACTCCAAAACCAGAAGTTCAACACCTCACACAGATTTATGACTTTAAGCACTTTTGCTCAATGGGCCTTGATAACAGTGCTAAGGTTTTGGCTCCATTGCACAATATTAGTTTCAACCATGTATTCTTGATGAGGAGGGTTGATGAAATAACCCTTTTATTTGCAAAGCAGTATTCATCTTCTCTTGGGTGGGAGCCTAAAGAGGGATGCAGTTTCTTATTGCAGGTGCCTAATTTGTCTACTGTAACAGTGTATGGTGCAGAACAATCACCATATGAAGATAAAAACAATACAGAAAGATGTGGAAGTGTGGTTGATCAAAGTAAAAGCTGGATGCATGCACTCATTGAAAAGAAGAGACATATTGAGCGTGCAAAAAAATATGCTGGAGATCAAGATGTATCTTGGTGGGAGGACTTTTTCAATCATCAAGAAGAGATTATACAGTATACAATTGCAGGTCACTGGCCAGTTGATGTTCCATTCACATGGGACTTTTGTACACAAAGATCCGTGAATGTGGCCCAAGCATGTAATGCAGATGCACTTCAAAGTTTTATACATCCACCAGAAAGAAATATTTATGTAGGCCCAAGGATGACAAAACAGGCAGAAGCAAGATGGCAAGGAAATTTAATAGAGATAAATGTTGGAACGCTTATTGCAGTACTTGCTGATGGTGATGAGGCTACCAGACCATTTTGGATTGCAAAGGTTTTAGAGATAACTAAAGATATTGATCAGAGAAGAATAGAGGCTTTGGTGGTGCATTGGTATTACACTAAAAGTAGTAATGCATTCACAGGTAAATATAACTTAGAAATGGTGTGTGATGCTAAACGAACAGGTTCAAAAAGGAAAAAGAATATTCGAAGCACATCCACTCTTAAAATGGATGATGTAGATATTCTTGTTTATGATTTTTCCTTGACAAAAACTGGTCACTTGAGGAAAGCAACAATCAACATGATAAAACAAAAGCTTCCAGATGTATGTGGTACAGGAAATCATAGGAAAACAAGAAGAGTTGTGCATGATCCTGCAGAATTTGGTATGTACGTGGATGAAGATAGAGCTCTTGTGGATATAGAAGAAGAAGAAGAGAGCTCTCAACAGTATGAGACTGAATCAAGTGCATCAGATGATGAGGGTGTAGACATAGATCGACAAAGTTGTGAGTTGCATTGAAGCTCTCAGACATTTTTAGTGCTTATGTAAATGCCTCAAAGTAGTTTGGTTAATGAAACCATGTTTTGTAGCAATTTTGAATAACAATCAGATATCCACCCATTAAAGATATGTCTAAAATGTTATTTTTGTGTAAAAACTATTGACTTCCACATTCTTATATATATTTTTGACATGTCAATGTCTTAGCATATAGATTTTGGGCATGTCAATGTGTTATCATATTCATTTTGGGACACGTCAATGCCTAATATAGTGAAATTTTGACTACATTTTGAGCTCATTTTTTGTTGAGAAAATGACAAAAAACGTCAAAAATTACTTGTTTTCACCTCATTTTTGTAATATATGTATACTGGTGTAGAGGAATTCCAAAAATGAGGTGAAAACATGTAATTTTTGACGTAAGTGTTCTCTTTTTACGACATAGTTCTCGTTTGTTACGACTCGCTGTTGTGTGTGTATGTATGTGTGTATATGTGTGTGTGCATGTGTATGTATGCATATGTGTATATATGTGTGTGTATGTATGTGTGTATGCATGTGTGTCTATGTATGCATGTGTGTCTATGTATGCATGTGTGTAAATTTATATGTGTGTGTATGCATGCATGTGTGTATATGTGTGTGTGTATGTAAGCATGCATGTGTGTATAGGTGTGTGTATGTCAGCATGCATGTGTGTACATGTATGTGTGTATGTATGCATGTGTGTACATGTATGTGTGTATGTATGCATGTGTATACATGTATGTGTGTAAATGTGTGTGTATGTGTGTGTGTATGTATGCTCTATTTTCCTATCTCTATCTTCCTTTCTTTCATTATTCTTTATCTCTCACTCTCTCTCTCTTCTCTCTCTCTCTCTCTCTCTCTTTCTCTTTCTCTCTCTCTCTCTCTCTCTCTCTCTCTCTCTCTCTCTCTTTCTTTCTATCCTTCTCTCTCTATCAATAGAGAATAAAACAATCACTTACAAGTATGCCCCTCTTTTGGATCGTTGTCCTCAAAGCGTAATGTATGTCGTCTATCATCCAATTCCAAACAATCGATGCCAAAGAACTTCTGCAAAATCGAAGAAAAGAGAAATTATAAAACCTAAAGCATAGAGAAACACAAATGCTAACAGTACACGCAGCACTTACCAAGATGTGAGATCTAAGCCGAGAGAGTGTGTGTGTGTGTGTAGAGAGAGAGATCTGTGTATGTGTGTATGTGTGTACGTGTGCACAAGACAATGCAGGTCGCAATTCGGTTCGCGAACGCAAGTTCGATAGAAGACCAAGAGTATTCAAACACGCGCAAAAATGTGAAGGTTTGCTCTCGGGTTCACGGTATGTTTGAAACGCACCGCCGGTATGGGCGCTGGTATGGGCATCGGTATAGGTGTCGGTATAGGCATATACCGACGCACATATTGGCAGGTGCGGGCCACATTGACGATCTATTTAAAACCGTCATACCGACGGTCACTTGACTGCCGGTATCTCTAAGTGACATTTTCCGAGGCCCATACCGACGCCGACTGTGACCGTCGGTATATGCAGCGTCGGTATGCCCCTCATATGTTGTAGTGACTGTGAATATGATCATTGGTGCCACCACCCAAGGAATCAAAAGAAAAAGCTTTCCCGTGTGTACCTATCACAACCTATCTCATCGGAATCAAAAGAAAAAGCTTTCCTGTGTGTACCTATCACAACCTATCTCATCGGAATCAAAAGAAAAAGCTTTCCTCTGTGTACCTATCATTTGAAAAAAAATATTTCCTTTGCACTTTCTTAAGGAAGTCGTCTCCTCCTATCTTAATGTTCTTGATTATTTCTTTGGTAAATTCATGACCTATTATCCTCTTATCTCTAAGAGGTGGCTGCTTTTTCACACTTTGTAAGTTGATTACTATAATCAGGAAGTGGAATTGCCACTCGTTTTACTTTTTTCTGAATTGTTTTATATTTTGTTTCGACAAAAAATTCTTTATCATTTTCACTTTGTTCAAACTTTGCTATTTATTTATATACAGCAATAGAGTGAACATGGATGATATAATCGTCTCTTTTTCCATTAAATAACTCTTGATGATCAAACAATGTATTAGTGAATGAAATTTCGTCAAAGATACCCAAAATCTGTTGATCGAGATCGAGTACCCTACATCCATAGAAATTTCTTTGGATGTCTGACACATATTGTTTTTCCCATTTCTTAAGTTCAATAAACACATGCGATTGAAATGAACTTGTTGTAAAGAAAGTGCTAAAAAAGTAGATTTAAACATATGTACACTCGGGAACTTTTTATCATTTAAGCTTTCATAGTCCCGAATTATAAAAGCTTCTTTTAAAAGCTTTGATCTTAAAACTCTTCAAGAATAGGCCTGCTATGAAGAGAAGTTTTATTGGTGACATGGTCTACACAAACCCTCATAAACTGGACCGCCTTCTTTCCATCCTTGGTTCGGATTCATGCATAGGCCAATCCATCCTCTAGGACTCATGTTTCCATCCTTAGAGCGGTAATGTAAGGCAGACCAAGTATTAGTGAGTAGCTTGAATGATCTTGAACAAAGAAGTTATGATAATCACTCACATCACCAATTGTAACTTGTACCTATGGACATGGTCCAAAAAGCTCCCTTGGCATCATATTGGCTGCCCGAATCCTCTACCTTGGCTGCATATCAATCAATCATTTCCCTTTTTGGTATAGATATTTGGACATAACATTGATCTCTCATCCATGGTCAATTAGAGCAACCACATGAGAGTTAACCCTATCCAATTTTACGAATGTCTTCGTCGTAGCTCAAGCCTAGTGGTCCTTTGAATAGTGGCTTGATGGAAGAGTTTCAAACATATTCCTATCCAAAAACATTTCTTCATGTGCACAAGGGTGTGCAATACATTCAATTTGGTCAATCACATTTCTTTCTTCTTGAACTTGTGCCTGCGATGTATGAGTAGGTAGATCTTCTTCCGTTCTTTCAACTTCTTGGGTATCAGTTATTGGTTATTGGTTGCATCTTAGAATTCGATAATCACCTCTAACAGCTCTCTCTTTGCTATCCCTAACCATTCCCCTAGTGTCAATTCAATCACACTATCGAGAATGCGCTTTTCAAGGACTTCTTTTACATGCGTCGCTCGTATGTGATGTAAGCATCTAAGAAGGATTCTTAACTCTTCCTTGGCCTTTCTTTGTAGGTTTCGGGCCTTGATCTTGAGGAAGATCATTGGTAGGACTCAAAGTTTGTGGCTCGGTAGAAACAGGGTGCTGATTTTGATTTGGAATTTGACTTGGCTGACTTGGTGCCAGTGTTGGTGGATTTGTTTAGCTTGGTTGATTTGCTTGGGGTGTTTGATTTTGGTTTGTTTATGGTTGATGATTTTGCTCCATCTCTACCTACTGTCTTGTTCTTCTCTTCTCTTCTTCACTCTTAGTAACTCTTCTCCTTATCTGTTCTAATATTGCCTTGTGCTCCATCGATGAGCATAAATATGTAACTATGGAAAGCATATCTATTGGATCTATCCACCAGTTACTCCCCAAATTTTGTACCTTTTTTATTTCAGAACATCTTGATGCATTTTTCCCCTATCAAGAGACTTCGTTAATCTATCCCAAGATTTTATCTATCCATTTTCATCTATCACTTGACATGCATACATTGTCATATTCGATGTTGAAGCAAAATTTCTCAAAGTACCAGGGAAAATACTTTCATTCCCCCTCTTCCAAAGTTTATATTAACCTTTTCCCCAATCTTCGCATCATAGATCATGTTCTCCTTTATAACAATAGTTTTGCTTGATACCTTAGGGATCATCATACATGATTACTCAGAGATGGATGATGATGAGCTCGAGTTTACTATCCAGATGCTTACCCAGTGATCAAAGGAGGGCTCTTGTGTGGCTCCACATGCAGGAAGAGAACTAGCTACTCATAACTATGTTTTTTTTTAATAATTTTTTTTAATAATATTATAACACATATTTTTATTTATTTTTATCTGTCTATTTTCAAGAAACTTATACCACCTCTAGATCATGAGAGCAGAGTAGAAGTGCCTATGAGGACATGCATTGGCACCTTAGGGCTGAAGTGCGATATAGAACTAGAGGGGAATATAATGTATATAGGGAATGGATTGGAGTTCAACAGAAGAATGCAAGCATTATGCGACTCTTACCTGAACCTTGTGCACTTGCAATGGAAAACATACACGCACATTAGGTCACATGCATACATGTGTATGTGTGTATGTATATATATGTGGATATGCGTATGTGTATGTATATATATGAGAGAGAGAGAGAGAAAAGAGTCGGACTAGAGGTACAAATACATGCATACACACACATATACATCCATACACACACAAACATGCACATTTACACACACATACACATACATGCACATTCACACATACACACACATACATGCACATTTACACACGCACAAACACATGCCTGCAATTACACAAATATAATGAATACACACATAGAGACATACACATACTCACATACACATACATGTGAAGAGATGGATAGGTATGTGTTGAAGATGAAGAGGTGTTGCAAAATCTTTGCTCTACACCAGCCAAATGAACTCCAGGAGTAGATGGTGGGCCCTTTTAGCTTGCCAATGGATGTATTAGACACCCTATGTACCTTGGAAGATCACTCTCAAAAAGATAGATCAAAACAGATAAGTTGGAGTTAGCTCAGAGGTGAAAACTTGCTATTCTTGGTTGATACACCTGTCCAGTGTTTTACATAATTCTCTGAGCACAGCAGCAATTAGATTAATTCCTCTTGGGGAAGGCTAGGTAGCTTAAAGAGCTAACTTTAGAGAGTAATCTCATCAAAAATAACAAACCACACACTGAGAATGACTTTTAACAAGTGATGACATCATCCCGATTTTCACGGGCTGCTACAGAAATAGACCAGTGAGTAGAAAAATTAACATAACTCAAGATGTAAGAATCCAATGATCATGAAAATTTGTATGCTTATACTAGACAGTAAGCTGAATGCAACAAGCTTAAAATCCCTGAATTTGGATGAGTAAACACTGAGAAATGACTCTGACAAGATGACTGAAAAAGTCGGGTACCTGACAGAGAAGTGAAGATGAACATACCCTGTTGACTTCAAATGAAAATAACTGAAGGTTCCAACATCCAAATGACATGAAAATTTGTGAGCATATAGTAGCCTTATAGAGCTAACTTTACCAAGTTAAATCACTGAAAATGATGAACCAAGTGCAGAGAAACAATCTCTGCAAGCTGACTGAGAAAAACTGAAGTAATGGCAGTGAGTAGTACACATCACAAGAACATGGAAAGATGACCTCAAATAATCATAAAAATGAAAGTATATTGCTTGTACAATACAATGACTTACTGATACATATGTGTGCCTTGTAATCACACCTTGATATGGCATAAAGCTCAGCTCTTGGAGGTCTTCACATAGGTCTCTCTAACCACGACTAAAACTGCCATCTATTTATAGTTGAGTTTGGGAGGCTAACTTCCCTCAATCACTCTCCAATCAATCAATGATTGATTTGATTCTCTACCTACCACAAATCACGAATTCGTGGCTCCTCTTTCCATTCTTGATCATGTGGGCTCAACCACTTAAGATTCTCTTACTTTTACATTAAGTAAACTCTTCAAAAGTTACAAGAGGTAGTTCACAAGTGAACTTTACATAGTCTTCATTTTGAAGCTTCTTTAATGACTTTGTGAGACTCAAGCCAATACTTAGGCTTGTCATAGACTTGCTCCAACAGCTCCCCCTCAAGCCAAGTATGCTTGAGGTCTTCAATCTTCCAAGATTACCTGCAAACCAATCATAGCCTTGAATTTGCAAAGCTTTGTACCATCCAATGCTTTAGTTAGAATATCTGCACATTGTTGATGAGTGGACACATATGATATTTGAATCTCCTTGCTTAGGATCTTCTCTCGTACATAATGATAATGAACTTCAATATGTTTAGTCCTTGCATGAAAAATAGGATTAGCAGCCAAGTGAATAGAACTCATATTGTCACCAAAAATAGTTGGAGTTCCAAACTCCAATCCAAGATCTTTGAACAATGTCTTCATCCACATAGCTTCCTGTGTAGCTATGGCAAGACCTCTATATTCAGCTTCAGTAGAAGAGAGAGCAACTGTGGGTTGCTTCTTGGATGACCATGAAATAAGCTTTGAACCTGCAAAGGTAAGATAACCTGAAGTGCTCCTTCTATCTTCCTTGGAGCCAGCCCAATCTGCATCAGAAAATAGCTTCAAACCTAAATCAGATACATAAGGATAATAAAGTCCTTCATTTATGGTTCCTTTGAGATACTTGAGAATCCTTTTGGCAGCATCCATATGTGGTTTCCTTGGTGTGTGCATAAATTGGCTTAGCACACTCACACTGTAACATATATCTACTCTTGTCAATGTGGCATAGTTGAGACTACCCACTAGACTTTGATATGATGTGATGTCCTCTATGAGTTCACCTTCATGTGAGCTCAATTTGTGATTAACCTCCATTGGAGTACCTGCAATCTTACAATCTTGCATCTTGAATTTTGCCAACATGTCCTTAATGTACTTTCTTTGAGTGAGAAACAAACCATGATCTTTGTAGACAACTTCCAAACCTAGGAAGTAGGTAAGTGAACCCAAATCACTTATCTTGAACTCTTCTCTCATCTGATCTTTGATCTTCTTCATACCATCTGCATCATTTCCTGTCAATATAATATCATCTACATATACACATAGGTAGATGACCTCGGAATTACTCTTTTTAATAAAGAGTGAAGGATCTGCTTTGCTTGGTTGAAAGCCTTTGTCCTGCAAGAATGAAACAAGCCTGAAATTCCAAGCTCTTGGAGCTTGCTTGAGACCATACAATGCTTTGTTAAGTTTACACACATAATCAGGATAAACTTGACTCTCAAAACCAGGTGGTTGTGCCATATATACCTCTTCTGTTATCCAACCATTCAAGAATGCATTCTTCACATCTAGTTGAAGTATCTTCCAATTCTTGGAAGAGGCAATACTAAGCAAAACCCTAATAGTAGGCATCTTTGCCACAGGAGAGAATGTCTCCTCATAATCAATTCCCTGAGTTTGTGCAAAGCCTTTTGCTACAAGCCTTGCCTTATACCTGTTAATGGAACCATCAGAATTCTTCTTGAGTTTATAGACCCATCTTGAGCCTATTACCTTCATGGATGAAGTCTTGGGCACCAAATCCCAAGTGTTGTTTTCCTCGAGTGCTTCAATCTCTTCTTTCATTGCATGCTTCCATTCTGTTTTTGCTTTGGTCTCTTCAAATGATGATGGCTCCTCTTGGTTTATGTCCTGTGCTATGTAGATAGAATGTTTAGTTACTAATGAGGTGTCAAACCCATACCTTTCTGGTTTTTTCTTTTCCCTCATAGATCTTCTTAGGCCATGATGTGATGATTCTGCCTCATGTCCAAGTTCCTGCAATTTTGCTTTACCTTTAGACTTCCATGCTTTGATCTTTTGCATGACATTCTTCATCATCCTCTGAGGTGTCTTGTTCTTCAATCTTTGATTGTTCTCTACCAAGCTTTGGAAAATCTTCTTCAAGATCATATGGTAAATTGACCTTCCTGCATGAATCTTCATACCATGAATTGTTCTCATCAAAAACTACATCTCTGCTTACCAAGAATCCTTTGTTGGTAGGGTTGTATAACCTGTAGCCCTTTTGATTGTTGTCATATCCAATAAATACACACCTTTCTGCTTTTGGATCCATCTTGCCTCTAACCTGTGAAGGAACATGAGCAAAAGCAATACATCCAAAAATTTTACAATGATCTAAGCTTGGTCTTCTTCCATTCCAAGCCTCATATGGAGTCATTCCATCAAGGGATTTTGAAGGCAACCTGTTAATCAAGTAAGTGGCTGTAGATACAGCCTCAGCCCATAAGTAATTAGGTAAATGCTTTTCATTTAACATAGACCTTGCAGCTTCAACAATTGTCCTATTCCTCCTTTCTGCCACTCCATTTTGCTCAGGAGTGTACCTTGTAGTTACCTCTCTTTTGATTCCTCTTTCTTGAAGAAAAGAATCAAAATCATGGGAGAAGTATTCTCCCCCTCCATCTGACCTTAGCCTTTTTAGTGATTTACCTGTTTGATTCTCCACAAGAGCCAAATATCTTTTGAAACATGAAAAAACTTCATCTTTGTGTTTCATAAAGAATAGGATAGTCCATCTGCTGCAATCATCAATAAAGGAAACATAATACCTTGATCCTGATATTGAAGCTTCCTTGCTTGGTCCCCATACATCTGTATGAGCCAACTCCAAGAGATCTCCATGCATATAACCTTTCTTCCTGAATGGTAACCTGTGAGACTTTCCAAACTGACATGCACTACACTTATAAATCATATGTTGTTTTGACAAGTTAGGGAGTCCAAGTACACTTTGGTCCCTGCAAATTTGCTTTAATGACCTTTCACCAATATGTGCTAACCTTTTGTGCCATACTTCCAATTCTGTGAGTGTCTGACTGCCATAATTAAAGAGAGCAATGTTTCTAGTGTCCTGTAATTCAAATGTGAACAATCTACCTGTCTTTTCACCTTTTGCAATTCTTTTGAATCCTTGACTTGGATCTTCAACAAATGCTCCTGCCTTTGTGAACCTAACTTGCAACCCTTTCTCTACTATCTGCCCAACACTTATCAAATTCTTTGTAATGGTAGGGACATAGAGTACCTTACTGAGTAGGTTGATGTTTCCATCAGGTGCTTTGACATTGCCTATTTTCTCCACAGGATGTTTTGTATCATCTCCTGTTTGTACCTCATGCTTATTCCTTGGATCTTCTAAATCTGATAGGAGTGCCACATTTCCTGCCACATGATTTGAACAACCTGAATCTATGTAGAAAACATGCTCATCAGATTTACCTTGTGGCATAGCCATGTTCATGATCAATAATGAATCCTCTTTGTTTGAGTCTTCTGTGTAGTTATTGTAGTCTCTCCTTCCTTTGTAGCCTCCTTGATAGTTTGAATGATTGTAGTTGTTGTAGTTGCCATGATAATTGTTGAACCTTCCTCTTGAGTAGCCATAACTTCCTCTATTGTATCCTCTGCCTCTTTGATTCCTGGAATTCCTAAAGCAATTTTCAGTTGTATGATTAGTTAATCCACAGATAGAACATGAGTTGGAGTCTTGGGATCTCCCCCTGCCTTGTCTACCTCCTCTTCCTCTACCTCTGCCATGTCTTCCTCTACCTGCATAGTTAGCTTGATATGTACCTGCTTCATCATCCACTTTCTTTGCCTTTCCTTTGTTATCTTTAGACTTGCTTTTATCCGTGTATAAAGCTGAAGATTGATTACCTTTAGAGCTTTCTCCATTTTTGATAAGCTTTGCCTCTTGAGTAAGTAATTGTCCAATGAGTGTGTTGAAATCAGGTACATGCATGTCCATGTACAAATCCATAGCTGTGGTGAATGCTTCCCACTTGTCATCTGCCTTCAAGCCATTGATGACCTGCCTTACAATTTGCTCTTCATCTATTACCTCTCCAATGCTTCCCAACTGATCTGCTACTTCCTTGAGCTTTGTGACAAAATCAGTCACATTTTGTTTGGGAGCCTTCTTGAGAGTTGTGAAATCCAGCCATAGTTGATGCTTCCTAGCTTTAGTACTTGAAGCAAAGAAAGCTTCAAGTGCATCCCACACTTCCTGAGATGTCTTACAACTTCTAATGTGAGGCAACAAAAAATCTGAGATAGAGTTCAGGAGATAGGACCTTGCAAGTGCATCCTTGGAGCACCATGTGCTCAATCTTTCTTGCTCTTCTTGTGTTGGTTGACTTTTGTTCCTGAAACTTGGCATAACTTCATCTCCAGCCACATAACCATATAAACTTCTACCTTGGAGATAAGCTTCCATTCTTAATGACCAAGCTGAGTAGTTACCTCTGTCCAATTTGTCAATTGATGAAGGAAATCCATCTGCCATGTTGTCCAACCTTGCTCTGATACCACTGTGAAGAGATGGATAGGTATGTGTTGAAGATGAAGAGGTGTTGCAAAATCTTTGCTCTACACCAGCCAAATGAACTCCAGGAGTAGATGGTGGGCATATTTAGCTTGCTAATGGATGTATTAGACACCCTATGTACCTTGGAAGATCACTCTCAAAAAGATAGATCAAAACAGATAAGTTGGAGTTAGCTCAGAGGTGAAAACTTGCTATTCTTGGTTGATACACCTGTCCAGTGTTTTACATAATTCTCTGAGCACAGCAGCAATTAGATTAATTCCTCTTGGGGAAGGCTAGGTAGCTTAAAGAGCTAACTTTAGAGAGTAAGCTCATCAAAAATAACAAACCACACACTGAGAATGACTTTTAACAAGTGATGACATCATCCCGATTTTCACGGGCTGCTACAGAAATAGACCAGTGAGTAGAAAAATTAACATAACTCAAGATGTAAGAATCCAATGATCATGAAAATTTGTATGCTTATACTAGACAGTAAGCTGAATCCAACAAGCTTACAATCTCTGAATTTGGATGAGTAAACACTGAGAAATGACTCTGACAAGATGACTGAAAAAGTCGGGTACCTGACAGAGAAGTGAAGATGAACATACCCTGTTGACTTCAAATGAAAATAACTGAAGGTTCCAACATCCAAATGACATGAAAATTTGTGAGCATATAGTAGCCTTATAGAGCTAACTTTACCAAGTTAAATCACTGAAAATGATGAACCAAGTGCAGAGAAACAATCTCTGCAAGCTGACTGAGAAAAACTGAAGTAATGGCAGTGAGTAGTACACATCACAAGAACATGGAAAGATGACCTCAAATAATCATAAAAATGAAAGTATATTGCTTGTACAATACAATGACTTACTGATACATATGTGTGCCTTGTAATCACACCTTGATATGGCATAAAGCTCAGCTCTTGGAGGTCTTCACATAGGTCTCTCTAACCACGACTAAAACTGCCATCTATTTATAGTTGAGTTTGGGAGGCTAACTTCCCTCAATCACTCTCCAATCAATCAATGATTGATTTGATTCTCTACCTACCACAAATCACGAATTCGTGGCTCCTCTTTCCATTCTTGATCATGTGGGCTCAACCACTTAAGATTCTCTTACTTTTACATTAAGTAAACTCTTCAAAAGTTACAAGAGGTAGTTCACAAGTGAACTTTACATAGTCTTCATTTTGAAGCTTCTTTAATGACTTTGTGAGACTCAAGCCAATACTTAGGCTTGTCATAGACTTGCTCCAACAATACACATATAGACACATATACATACATAACCATATGTACACGCACATAGACTCACATAATCATATTTACATACATATATACACATACACATGCATACACACACACAACCTATGCATACGCACATATAGATACACATATAGGGAGTAAATTTGAGTTGAAGAGAAGAATGTGAGCATTATGCAACACTTACCTTCCCGTTGTCCACTTGCAGTGGAAGTAAGTATAAGTTTTACTTATAAATTGAAATAAATATCTTATGTTTTATTTACATGAATTTTTTTTTAATTTTTGAAGTGAGCATGATGAGAGGGATAAAAAATATGTACTTAGTTCACTTGAGATAGAGTTGTGACTAGGTGGTTGCATATGTGGTGTCTAAAAAGAGATGCAAACACTTATGGTTGATCATCATGATAATGCACGATATACATAGCTTTTATTTGTTATATTTATATGTGTAACTATATATATACACACACATAATATACAAATAGATATACACATATATTTACATATATATTTATACACATATTTATATACACACACATATATGCACAAACATACATGCACATCAGTTCACATGCATACATGTGCATGTGTGCATGTATATATATGTGGATATGAGTATGTGTATTTAGGTATGTATGCATACATATAAGAGAGAGAAGAGAGAAGAGAGTGCAACTAGAGGTACAAATACACACATACACACAAATATACAACCATACACACACATACATGCACATTTACACATACATACACATACATGCACATTTACACATACACACATATACATGCACATTTACACACACACATACACATGCATGTAGTTACACTTATATAATGAATACACGCATAGATACATATGCATACTCACACACACATACTACTCACATACACATTCACATACATAATCATATGTACACACACATAGACTAACATAATCATAGTTAGATACATATATACACATACACATGCATAAACACACACACATAGCACATGCATATGCACATATAGATACACATATAGGGAATGGATTGGAGTTCAAGAGAAGAACGCAAGCATTATGGAACTCCTATGTGTGCCTTGTCCACTAGTAGTGGAAGTAAGTATACGTTTTACATATAAATGGAAATAAATGTCTTATGTTTTATTTACATGATTTTTTTTTTGTAGTGAGCATGATGAGAGGGATAAAAAATATGTACTTAGTTCACCTGAGTTAGATATGGGACTGGATGGTGACATAAGTGGTGTCTTAAAGAGATGTGAACACTTACGACTCATCATCCTGAGAATGCATGGTATTCATTGCATTTATTTGTTATATTTATATGTGTAACTCTATATATATACACACACACACATAATATACACATATATTTACATATATATTTATACACATATTTATGTACACACACATATATACACAAACATACACACACATTAGGTCACATGCATACATGTGCATGTGTGTATGTATATATATGTGGATATGATTATGTGTGTTTATGTACGTAGTATATGTATGAGAGAGAGAGAGAGAAAAGAGTGCAACTAGAGGTACAAATACACGTATACACACACATATACATCCATACACACACATACATGCACATTTACACACACCTACACATACATGCACATTTACACATACACATAGATACATGCACATTTACATACACACACATACACATGCATGCAGTTACACACATATAATGAGTACACACATAGACACATACACATACACATACTCATATACACATACACATACATAATCATATGAACACACACATAGACTCACATAATAATATTTAGATACATATACAGACATACACATGCATATAGACACACACACAACATATGCATACACACATATAGATGCACATATAGGGAATGGATTGGAGTTCAAGAGAAGAATGGGAGCATTATCCGACTCTTACCTACGCCTTGTCCACTTGTAGTGGAATTAAGTATAACTTTTACATATAAAGTGAAATAAATATCATATATTTTATGTACATTATGTTTTTTTATTTTTCTAGTGAGCATGATGAAAGGGATAAAAAACAAGTACTTAGTTCACTTGAGACTAAGTTGGGACTGAATTAACACATAAGTGCTGTCTAAAAGAGATGCGAACACTTATGGCTCATCATCATGATAATGCATGGTATGCATTGTTTTTATTTGTTATATTTATATGCATAACTTATAAATATACACACACATAATATACACATATATTTAAATATATATTTATACACATGTTTATATACACACACATATCTACACAAACATACATGCCCATCAGGTCACATGCATACATGTGTATGTGTGTATGTATATATATGTGGATATAAGTATGTGTGTTTATGTATGTATGTGTATATATATGAGGGACAACAAAAAAAGAGTGTGACTAGAGGTACAAGTACATGCATACACACACACATATACATCCATACACACACATACATGCACATTTACACACACAAACACATACATGCACATTTACACATACACACGTACATGCACAATTACACACACATACACATGCATGCAGTTACATACATATAATGAATACACACATAGACACATACGCATACTCACATACACATACACATACTCACATACACATACACATACATAATCATATGTACACACACACACACATAGAATCACATAATCATATTTACATACATATATACACATTCACATGCATACACACATATGGATACACATACATACACTAACATGCATACACACATATAGACACACATACATCCAGTATATATATATATATATATATATATATATATATATATATATATATATATATATATATATATATATATATATATATATATATATATATATATCCTATTTCAAAAACCTTATTATAAATATTCTAATTCAGAAAACCCTAATTTAGAAACACAAATTTTGATATTAGGGTTTTAGAAACCCTAATTCAGCCTTTTAGCCATATGATTGAAGTATATGTACACATTGCATCTATTCCTTCGACCATCTACTAGAGAGATGTCTCTCCTCCCAACCTTATGCGTCTATATATAGGTACTTGAATCAACGAGGATCATAATATATATAGAGATACATACACATCATGTAGATACACATACATAAATATAAAATGGAGTAGACACATTATGCATCACACATACATGCCTCTATGTACACATGGATACATATACATGCATACATATTTACATGTACACATTTACACATATACACATCACATATACATGCCTACATGCACACATGTATACTTATACATGCATGTACAATTATAAAGATACTTGCATATATTACACAAATGCATATGCATATATACATGTGTGCACATATATCACACACCTGCACACACATACAATACACGAAACACATATACGTGCAAACTAACACATGTATACATAAAATAAACATGAATACACACATATATGCATACATACATAATACAAATTTGCTCCTCAAAGATAAAGCTATTTATAAAATTTTATGCATACCCTGGAGCTTCATTTTTAAACTTAAAAGAAAATGATTTCATCTCTCTCGTAGGATTCATCGATGTTCTAGTTGAATAAAGAAGAATATATTATCTGATATCCATTCAAATGATTGAAGTTATTGATTGATAACTAGAGTAGGATTTACTATTTAATCTACTCATATGTTTTGATTATTGCCATCATTTTGGTAAGACATCACTATATTCTTAACTTCATTATCCTTATTGATTTCATTTATTTCTTCTTGTGTTAAATCAGTGTTCTCATGAATGACATCATTTATTGATGGACTAGTATCGATTTCTCATAATTCCTCTTGATCATGAGTAGAATCAACATGTAGAGTATTATCCTCTTCATCAAAAAGCTTAGTATCATTATCATGTATAATGATTCTAATTTATCTTTCACATGTTGATATATCAGTATTTGATGGTGAATCATCAAGAGGACTTTCTCCGATCTCTCTAACAATAAACTATTCAAACAATGACCTACCTGTAGGTTGAACATGAATGACTTGCCACCAAGGATGAGCATCAAGGTTTTTATAAAAAAATGCTTGTTCAATATGCCTAGGAAGAATATACGGTTCTATAGTAGATTGCATTACCTTGGAAGAATTGATTGCCCAAAAACCTAGATAACTCTTCTCTGAATGTGGAATTACTACCTTTAAACTTGGCTCAAAACCAGACAACCTTCAAAATGACTTATATGTTTGAATGTACGAAATGATATTTCGTATATACCAACAACAGTTCCAACGTAACCAAGTTTTCCATCTATAAGGTTCATGTCTTTTGAGCAAGCATGTGATAATTGCTTGAAAGAAGCAACAATACTAGAATCTTCTATTTTACGTAAAGAATCAATAGCTTTGATTCTAATATGTTGTCCAAAAGCCCACATATTAGTGAGCATTCAAGCATGCAAAAGAAATTAATTTAGTAAAAAAAAAGTAATATACATATATGAAAAAAACAAAATATTATGAAAAGAAAATTACCTTTCATTCACAACATATCATTAACTATCTTTTCTCATCTGAGATTTCTTCATTATTTGCGTTGGATCATTGCAAACAAGTATATATACAATCCGTGAAAGAAGATATATTTGTAATCGCATTATTATCGAGATTATGTTTATATCTTTGGTTTCTCTGACTTTTACTTCGGAGATTTTGAAGTTCTTGTTCGTACTCACTAAGGAATGCTTGCATGCATTTGCTAATATATGCTACAAAAGTAGAAACCTCATTTTTTTCATGAAATGTAAATAAAAATGGAACTCCCTTACGTGATAATACCTCGTCTACTATTTTTGACGAAGAATCGGTCCATGCAAGTGGAGCTTCTTCATGAACTCTTTCAAGGTACTCACTAACATAGTGCATTCACTCTTCAAGCATCCAACCCTTTGCCATGGACCGTTTGCCATGGATCCTTCTGGTTTCGCTCTTTGCACACATAACCTTTTAATATTGCCACAAATGGCATGACCCAAAACATCCATCGGTTGTTGACAACACCTGAAATCTCTTTTTCATCTGCAAGATTGACTAGTAAATGAACTTGAATATAAAAAATAAAGTAGGAAGCTCTTTCTCTATCAAACATAGTAGCTCTTTCCATTCATGTTTCTTTTGTGGGATCGATTTCTTGTCAATATCTTTTGATGTAATCCACCTATACATATCATAAAAAAATTATAAAGAAGTTAATTAAAAAAAATATCAAATATTCATATATATTAAATATAAAAATATCATGATTATTTTATAAGTGATCCAAAACGATAGATCACATCTCATACTCCTTTTATTGTACATCCATCGATAACCAAAGGTAAATATGTTTCAAAATGTTAAGCCAATCATGGGTCGTTAACCCAGATAAGCTCTTATCATCCATAGTAAGCATGTTTTGGAAAGATGCTCCATATCCTTTAGGAGTCCAAATCAGTTGAATCCTATTGTTGATAGGTTGTATCTCTTTTATCGTAAGTACCCAAGGAGCAGGTGCATAAGTCGTTTCCTGTCGATGTTATCAAAAACTGGCCATAACTTTGTTTTTGAGTTTTGATCCTTCAAATCATTCCTTGAGGCTAGTATGGTGTCTTTTGGTCCAAGAAGATGATGCCATAATGAATAACCAATATTCTTGAATATATGCATATGATTAGGAAGATAACATACTTTTAACTCTTTCCAACACTCCAAAGAATACCATATTGATATATTCTCTGTGAGTGCCAATTTACCTTTACCTCCCTTCACATTCTCATTATTTTTATCATCACTAAAGATTTCTAATTCTAGATCTATCATAGATCCATGTGTCCATGTTTTATACCAATCCATATGCTTCATAGGTTTTGGACACTAAGCTGTTTCAAGCTTTCCATTAAAATGTGTTGCGTCTTTTTTAGATCTTAATGGATGATCATCAGACAATAATGGTCGATATCGAAGTTAAATATTTTTGTTCAGATTCTTACTATAGATTGATCTAAACCAATCACCACAATATGGAAAAACTTTATAATACTTAGAAGATATTCCTACATCATGAAAAATATAAAAATATAATTAGATTAACTCACATTTATTTGTATGCATGTTGAATAAAAAAATTACATCAATACCTCAACAAACACCATATCCTGCAAAATCCTGAATAGTACAAGCCACAATACCATGAACCTTAATATATCTTTCATTGATGCTTTTTGATACAACCATGACATTAATACCTCTCCATAACTCTTGGGAATCGTCAATGAGAGGAGCAACATATGTATTCATATCTTTAACTTGTCCTTTCTCTCGGATTAAGAGTGAAAGCATTAAATGTTCCTTTTTAATGCTAAGATATGGTGGAAGATTATACTTTATGACTACCAATGGCCATATTGACCTTTTTCTGGATTTTGTGGAAAATAGATTAACTCCATCTAATGCAACTCCTAACTTTAGATTCTGTGGAGTTTCTGCAAAATCAGGCCATGTAGAATCAATATTCTGAAAAGCATTACTATCATGAGGAATTCTGATTATTCCATCAGTACTTTTATGTTCATCTCTCCATGTCAAAAGCTTTGATAATTCAGGGCTTTGAAACATATCTCTAATACGAGGTGCAAAATGTCTCAATACCATTTTTGGGATTCTACCTTCTTCATCCTTATATCGAGGAGATTGACATTTTGGACATTTGAAAGAGTCTGCATACTCACCTCTATATCAAATACAATCGTTGGGACAAGCATGTATAAATTGATAATCTATACCAAGATTATTGATTACCTTCTTCATTTCATCATGTGAGGTAGGAAGAATATTGTGACTTGGTGAAAACTTTTTAGATGATAACCTAAAAGTTCATGAAAAGAAGACATATTAATAATATATATATATATATATATATATATATATATATATATATATATATATATATATATATATATATATATATATATATATATATATATATATATATATATATATATATATATGTGTGTGTGTGTGTGTGTGTGTGTGTTTGTGTGTGTGTATGCTTATGTGTATGTGTATGTGTATGTGGATGTGTATATTCATGTGCATGCATATATGTATGCATATGTGTATATGTATGTATGTGTGTATATGTGTTTATATGTGTATATGTATGTATATATACGTATGCATATGTGTATGCATAGACATATTTTTATGTGTGTATATATGTGTATGTATGTATGTATATATGTATGTATATATGTATGTATGTGTATGTATGTATGAATGTGTATGTATGTATGTATATGTATGTATGCATGTGTAGTTGTGTATATATTATTTTGTATTTAATTTTCTTTTTGTTTATTGCTGTTTGCAGAATTTCATATAGATAGATAGACCACTGAATCGTTTGGCTATCTCCCATTTTATACTCAATCTATCACCTGCCTTGCTAACTAAGACTTATAGATTTGTTTACAAAGATTAAGTATTAGTTAGCTATGGAGGTATTAGGTTGTTTGGAAAATAAGACAAGCAAATGTATCTCAACGATTTCAGAAGATGGATGAATAGTTTTAAAGGATGGACAGAAGAAAAGCATTCATTCAATGCAAGTTCTTGGTCTTATCTTAGCTAATGTAAAAAGAAAAACCTACACTCATTGAATGCTTTCTTTCCGGCCATCCTTTAAAATTATTCTTTCATCCTTAAAAATCTTCATGATAAATTTAATTCTCCTATTTTTCAAATGAATTAATACCTCCATGGCTAACTCCTATGTAATATTTGTATGCAAAGTTCATAAAAGGGTTGACAGTGCAGGTATTAGGTGGACTAGAATCGGAGAAACAGATGTGCCAAGATGATTCTAAAGGCTGGGCAAACAATATCAAAGGCTAGATGGACAAAATATCTTCATTTGATACAGATATGTATAATTTGACCTTACTCTCATAACATGTGCATGTGACTATATATGTGTGTGTATGTTTATATGTGTGTATACATTTATGTATGTATATATATATATATATATATATATATATATATATATATATATATATATATATATATATATATATATATATATATATACACTACAATAGATCGATGGTATAACAAGGTTTTTACCGAGGAAAATGAACACGGCTTTATTTGTCGCGATGCCGGTGTAAAGGTCGGTTTGCGCGTCGGTACCAAAGAGTTGGTATAGGCGTCGGAATATGCGTCGGTATACACGTCGGTATAGGCGTCGGTGTATGCATCGGTATAAACGTTGGTATATGCGTCGGTAATCGGCTTCTGTTGCGTCGCCTCCTAGGTGTACCGACGGTTATTCCGATGACACTACTTGGAGTACCGTCGTGTATACCGACGACCATACCTGCAAAATTTTTTTGGGGCAGAGTGTTTTATCTTTTGCTACAGCAACATTACCATGATGTTGCTTAACGAAAGAAAATACAATCTGCCCAAAAAAAACCGAGTACATGTGATGTGTACTCTAATGACAACCGAAATATGATTTCATGAAACAGAGTATTATTGTACACAAAAGAGATAATCAGAATGAATAATGAACCATGTACAAAAGAAGTTATATATTTCAATAATGAAGCATGTACAAGAGTGCGGCAAACCACTCTCATATATGACGCTTTTACAAAATGTGGCAAAGCAATGTATTGCCATATGGAAATCAAATACAAAATATTGGTCTTCCATGCCAAGTCCTGAAACAAATATAAAAAGATTAGAGAAACATATATGAGAAATTTAACACAAATAAATTCAATAAATGAAATGGTACTTACAAACTCATGACACATCGTGTCATATCCGCCGCTGCCCAATTGTGATGGTCCAATCATGTCTAGATGTGTGGCTGTGGCATTTCGCTGCTGGCGATATCGATCAGGAGTCTGCTGCTGCTCATCATGAATCATGTCCCACTCCTCAGCATCTAACCACACAAGCTTTGGTAAGCCTTCTCTGAATGCATCACGAGCCTCGGATCGTGGATGCGACATGACCTCACGTGCGGTGTGCAGAATCCACTCTGAACTAATAATCGACTGTCCATCGGCTAGTCGGAACTCCTGGTAAATCGTCTGTGTGATATAATTCTTTCGATCTTTATCGTGTTCACTCCATTTCAGCATGATGGAGTGTCCAAACTGGATGGAGCAAAGCTGTCGTATGCATGCACGCATTGCTTTGCCAGCCGCATCCATCACCGGAGCTCCATCTCGGATACTATACACCTTGGAGTCATCATGGTCATGAGCACCCCAAGGTGTACGTGGTGTACTACGTGGTGTACTGCGTGGCGTACCTACATCCGAGGTACTCGTCCTAGGAGTAGAAGCGGGCGACACAACGTCCGTCACACTGCCTCCACAACAACCGCCTCCTCCGCCTCCAGACCTACCTGTAGATCCACTCCTAGAACCTCCTGCTCCAGAGCGTGACCTCGATCTACGAGACGGGCGTAACCCTGTATCACGCTGAGATGTCGAAAGCACTTTTCTACTAGTAGACCCAGTAGGAGATGGCTGCAAAGATGGTCGTGTTGGAGTCACAAAGCTAGGAGACATACCTCCTACAGGAGTAGCACCACCCGCAGGAGTGACATCGGCAGGAGTGACACCGGTGGTTGTGACACCGTCAGGAGTGAGGCCAGCGGGAGTGAGGCCGGCAGGAGTAAGGACACCAGGAGTGAGGCCGGGAGGAGTGCTACCACGAGCGATCCAATACTATGATGGAGCGGCCATATACGCAGGAGGAACCTGAGAGATGAACTCCAAAATCTGCTCGTCTGTCATGGAATGTGGAGTGACAGGAGGACTGTCTCCCATCGTGCTCTGTAATAAAAGAACTCAAATACTTATCATGCGATAAGAAAACTAATATAGGGAATAAACAAAAAAAAAACCAAAAATTAGTACGTACAAGTGTTTTATTCAAAAGTCCTCTATTCTAGCATCCTCTTGAAGATCCAATGCACCGAGAATATCTATCTCTATATTGATGGCTTCTAAATCGCTTGCTATGCTGGTTTCCTCCTAATCATCATCTATTGCTTCATCTTCTCGAACAATGACCTCTTCTTCAATGACCTCTTCTTCTCGAACAATGATCTCTTCCTTCTCAACTATCGAATGAATCTCTGAGTCCACTAGAGATGGACTTTCTTCTACATCTATGTTTTCAAAAATTTGTCTACTATGTGGAGCAACTTGTAAAACAAATAGCCACTCTGGGTCTTTTGAATCTGGTATAAAAACAACTTGCTCACAGTGTTCGGGAAGTACAAATGCATCCCTTTGATCTGTCCATAATCTTGTGGAGTCGACTTGAAGCAAACCGCTCTTATCTCATCTCACTATTGCGTTTCTTCCAGAGGTGACTACTTTGAACCATTTCACGACAAAAACAAAGTAATCAAACTTTTTGAAAGATAGTTTCAAGATGTCTTGAATCACACCACAATAATCTAACTCGCCTTCTAGAGCATTATCATCTCTTGCACTCGCTCTACTTTTTTGCAAAAAATTCACCATTACTCCACTATCAAAAGTAGACCGGTTTTGATCGATTCGTGCGATTTGAAAGTGTCATCCATGAGACCATAGTGCACCGTATTTAATATACTTCCAATCAAATCCTTTTGCGAGTTCTTCTTCTTCTTCAGAGATATCTTCACCCGCTGCCTTTGCTTGTCAAACCACTTCATCTAGCCATCTGCTCATTGAAAAAGGTGGGAGAGGTCGAAGATTTTCTGGAAGAGGCAAAAATCAAGTGGAACGATTTCTTCAAAACTGAGCTCTTTCCTTTGCGTTAGTTTCCTTGGCAAGTTCATACCTTTCTAACCCCTTTTGCATAGGCTCAGAGTTAACTATGCAAAACTTGATTGCCTTCTCTCTGAAAGTTGCATCCATTTTTCTTTGCAATCCTTTACCTTGTGGTTCATCGCCTACGAGATGAACATCTTCATCATCACTCCATAAGCGAGGCATTTCGGGATCCGATATACGTAGAAACTCAGTTATGAATACAAGAGATTCTTGTACAAGCCATCCCTCTGCCATGCTACCCTCTTACGTGCTCTCTGTCAAACAAACCCTAATCTTTTAGGGCTATAGGGAGCACAAACTGTAAAAACCTTTGCCAATCATGAGACTTGAGTCTTGCAACATCGTTGTTTTGTGTGAAAGCAGTCTTTAGACATCTCATGCATCCCGTAGGTGTACGAAACTCTGAAATTGTTCTCTTCACTTGTTGATCTTCCATCCCGTGAAGCACCCAAGGAGCTCTTGGTAACGATACTGTTCCGTTGGGCTTAGTAATTGCCCACAACTCTTGCATACGACCTCGCTCTTCTTAGTCATCCCTTTGTGCTTTGCTTTCTTTCTTTCCGATCAAAGTTTTCCAAAGCATCTCTCCCACATTCTTGAAAATATGCATCGGGTCTACCAAATGATTGATCACCAATTCACTCCAATAAGGGAGTTCATGAAAAGAGGACAACCGTTTCATGCCAGCAACTGGATTTTCTGAATCCCACAGTTCTTTCCAATCACTAGCTTTCATTTGGTGTTGCGCTTGTCGACCAATTTTTCCTTCACGTAAAACATGCCCACCAGGCAAATATCTAAGATGTCCTTCATAGACAGTTTTACGTAGTGCTTTGGAGTAGCGTGCTTCGATTCGTGGTCCACATAAAGGATAAGCATGGTAACCCGAAATCGATAAACCTGAACATTCACCATCACCAGGCCAATCATGCATTGTCCACATAAGTATGCATTGCACTCGCACGTCTCGTCTTCTTATAGGTTGAGACATGTCACGCACAGTGATCCTATCCCATAAAATGCGCAGTTCTTCCACAAGTGGTGCAAGATATACATCCATGTTTTTTACCTTATACTTACCTGGTACAATAAGAGCTAATGATAAATGACCTTTCTTTGTGGCCAACCATGGTGGGATATTATAATTGACCAAACATACAGGCCATGTGCTCCATGAAGAAATGCGTAATCCAAATGGATTCACTCCATCCATAGCTAGGCCTAGATGTATGGACCCAGGCTCACTAGCAAACTCTGGCCACTTACTATCTATGTGCTTCCAAGCATAAGAGTCAGCTGGAACTCGCATTACATTATATGTAGACCTCTCTTTGTATGTCATGACATTAACTCAGCTATAGATTTGCATCTAAACATGTTCTTAATTCGTGGAATGATAGGAAAGTGGAGAATGCAATCATTCAGACAAGCATGAATTTTAGTATAATCCATTCCAATGGACTATAAAAGTTTTTTCACATCTCCACGTGTTGGAGGCATGTCATTGCCCTCTGGCAAAATTTGATCTTTAAGAAGCCAGCAATAAGCAATTAAAATGATATTAGTAAATGAAGTTATTGTGATACAACAATGAAAGCCAATTTGTTCTCCACTTACCTGAACAATTGAGTGACACTACTATCTGACCATCCATAAATGGATTGCAGATTGAGCATCGCGAGTGAAGCACATAGTACAGATATCTTTGCTCCATTGTAAAGTGGTAAACGAGCTAATCTTTGCATGTTTTCATATTCTTCATCAACTTCTGATCGTGGAATTTCTATTGTGTCCATGAAACTCTCGACACCTTCTTCACCATCATGATCTTCGTCCATCTCATAACATGCTTCAAGCATCTGTTCCATATGTTCATTTTGTGTAATATTATTAGTGCTTGCTTCTACGTCTTAGTCCTTTTTTGCTCTCTTTTGTCCACGAGAGGTTACCGGTGCAATGTCGTTTGGGTCCATCTGCTCACCAGGGGGACCATGCGAATGATAGCGTAGGTTTTCCAGTCGACTCCTATCAAAGGATCCATACTCTCTAACATATGCAGTACAAATCCGTCATTTCCAATAAATTTGATACTTGCACTGTGTGCAAGGACATGCCATTCTCCCTTTAGGATCCAAAGAAGCCATCCGCTACAATATGGACATTTTAGAACATTTTATAAAATTTGTTTTTTTATTAAACCTAAAAATCTAACTCTTAAAGACCTAAATACTTAAATACCTAAAAAAAACTTAAAACCCTAGTTTTAAAACCCTAATCTATATAGCTATCCTATTTTATCAATATATTCAGATTTTTTCTTGATTTATCCTATTATATATATATATATATATATATATATATATATATATATATATATATATATATATATATATATATATATATATATATATATATATATATATATATATTTATTCAGATTTTTTACTCTTAATTAAGTTATATGTATGCCTAAACCCTAAAACCCTAATTTTAAAGATCTAGACCTAAATTATGTATATTTCTATACACATGTGTATATACATGTATATATGTATTATATGTGTATCTGTATGTGTGTATATATGTTATGTAGGTGTTAAAACCCTAAAACCCTAATCCAAATGACCTAGAACTAAAACATATATATATATGTATGCATGTGTATGTATATGTGTATATGTATATATATGTGAATATAGATAGGTATATAAGTATGTGTATTTGTGTATTGTATATATATTCACTCTATTTAAAATGATTAAATTTAAATCTATTTTTATATATTTAATCATATATATTTCATTTATTTATTTAAAATACTAGTTCTTATCATATTTTATTATCTATATAATTATCCTACCTTATATATATATTTATTTATATATTCAGATTTTTATATATATATATATTTATTTATATATTCAGATGTTTTTTCTTACGTAATCCTATTTTTAAATATTTAATTTTATAAATATTTAATTAAATGATTTAAACACTAATTATTTTTATATTTATTTATGTATATAATTATCTTATTTTATATATATATTTATTTATATATTCAGTTTTTTTTCCTTACGTAATCCTATTTTTATATATTTAATTTTATATATTTAATTATATTTATTTAATTAAATTATTTAAAACACTAGTTCTTTTTATATTTATTAATGTATATAATTATCTTATTTTATATATATATTTATTTATATATTCAAATTTTTCTTCCTTACATAATCCTATTTTTATATATTTAATTTTATATATTTAATTATAAATATTTAATTAAATTATTTAAAACACTAGTTCTTTTTATATTTATTTATGTATATAAGTATCTTATTTTATATATATATATACTTATATATTTAGATTTTTTTCCTTACGTAATCCTATTTTTATATATTTATATTTATATATTTAATTATATATATTTAATTAAAACCCTAATGTTAAAATTCTAGATATGAAATACTAAACCCTACAACCCTTATCTTAAATATCTAGAGCTAAATTATGTATATTTCTGTATACATGTGTATATGCGTGCATATATGTTATGTAGGTGTTAAAACCCTAAAACCCTAATCTTAAAGATTTAAATCTAAAATATGTATATTTTTGTATGCATGTGTATCTACATGTATGTATGTATTATATGTATATGTGTGTTTGTGTATATATGTTATCTATGTATTAAAACCCTAAAACCCTAATCAGAAAGACTTAGACTTAGATATGAAATACTAAACCCTAAAAACCTAATGTTAAATATCTAGACCTAAAATACGTATATTTCTGTATACATGTGTATATGCATGTATATATGTATTATATGTGCATGTGTATGTGTGCATATATGTTATGTAGGTGTTAAAACCCTAAAACATGTTTAAATCTAAAATATGTATATTTCTGTATGCATGTGTATCTACATGTATGTATGTATTATATGTATATATGTGTTTGTGTATATATGTTATCTACGTATTAAAACCCTAAAACCCTAATCAGAAAGACTTAGACTTAAATCTGAAATACTAAACCCTAAAATCCTAATCTTAAATATCTATACCTAAAATATGTATATTTCTGTATACATGTGTATATATATATATATATATATATATATATATATATATATATATATATATATATATATATATATATATATATATATATATATATATATATATATATATATATATATATATATATATGTATATATATATATATATATGTATATATATATATATATATATGTATATATATATATATATATATATATATATATATATATATATATATATATATATATATATATATGTATATATATATATATATGTATATATATATATATATATATATATATATATATATATATATATATATATATATATATATATATATATATATATATATATATATATATATATACATGTGTGTGTATGTGTATGTATGTGTATGTAGGCATGCATGTGTGTGCATGTGTGTGTACGTGTGTGTATGTATGCATGCATGTATGTGTATGTGTGTGTATGTGTATGCATGTGTATACATGTGTGTGTATGTATACATGCATGTCTGTATATGTGTGTATGTATGCATGTGTGTATATATGTGTGTATGCATGCATGTGTGTATATGTGTGTGTATGTATGCATGCATGTGTGTATATGTGTGTATATATGCATGTGTGTATGTGTGTATATGTGTGTGTGTATGTGTATGTATGCATATTTGTATATATATGTGTGTATGTATGTGTGTATGCATGTGTGTGTATGTATGCATGTGTGTAAATTTATGTGTGTTTGTATGCATGCATGTGTGTATATGTGTGTGTGTATGTAAGCATGCATGTATGTATAGGTGTGTGTATGTAAGCATGCATGTGTGTACATGTATGTGTGTATGTATGCATATGTGTACATGTATGTGTGTATGTATGCATCTGTAAATGTGTAAATGTGTGTGTATGTGTGTGTGTATGTATGCTCTATTTTCCTATCTCTATCTTCCTTTCTCTTCTCTCTCTCTTCCTTTCTCTTCTCTCTCTCTTTCTCTCTCTCTCTCTCTCTCTCTCTCTCTCTCTCTCTCTCTCTTTCTCTCTCTCTCTCTCAATAGAGAATAAAAGAATCAGTTACAAGTATGTCCCTCTTTTGAATCGTTGTCGTCAAAGCGTAATGTAGGTCGTCTATCGTCCAATTCCAAACAATCGACGCCAAAGAACTTCTGCAAAATCAAAGAAAAGAGAAATTACAAACCCTAAAGCATAGAGAAACACAAATGCTAACAGTACGTGTAGCACTTACCAAGATGTGAGATCTAAGACGAGAGAGAGTGTGTGTGTGTAGAGAGAGAGATCCGTGTGTGTGTGTGTGTGCACAAAACAATGTAGGTCGCAATTCGGTTCGCGCATGCAAGTTTGACAGAAGACCAGCAGTACTCAAACAGGAGGAAAAATGTGAAGTTTTTCTCTCAGGTTCGCGGTATGTTTAAAACTCACCGCCGGTATAGGCGCCGGTATGGGCGTGGGTATATGCACCAGTAGTTCCCAGTAAATTACCGACGCTCATACCGACGCTTATACCGACGCCTATACCGATGCATATACTGGCACCCATACCTGCGGCTGCGGGCCACACCGACGATCCGTTTAAAACGGTCATACCGACGGTCACTTGACCGTCGTTATCTCTTAGTGAGATTTTTCGAGGCCTATACCGATGCCGACTGTGACCGTCGGTATATGAAGCGTCGGTAAGCCCCTCATATGTTGTAGTGTATATATATATATATGTGTGTGTGTATGTATGCATGTATTTATATGTATATAATTATGCATGTATATAGAAATAGATAGAAAACTAAAAAATATACCTTAATAGTGCCGAAACACATACACTACTCCATCCAAAATGATTTTGAAGATTGAGAATAAGTAATCTTGCACTTAGTCATGTCAAACGAATTGCTTCATATACATGCTTTAGACATTCGTTTGAAAGATATTTCTCATTTTTAGAAATATTATTGCTCTCACTATCATTTTGATACCCATCCTCAATAAAATCTTACATGCCATCATCTTCATCATTGTTGCAAAACTCTTGTACTTTATCTTCTTTAGAATATAGCTCTTTCAACCTTGCATCTTCCACACGATCACTTTTGCATAGCCTCCTCATAGAAGCTTCTGATAAAATGAGGTCTTAGAGGCAATTATGAATGGTGTGGAGGAATATTATCAAGATCATAAGTTGGAATCTACACACATGAATAAAAATCATTAATAAAAATTAAACTTTGAGCATAAAATTAAATATATAATTTATTAAATATGCATAGAAAGATTTTATTCTCTCTCTAGCTAAAAGGTGCTCTTGGAGGTCTACACCATCCATATTTCACTAATAATTCATCACCGACATGTAATGTAGTAATAACATTGACAACTATGTATGTTGGTACATCTCTACTAATGTATGATTTTTCATGACTATTTTCACGCTCCTCAAATGTGCAATTAGTCCTTGAAGTATTATGTAACCCTTGACTATTATTTATTAAACCTACTTTATTTCCATGCTTGTAAGGCCTTCCGTCAATATATAATCTTTCATGTTCTGCATGGGAAATCCTTCTACAAGTAAGGGATGCTGCATTCAAACATATTCCATAAGTAATCATGCTCTGAACAATAATGTGAAAGTCGATGCCAATCTCCACATCCATATATAGGACCACAAAATGACATAAGAATGACTTTAGAGTCTAGAGGCACATGCAAATCATGTACAATAAAGAGACCACGACCATCATTAGTAACAGTTGATAGAGCAATCATATATCGAATACCCCAAAAGTTAAAAACCTCTCCATCTAAAGGAAGTGGTCCTCTATTCCATCCTTCATATCTCCTTCTATCATGTCTTTGTACTAGAGAACGATCACGAGTTGGGAATGGATAATCTCCAGCTGTTTCAGTCTCTAAACTAGGAGGTAGAGGATTTCTAGAAACCTCTACTTGTAATTGATGAACAACAAGTCCATGACATGAATGAGGTATATTAACACTATGAGTATGAGAATTATTATTATCATCATCATCGAGCAAGTATTCGTGTAAGTAATTTGATCTTTTATATGGTTTTGAAATAAAATAATGACATTAATGCATAGGAAAAATACATAAACAAGCATTAGTTGACCAGGTGGTGGTGCATGCTCAAAAGTACCATAATATGCCTCATGTTCAATACATTCCAATCGTGGTCTTTGATACATGCCATAGCAAGAGTTACACCAACATATAATATTCTCTTGATAGTAAAATTCATCATAATTCCTATCGGAGGACACATGTGAAGTTGTCGCATGAGGAGGTGGTGGAGTGCCCTCTAGTTGATTGGAATTTGATTATAACAAGAATATATATATATATATATATATATATATATATATATATATATATATATATATATATATATATATATATATATATATATATATATATATATATATATATATATATATATATATATATATATATATATATATGCAAGCTCATTGGTGTTCAAGTTAAACTATCTACAGTAAATTATCCACAGACTGATGGACAAACTGAACGGGTGAATTAAGTCCTTGAGCAATATCTCCGTTGCAGTAGCAACTATCATCAAAATGATTGGTTTGAGCTTTTACCCTTTGCAAAGTTTGCTTATAGTGTTCATGCATCTACCAAGGAGACTCCCTTCTTTGCAAATTATGGACAACATCCAAGGATAGATATAAAACTCTCAAATCATGTGAAGAACCCGGCTGCAAACCTCAAGACCTTGTCCAAAGTTAGATCATCAAAGATTTGGTCCAGTTACCATCTTGGCCAAGATTAATCCAGTCACCTTCAAGCTCGAGCTACCAAGTACTATGAGAATACATCCCGTTTTCCATGTATCCATGTTGGAACCATATCAGATTTCACCATTGAGGGGGAGAGACCTAGTCCTTCACCACCTATCGAGATTGATGATCATGAAGAATTTGAAGTCGAGCATGTCCTAGATTCCAAAATATCCCAGGGAAGATTGGAATACCTTATTCATTGGAAAGGGTATGACATCAGTGATCGTACTTGGGAACTTGCAAAAAACTTTCAGAGAGCACCAATCAAGGTTTGAGAATTCCATAAGAGAAATCCAACGAAGCCAAGGCCAAGTAACATGACCGCTCCTCGTGAAACTCGTCGCTCGCGGGGGAGGTGATGTCATGGACAAAGGAAAGCATCCTTAACCTTAGATTCCATGTGAACCTTGTATCTCATGATTTCTTCAAGATTAGGAGAAACCAATTATTCCGTTGCGTCCAAAACGTACCAAAACCATAAGATCGACTGTCTAATTTCCTGATTTGGATATCCACAGCTCATGTTTCAAATTGATGACATCATCCATGACATCATCAATTCGTAACCGCCTTTCATGAACCGCCCTTGAAAACCCATATAAGGAGGGGTCAGCCACATTCATAATCAGTCTTGCCAATACCAGTCTTGGGAGCTCAAGAAGTCGTGACCACCAAGTAAGTACTCTCCACGTTCCAATTCCTGTTCTTGTCTTATTCCTTGTTCCAGTCCTGTCTAGTCTTGTATCCTAGACATCTAGTCTTGTCCTCTTGTAATCTCGTAGTACGAGATCTTGTCGAGTTCTTTCTTGTATCTCATCCATCTCCTAGAGGGAAGTTCTTGTAATCCAGATATCTTGTCTCATACTTACGATCCGGGGTTGTGGGATCCCTATATCATCTCTAGTCCAGTTTTCCATACCTACTGGTCCCATGCTGTGGGACGTCTTGTTTTGCCTACATCTTCTTGTATTATTTTCCCTACATGGTGTTATTGTAATCATAAGTGTATCTAGGAAATCTTGTCTACTGTAGTCAGAGAGCACAATCTAGTGCTCCCTTCACACATCTACACACACACACACACACACACACACACACACACACACACATATATATATATATATATATATATATATATATATATATATATATATATATATATATATATATATATATATATACATATATATACACATGCATTCACAAATATACATATTTTAGGTCTAGATCTTTAGTATTAGGGTTTTGGGGTTCTTTCATACGTATATTTAGATAAAATTTATATAAAGAAAAAACAGTGAAAAAATTAAGAGAGAAATCTGACTATAAATATATATATATATATATATATACATATATACATATATATATATATATATATATATATATATATATATATATATATATATATATATATATATATATATATATATATATATATATATAGGATAAATTTATAGATATATAAATATGAAAAGAGCTAATGTTTTAAATCAATAAATTAAATATATATAATTAAATATATAAAAATAGGATTTTAAGGTTTTACTATCAAATTAAATATATATACACATACAAATACACACATATATATACACATTTATATATACACATACAAATACACATATATATATACACATACACATACACATATATGTACACATACACATATATATAGACATACACAGATATACATGTTTTAGATCACAAATATACATATTTTAGGTCTAGATCAGTATTACAGTTTTAGGGTTTTTACATACATATAATTCAATTAAATTTAGATAAGGAGAAAATAGAGAAAACTTAAGGAAAAAATCTAAATATATAAATGAATATGTATATAAAATAGGATATTTGTATAGATAAATAAATATGAAAAGAGGTAGTGTTTTAAATAAATGAATTCAATATATATATATAACTAAATATATAAAAATAGGATTTTAAGGTTTTTCTTCAAAGTATATATATATATATATATATATATATATAAATAGGATGTGAAGATGTTTTTATCAAATCACACATATATAATTAATTATATAAAAAATAGGTCTTTAGAATTAGGGTTTTAGGTTTTTCTAGGTCTTAAGTTCTTTTGGATTATGGTTTTAGGTTTTTTTCGGTCTTTAGGTCTTTAGGTTTTAGTATGAATAAGAAAAAGAAAATAAAAAAATTAGAATATATAGTTAAATCTATATATATTTCATGTTTAAGTCTTTAGGATTATGTTTCTTTAGGTTTAATAAACAAATCAAATGTTTGAAAATGTCCATATTGTATTAGATGTCTAGTTTGGTTTCTTAGGAGAGAATGGCATGTCCTTGCACTCAGTGCAAGTATCAAATTTATTGGAACCAACATATTTGTACTCCACATGTTAGAGAGTATGGATCCTTTGATAAGCGTCGACTACAAAACCTATGCTACCATTTGCATGGTCCTCGAGGTGAGCACATGGACCCAAATGACATTGCATCGGTAACCTCTCATGGACAAAAGAGAACACAAAAGGAGTTAGAAGTACAAGGTACTAATAGCATTACACAGAATGAAAACATGGAAGAAATGCTTGAAGCATTTTATGACATGGATGAAGATCATGATGGTGGAGAAGATATCGAGAGTTTCATGGACACAACAGAATTCCCATAATCAGAAGCTGATGAAGAATATGAAAACATGCGAAGACTAGCTCATTTGCTATTTTACAATGGAGCAAAGATATTTGTATTGTGTGCATCACTTGCGATGCTTAATTTGCAATCTATTTATGGATGGTCAAATAGTAATGTCTCTGAATTGTTCAGGTAAGTGGATTTCATATAAACTTTCATTGTTGTATCAAAATAACTTTATTTACTAATATCATTATAATTTCTTATTGCAAGCTTCTTAAAGATCAATTTCTGGTAGAGGGCAATAACATGCCTCCAACATGTGGAGATGCAAAAAAAAAAAAATTACAATCCATTGGAATGGACTAGACTTAGATTCATGCTTGTCCGAATGATTGCATTTTCTTTCGGAAGGAGTATGAGCATCTCCACATATGTCTAAAGTGTGATTAGAAAAGTATGCGCTTGCCAAGGACACAAACGCAAAGGAAAGAGCTCAGTTTCGAAGAATTGTTCCACTCAATTTTTTCCCCTTCCAAAAAGTTTTCAACCTCTTCCACCCTTTCCAACGAGCAGATGGCTAGATGCAGCGGTTTCACAAGCAAAGGCAATGGGTGAACATATCTTTAAAGAAGAAGAAGAACTCTCAAAACGATGTGACTAGGAGTATTCTAAATATGGTGCATCATGGTCTCATGGATGACACTTTCGGATTGCACGAATCGATAAAAATAGGTCTACTTTTGATAGTGGCATGATGGTGAAGTTTTTGCAAAAAAGTAGAGTGAGTGCAAGAGATGATAATGCTCAAGAAGGCAACTAGATTACTATGGAGTGATTCAAGATATCTTGAAGCTATCCTTTAGGAGGTCTGATTACTTTGTTTTTTATGTGAAATGGTTCAAAGTATTCACCTCTAGAAGAAATGCAATTGTGAGGTGTATAAAAGTGGTTTGCTTCAAGTCGACTCCACATAATTATGGACCGATGAAAGAGATACCGAACACTGTCAGAAAGTTATTTTTATACCAAATTTGAAAGAACCAAAGTGGCTATTTATTTTAGAAGTCGCCCCACATAGTAGATAAATTTGTGAGAATATAGATGTAGAAGAAAGTCTATCTATAGTGGACTTTGAGATTCATTCTATAGTCGAGGAGGAAGAGATCATTGTTCGAGAAGAAGAGGTCCTTGAAGAAGATGAGATATACGATGAAGCAATAGATGATGATCAAGAAGAAGCTAGCATAACAAGTGATTTAGAAGTCGCTAATATAGAGATAGATATTCTCTATGCATCAGATCTCCAAGAGGATGCTAGAATAGAGGAGTTTTGAATCAAACACTTGTACGTACTATTTTTGTTTATTTTCTTACTATGGTCTTTTGTAAACTACATTTTTCTATATTACCTTTATTATGATATGCTAATTAATTGAGTTCTTTTGTTATAGAGCATGATGGGAGACAGTCTTCCATTCACTCCACATTTCATGATAGAGGAGCAGTTCTTAGAGTTCATATCTCAGGTAGCTCCCGCGTATATGGCCGTTGCATCACAATACTAGATTGCTCGTGATAGCACTCCCCTGGCCTCAGTCCTGTAGGCCTCACTCCTACTCGTCTCACTCTTGCCAACCTCACTCCTACCACTGTCACTCCTATCGGTGTCACTCCTATCGGTGTCACCCTCCGTGTGGTGCTAATCCCATCAGAGGTATGTCTCCTAGCTTTCTGACTCCACCACGAGCATCTTTTCACCCATCCCCTCCTAGCTCTAATAGTAGACCTATGCATTTGACACCTCAACGCAATACAAGTATTGGCCCGTTTGTAGGTCGAGGTTAGGCTCTAGAGCACGAGGTTCTAGGAGTGGATCTATAGGTAGGTCTGGAGGAGGCGACTATTGCTGAGGTAGTGTTAGAGATGTTGTGTCGCCCACGTCTACTCCTAGAGCGATTAGGTCAGGTGTAGGTATGCCATGTGCTACATCACGTGGAACACCACGTACATCTTGGGATGCTCATGACCATGATGATTCCAAGGTGTATAGTATCCGTGAGTGTGCGTATAAGAAAGATTTTCTCCATACAATTTAGACACTCTATCATGTTGAAATGGAGTGAACAAGATAAAGATAGGAAAAATTATATCACAAAGACGATTTATAAGGAGTTCTAAGCAGCACATGGTCAGCCTCTTGTTAGTTCACAGTGGATTTTGCACACCTCACATAAAGTTATGCCCCATCAAGGATCCGAGGCTCGTGATGCTTTCAAAGGAGGCTTAACAAAGCCTCTATGCTTAGATGCTAAGGAGTGGGATATGATTGGTGACGAGCACCATCAGACTCGTGACGGATATTGCAAGGAGCGAGATGCCACAGCCACACCTTTAGATATGGTTGGACCCTCACATTTGGACAGTGGGGATATGACATGATGCTTCATGAGTTTGTAAGTACCATTTGGTTTATTGAACGTTTTTGTGTTAAACTTGTCATGTATGTTCCTCTAATGTTTTGTATGTTTGTTGCAAGAGTTGGCAATGGGTTGCCCTCCAACACAAACAGAGGAGCCTTAAGGATATCATCATGGATTGACTGCACTATTGGAGGACTTGGATGGATGCGGTGCCGTCTTTCGTGGGAGTGTTTGCGATGAGGTGATGATATTATAAACTTGGTTTTTACTTGTTGTTTGTAAATCCCAGGTGAATTTATCTCATTTCATGATTTTTCTTTGTTGGACGACTAGGATATGGATGTTTCAATCATTATGTGCATGTGTATGATAGTGGTGTGCCATAACTTTATATTCAGCTTGTATATGGTAGTGGTGCATCATAATTTTGTATTTGATTCTTATATGGCAGTGCTTTGCCACATTTTGTATTTCTCCCATATATGATACTGGTTTGCCACACTCTGTACATTCTTCATTTATGAAATATATAACTTTTTTTGTACATGGTTCATGGTTCATGGTTCATTCTGATTATCTCTTTTGTGTGCGATAGTATTTTGTTTTATGCAATCATATTTCGGTTTCCCTTAGAGTACACATTACATGTACTTGGTTTTTTGGGTAGAGTGTATTGTCTTTTTGCTAAACAAGATCATGGTAATGTTTTTGTAGCGAAAGACAACGCACTCTTCACAAAAACAATTTTGTAGATATGGTCATCAGTATAAGCAATGGTACTCGCAGCAATGTCATCAATATAAGTGATGGTACACCTAGGGGGTACCAGTATATGCGACGGTACACATAGCAGGTGCCAGCATAGGCACCCATATGCTACCGGTATGAACGTTGAAAATACTGACGCTCATGGTGATGCTTATACCAATCCTCCTACCGACGCTCATACCGATGCTCATACCAAGGCCCATACTGGTGCTTTAATACCGACAGGTCTACGGACAGTTACATCGATATCGGGGCAAAAATGCGCTCATTTGATTTCCTCGATAAAATCCTCGGTATACGGCCGATATGTTGTAATGCAGTACTGGATAGCAATGCATCCCATCATATGATCTACAAGAGAGATCTTAAATATTTCTCCATCCTCTACAGTATTCCATGATATTGTTAGTTAATACTTACTCAAGAGATGAACCTATCAAAAAAAATTTGAGGAAGTCGAAAACTTTGAAAACATGTCTGATCTAGAAGGAAAGAGAAACCTACTATAAGTTATTGCATAACTGATCTTTTTCAAGTATGGAGGTTCTTAGAGTGATGTGAAAATGGTATTCACAAGAATTAACTTCTTATTCTCAAAAGATAAGTAAGAAATACATTATGAGTTATAGAACTAATTTTTTTTTATTTTGTTTTGTTCTATTCATCACATGATGTTATTTGTCACCTTTATAAACATGTGATACTAGATTGATTGTCCTTTGATTATACAAAAAAAAATATGTGTTTTATATAATGGTTATAAGATCAAGGATCAAGAAGGTAGGGGATTACATAGTTTGTTAATGAAATAAGAGTGCAACTATCTAGTTTCAAGGAAAACAAGTTAACATATCTTGTTTCTTATGAAGTGGTAAAGTAAGGGAGGATTCTATGCAATAAATGCTTGTAAGAAAAATATCAACCTAGAACTAAAAATGAGACTCATAGCTTGGTTTTTGTTCCATATACAATTATATTACTGCATGCTCCAAACAAATTCACAAAGGTTGAGCATCACTATGTGTATGATCTAATCAAGATCGGGGATTGAGGATATTATATAACCAATAAATGATAAGTATCTTGACAAAGACACTTGTAGAACATTTAAATCAAGAAATTCTTAAATGATTTGGATTTGATCTAAAGATATAGTTGACGAATGGTTTGACATTGATCGTCCATGATTGGGCATAGATATCATTATTGCTTGACCCTCATAAGAGCTCCCGAGTGATACATGATGCTCTAAGTTTTAAAGTCCACATTACGATGAGGGGTAACTTCTTGATCCCATAAATTTAGTAAGTTTTACAACCACACATACATACATACACACACACATACATAGATACATACATACAAACATACACACACACACACACACATATATATATATATGAACATTGAAATGAGTGAATTTCTATTTCTTTGATATTTTTTGTTCTCATTTTCTCTTGGTAAAATTTGATTTACTGCATTATTGTTTTCTCTCACAGAGATAAATGAATTTATATGTCCCGTGGTAGAAATGTTATATAAAGTGAAAATCTTGATAGTTAAAGAAAGACCATACTAACCATGGAACATGTACTGAGAGTCATGTGAAAGACTTATCTATAAACTCTCGTTGAGAAGAATTTATATAAAGTGATAAGGAATGGGGTTTAGTTTGAAGAACCCGTAAGAAAAAAACAAAAAACCAAAGGAAATCATATGTGCCTAGGGTTGATGTCATACTACATTAGATTATTAGTAATGTATTTGTATCATTTATGTAGATTAGTTGAAAAATAATCATGTGAGGCTCTTTCCAAGAAAAAACACTATTTTACGTTGAAATATATAAACTTCCGAGATTTGAAGTTAACATCTAAAGAGTACGAATCTGTTATTAACGCGTTTGACTCTAGAAAATGTAGAAAATTACTTTTTTCAATGTATAAGAATTGGAGATTCTTTATGTGTAGAACGCGAACTTGCACTATGATAATATGTATTCCAAAAGCGATGCACATTTTATTTTCTCTTAAATGTGAGAAAACAAGAAAGTGACATGAACTTAAGGAGAGGCTTCATTTGTAAACGTTCATTCCGAAGAAATTTGTATCTCGTTTCTTGATACTACGAATGCCTCGTTCCTTGCTACTAAATATGTTGAACGAGAGTTTCACTCTGTACTTTATCTACGTATATTTCTAGGCATTAAATTTTTTTTATTGAATCTCGTTCTTCTGATATGTATCAACAATGATGGTGAAAGTATTATGGATTTAAGAAAAGTATATTGTAGGAAATGTGGGAAAAGAAAATTGGTATGAATGAAGAGCTCTTGTGATCTAGAAGAACGTTAGAGTTGAGCTTTTCTTTATTGAATTTCGTTCTTCTGATATGTCTCAAACATGATGATGAAAGCTTTGTGGATTTAGAAAACGTATATTGTAGGAAATGTGGGAAAAGATAATTGTTATGAATGAAGAGCTCTTCTGATCTAGAAGAACGTTAGACTTGTAGGGTTAGGCATCAGGAATTTGGGCATCTCAAATACACTTAATCAAGTAAATCAAAACTAAATGGAGAATAAGGCTAACATAATATTTTGTAGAGTTTTTAAAGCTTTTCCAACCGTTTAAGCTCTCATGATGGTAAATAAACAAATAAAAGCATTTAAATGAAAGATTAGTAAAGAAGATGAACCTCTTCTATAAATTACCTTGATACTTTAGAGATTATGAAAGAATCTACAATCTTGATATTCAAGATGAAAAATTCTAATAGAGTCTAATGGATTCTTAAAGATCTTCAAAAATACAATGTAACCTACACTTTGAGAATCGAAGAGCTCCTCAATCTAAATCACTCAATATTGGTAGGAAATTGGAAAAGATGTATTTGTAGATCCAGAAATCAGGGAACCTCAGACTCATCTCAAGTAGATGGCACACTGCAAAGTCAATAATGATTATAGTTAAGGTGATGAATTGAGTAATGGTTTTTTTTTGTTTCTTTCAATTCCTACACCACAAAAGAAATTATAGACTTGAGATCGACTGTTTTCATAACCACTAAGGCACAATGGACAAAATGGGATAAACCAGAGTATAGACTTACCGAAATGAAACTTCAACTACAAGATGGCTATATGGATAAAGATTCAGGCTTAGTAGAAGGATTTATTCTCGAAATTTTTAGGGTAGACTTCCATCATACATTTCTCATATGTGACATTGTAAAAAGTAGTAACTGTGAATTCATTTTAGGCTTACCCTTCCTAAATCGATTGAAGGTTTCTTAGGATTGGAGTGGAAATGTTGTGTATCTACAAACTATGCAGCCGCTAGATGCATTGCATTAAAATTCCAAGTCATACCTCAATGGAATGCAATGCATTGCATTCTTGATAAGCATGTGGATGTAGATTTCACAATAAATCTATAAAGAAGCTGAGAAGACTAGATGATTATGGATTCATACTAATAGACTTGCAAAGTAAAAGAACGGGAAAATGATAGAAGAGGAAGAAGAGATACTTTCGAAAAGAGCAAATATATTCCATAGACAATAGTGGAAGATCTTGTTTATAGCCTATCTTATTCCCTTTTGGAACTGGAACACTATGATTCGCTGAAAGTTGTAGAAAAAGTGGAAATCATTTAGAGAAATAAGTGTCGATTAAGTCTTCTGATGTGGAAGGATATGATATGTTCATGGTTAGAGCCACCCATACCAAGGAGACTGCAAAATATATAGGTGTTATAAATGATCACATTCCATGGATGGCGCATTTTTTTTCCTTGAAGAGACATTTGCACAATTTGTTCTTGGTGTAATCCTTGTACTTAAATCAATTGAAAGAAACGTTATTTCCATGCACATCTAGAGAAGAGAAAATTAAGGATCAAGAAGCCAGGAATGCAAGTAAGAAATAGACTAAGCATGTCTATAACATTTGAATGGAGCAATAGCTAGATTTATGTTCTAGGGATAGGTGATAATTGAGATATACTTCTATGAGATAGATTGAATTGGTACAAAAATACAATGAAAGGTGTGCATAGCACTGATGAGTTCCTTGATTCTCACCAAACAAAGGTTGGAGGCCTAGTGGCATGAACTAGCATTGAAACCACCACGTGCTATAGCGATGAATCTCCTAGAAATCTTATGCCTCTCCACATAGAGCTCATACAGGTAATAATGAAATTTGGACTATCCAAATTCAATATATTCTTGTGCAATAAGAACCACAACTTTACAACCCTCAACTAGAGTCCAATAATTGTTGCTATACTTACCATTTAGGATCAATCTTTTTGGATTCAAATTAATTCACATTAAATTGAGTGGATTCTTCTAGAAGGCTTTAGTCTTGATTACACAAAAATCTTCTCGATGCTCCCATAGGGGTTGAACCCAAGACATCCTCCTTTCCATCCCTTGTCCTTAAGGAATAGGATAAGCGGAACTCTTTCATATTACTCAAGGAATACCTTTGATTTAAAATTATCTTGAGATGTTTGTCCCTACATGGAAGGATGTTTGATTTCAAACGTATGAAAATCAATTCCATGTTCATGACATACAAATAATTTAAAACATTATTGTCCCCTTTCAAAACGTTTCTATACTAAAAGGATAGAGCTATATATAAAACAAATTGTAGGCCTACCCTCAAGCCTCGTGTTTTAGTCTAGAAGAGCACTTTTTTTCATCTATTTGATCACATCCAACTAGTATTCTTAATGAATAGAGTAGAATCTACTATTTGATCCCCAACAAGAGAATAAATAGTTTTTGCATAGTAAATCTATCTATAATGTTGAATTCAACTACCTATTTGAGATATACATCCCTCACACTACAACATATGAGGGGCATAACGATGCTGCCTATATCGACGATCACTCCTAGCATCGGTATAAACGTTGGAAAAGTCCATTTAAAGATACCGATGTTCAAGTGCCCATCAGTATGATCGTTTAAAATGGATCGTTGGATGTCTCACGACTGCCAATATGAGCGTCGGTATATGCGTTAGTATAAGCATCAGTTATTTACTAGAGATTTTCGATGCCCATACCGATGCATATACCGAGGCCGTCTTTTAAACATACCAGAAACCCGAGAGCGAAACTAAACATTTTGTGCTTGTTTGAATACTGGTTGTCTTCTGTCGAACTTGCACGTGCGAACCGAATTGTGACCTGCATTGACTTGTGCACACACACACATAGAGATCCCTCTCTCTCTACACAAACACACACACTCTCTCTCTATTTACATCTCACATCTTGGTAAGTGGTGCGCATACCCTTAGCCTTTGTCTTTCTCTATGCTTTAGGTCTTATAATTTCTCTTCTCTTTGATTAGGAAGAAGTTCTTTGGCGTTGATTCTTTGGAACTCGACAATAGATGACATACATTACGCTTTGATGACAAGGATCCAAAAGAGGGAAATACTTGAAAGTGGTTGTTTTATTCTCTATTGATAGAGAGAGAAAGAGAGAGAGGAAGAGAGAGAGATGAGAGAGAGATAGAGAGGGGAGAGAGAGAGAGAGAGAGAGAGAGAGAGAGAGAGAGAGAGAGAGAGAGAGAGAGAGAGAGAGAGAGAGAGAGAGAGAGAGAGAGAGAGAGAGATAGAGAGAGAGAGAGAGAGAGAGAGAGAGAGAAAGAGAGAGAGAGAGAGAGAGAGAGAGAGAGAGAGAGAGATAAAGAGAGAGAGAGTGAGAGATAAAGAGAGATGAAAGAGAGGAAGATAGAGATATGAAGATAGAGCATACATACACACACAGATACACACACACACATCTACACATCTACACATGCATACATGCAAACATACATGTACATACATGCATACATACACACACATACACACATGCATGCTTACATACACACACATATACACACATGCATGCATACACACACATACAAATATACACACATGCATACACACATACATACACACACATATATACACATATGCATACATACACATACACACACATGCAGACACACATACATACACACACACACACATATACACATACATACACACACACATACATACACACATATACACACATGCATGCATACATACACACACATATACACACATGCATGCATACACACATATACACACATGCATACATACACACACATGCATATACACATACACACACACATATACACATATGCATACACACATACATACACACATGCATGCATACATACACACACATGCATGCATACATACACACACATACACATATATACATGCATACATAAACACACACATGTACACACATGCGTACATACACACACATATGTACACAGATGCATAGATACAAACATATACACACATGCATGCATACATACACACACATATACACACATGCATGCATACACACGCACATACATACACACATGCATGCGCACACACACGTGAATGCATACACACATATGCATACATACACACACATACACATATACTCACACATGCATGCATAGACACACATACATGTATACATACATGCATACATTCACAGACACACATACACACATGCACACATATACACACACATAAGCTAGTGTTTTAATTAAATATATATAATTAAATATATAAAATCTCGATTTTAAAGGTTTTTTTTACATCAATATATAAAAATAGGACTAGGGTTTTAGGCTATTTACACATACATACACATATACTTATGCACATACATATACACATACACATATATATACATGCATACACATACACACATGTTTTAGGTCTAGGTCTTTCCAACTAGAGTTTTAGGGTTTTGACACATGCACAACATATATACACACATACACATACACATATAATACATATATACATGTATATACACATGCATACAGAAATATACATATTTTAGGTCTAGATCTTTAAGATTAAGGTTTTAGGGTTTAGGCATACATATAATTCAATTACATTTATATTACGAGAAAATATAGAAACAAATAAGAAAAATATCTGAATATAATATATATATATATATATATATATATATATATATATATATATATATATATATATATATATATATATATATATATAATAGGATAATTGTATAGATAAATTAATATGAAAACAACTAGTGTTTTAAATAAATTAATTAATTATGTCTAATTAAATATATGAAAATGGGTTTAATTTTAAGGATTTTAACCAGAGTAAATATATATACACATACACATACACACATATACTTATACACATATCTATATACACACATATATATATATACACATGCATACACATATATACATGTTTTAGGTCTAGGTCTTTCTGATTAGGGTTTTAGGGTTTTAACACCTACATAACATATATACACACATACACGTACACATATAATACATATATACATGTATATACACATGCATACAGAAATATACATATCTTAGGTTTAGATCTTTAAGATTAAGGTTTTAGGGTTTAGGCATACCTATAACTCAATGAAATTTATATAAAGAGAAAATATGGAAAAAAATTAAGGAAAAAATCTGAATATATAAATAAATAAATAAATATATATATATATATATATATATATATAAATAAATATATATATATATATATATATATATATATATATATATATATATATATATATATATATATATATATATATATATATATATATATATATATATATATATATATATATATATATATGTAATAGGATAAGTATATAGATAAATAAATATAAAAAGAACTAGTGTTTTAAATAAATTAATTAAATATATATAATGAAATATTAAAAAATAGGATTAATTAAGTAAACAAAATCTGAATACATAAATAAATATATATATAAAATAGGATAATTATATAGATAAATAAATATGAAAAGAACTAGTGTTTTTTAAATAAATAAATTAAATATATATAATTAAATATATAAAAATGGTTTAATTTTAAGAATTTTAATCAAAGTAAATATATATACACATACACATACACACATATACTTATACACATGTCTATATATACATATATATACACATGCATACACATATATACATGTTTAGGTCTAGGTCTTTCTTATTAAGGTTTTAGGGTTTTAACACCTACATAACATATATACACACATACATATACAGATATAATACATATATACATGTATATACACATGCATACAGAAATATAAATATTTTAGGTCTTAAGATTAGAGTTTTAGGGTTTAGGCATACATATAACTCAATTAGATTTATATAAAGAGAAAATATAGAAAATAGTTAAGAAGAAAATCTATATATATATATATATATATATATATATATATATATATATATATATATATATATATATATATATATATATATATATATATATATATATATATATATATATATATATATATGTATAATAGGATAATTATATACATTAATAAATATAAGAAGAACTAGTGTTTTAATTAATTTAATTAAATATATAATTAAATATATAAAAATAGGATTAATTAAGAGAAAATTGAATATATAAATAAATAAATATATAAAATAGAATAATTATATAGATAAATAAATATGAAAAGAATTAGTGTTTTAAATAAATTAATTAATTATATCTAAAAAAATATATAAAAATAGGATTTTAATTATATAAGCAATAGACATATATATAATACATATAACACATATACACATATATAGGTCTTTAGTATTAGGGTTTTAGGATTAGGGTTTTAGGTTTTCTTAGGTGTTTAAGTATTTAGGTTCTAGTATTTCAGGTTTAAAGTCTTTAGGAGTATGATGTTCAGGTTTAGTAAAAAAATGAAATGTTCTAAAATATCCATATTATATCAGATGGCTAGTTTGGATCCGGAGGAGAGAATGGCATGTCGTTGCACTCAGTGGAAGTATCAAATTTATCCGAAATGACAGATTTGTACTGCACATGTTAGAGAGTATGGATCCTTCGATAAAAGTCCACTACAAAACCTACGCTACCATTTGCATGGTCCGCGAGGTGAGTAGATGGACCCAAACAACATTGCACCGATAACCTCTCGTGTACAAAAGAGAACAAAAAAGGAGTAAGACGTACAAGCAACTACTAATAGCATTATACGGAATGAACATATGGAAGAAATCCGCGAAGCACTTTATGAGATGGACGAAGATATTTGCCTGATAGACATGTTTTACATGAAGGACAAATTGGTCAAGAAGTGCAACGCCAAATGAAAGCTAGCAATTAGAAACAACTGTGGGATTTAGAAACTCCAATCGCTGGCATGAAAGGGTTGTCCATTTTTCATGAACTCTCTTATTCGAGTGAATTATTGATCAATCATTTGGTAGACCCAATGCATATTTTTAATAATGTGGGAGAGATTCTTTGGAAGACTTTGATCGAAAAGAAAGAAAGCAAAGCACAAAGGGAGGACTTAGAAGAGCGAGGTCATATGCGAGAGTTGTGGGCAGTTACTAAGCCCAATAGAATAGTATCACTATCAACAGCTCCTTGGATGCTTCCCAGGATGGAAGAGCAACAAGTAAAGAAAACAATTTTAGAGTTTCGGACACCTTTGGATGCATGAGGTATCTAAAAACTGTTTTCACACAAAACAACGATCTTGGAGGGCTCAAGTCTGATGATTGGCACAAGTTTTTATAGTTTGTGCTCCGTCTAGCCTTAAAAGATTGTCTTATGAAGGATGTACGAAGAACCATTTATAAAGTTAGTTCTTTCGTATGGTGGATCTCTTCTATAGAGATAAATAGAGATAGCATAGAGAGTGTGAAACTCAACTCTATCGAGGCTGTTTGTATGGCAGAGAAATACTTTCCCACAAGTATTCTCACTATTCAACTTCATTTACTAGTTCATGTGGTAGATGAAGTTGCAATAGCAAGAATTATCCATAGTCAATGGATTTTCTTCTTATAGCACTTTATGAAGACATTAAAAGGGTTTATTTGACAGAGAGCACGTCGAGAGGGTAGCATGGCATAGGGATGGCTTGTACAAGGGTCTCTTGTATTCATAACGCAGTTTCTATGTATGTCGGATCCGGAAATGCCTCGCTTATGGAGCGATGATGAAGATGTTCGTCTCGTAAGCGATGAACCACAAGGTAAAGGATTGCAAAGAAAAATGGATGCAGCTTTTAGAGAGAAGGCAATGAAGTTTTGCATAGTTAACTCTGAGCCTATGCAGAAGTGGTTAGAAAAGTATAAACGTGCCAAAGAGATCAACGCAAAGGAAAGAGCTCAGTTTCAAAAGAATTGTTCCACTCGATTTCTACCTCTTCTAGAAAGTCTTCAACCTCTTTCACCTTTTCCAATGAGCAGATAGCTAGATACAGCGGTTTTGCAAGCAAAGGCAGCAAGTGAAGATATCTCTGAAGAAGAAGAAGAACTCGCAAAGGAATATGATTGGGATTATACTAAATACGGTGCACTATGGTCTCATGGACGACATTTTTGGATCGCACGAATCGATAAAAGTTGGTCTACTTTTGATAGTGGGGTGATGGTGAACTTTTTGCAAAAAAGTAGAGTGAGTGCAAGAGATGATAATGCTCAAGAAGGCTAGCTAGATTATTATGGTGAGATTCAAGCTATCTTGAAACTATCTTTTAGGAAGCTTGATTACTTTGTTTTTGATGTGAAATGGTTCAAAGTAGTCACCTTTAGAAGAAACACAATAGTGAGGTAGGAGAAAAGTGGTTTGCTTCAAGTTGACTCCACAAAATTATGGATGGTTGAAAGAGATACACTTGTACTTCCCGAACACTATGAGCAAGTTGTTTTTATACCAGATTCAAAAGAACCTGAGTGGCTATTTGTTTTACAAGTTGCCCCACATAGTAGACAAAATTGTGAGAACATAGATGTAGAAGAAAGTTCATCTCTAGTGGACTCAGAGATTCATTCGATAATCGAGGAGGAAGAGATCATTGTTTGAGAAGAAGAGGTCATTGAAGAGGACGAAATACAGGACGAAGCAATAGATGATGATCAAGAAGAAACCACCATAGCAAGCGATTTAGATGTCATCAATATAGAGATAGATATTCTCGGTGCATCGGGAGGATGCTAGACTAGAGGATTTTTGAATAAAACACTTCTACGTACTAATTTTTGTTTATTTTTTCTGCTAGGTTTTTTTGTAAACTACCATTTCTCTATATTACCTTTATTATCACATGCTAATTATTTGAGTTCTTTTGTTACAGAGCACGATCGGAGACACTACGGTCCTTTCATGGGAGCGTTTGCGATGACGTGATGAATTTATAAACTTGCTTTTTACTTGTTATTTGTAAACATCATGTGAATTTATCTCATTTCCTGAATGTTCTTTGTTGCAGGACTGTTGATATCACTAGAACACATCGAGGGTATACTGAGGCTGCTACCGAGGAAATTGAACACGCGTAAATTTTTCGCGATGTCGGTGTTGGGGTCCGTATGGGCGTCGGAAAGATAACGCCAGTATAGTCGTCGATATAAACGTCCGTATGCGTGTCGATATGGACGTCCGTATGCGTGTGAATATAAACGTCGGTATAAACGTCGGTAATATCGACGCTCATACCGACGATCTAGTGGGCGAACTGATGCCCATACCGACAACTCTACTCGGCGTACCGACGCATATATAGAAGACCATATCTGCACAATTTTGTTTTGGGCAGAGTGTGTTGTCTATTGCTACAACATGATGTTGTTTAGCAAAAGACAATACACTCTGCCCAACTCTAAACTGAGTACATGTGTTATGTACTCTAATGACAACCAAAACATAGCATGTGTGTATGCATATGTATGTTTGTATGCATATGATTGTGTGTATTCATATGCATTTGTGTGTATGCATGTGTGTATGCATATGCATGTTTGTATGCATATGATTGTGTATGCATGTGTGTATGCGTATGCATTTGTGTCTATGCATACGCATATGTGTATGCATATGCATATGCATTGTGTATGTGTGTATGCATACGCATTGTGTATGCATATGCATGTGTGTATGCATATGTATGTTTGTATGCAGATGGTTGTGTGTATGCATATGCATTTGTGTGTATGCATGTGTGTATACATGTGTGTATGCATATGCATGCATGTGTGGATGCATATGCATGCATGTGTGTATGCATATGCATGCATGTGTGTATGCATATGCATGTTTGTATGCATATGCTTGTGTATGCATGTGTGTATGCAAATGCATTTGTGTGTATGCATATGCATTTGTGTGTATGCATATGCATATGTGTATGCATATGCATATGCATTGTGTATGTGTGTATGCATATGCATTTTGTATGCATATGCATTGTGTATGCATATGCATTGTGTATGCATATGCATTGTGTATGCATATGCATGTGTGTATGCATATGTATGTTTGTATGCATATGATTGTGTGTATGCATATGCATTTGTGTGTATGCATGTGTGTATGCATATATATGTTTGCATGCATATGATTGTGTATGCATGTGTGTATGCACGTGTGTATGCATATGCATTGTGTATGTGTGTATTCATATACATTGTGTATGCATATGCATGTGTATGCATATGCATTGTGTATGTATATGCATGTTTGTATGCATATGCATTTGTGTGTATGCATATGTATTTGTGTATGCATATGCATTTGTGTATGCATATGCATTTGTGTGTATGCATATGCATTTGTGTATGCATATGTATGTGTGTATGCATATGCATGTGTGTATGCATATATATGTTTGTATCCATATGATTGTGTGTATGCATATGCATTTGTGTGTATTCATGTGTGTATGCATATGTATGGATGTGTGTATGCATATACATGTTTGTATGCATGTGATTGTGTATGCATGTGTGTATGCATATTCATTTGTGTGTACGCATAAGCATTTGTGTATGCATATGCATATGCATTGTGTATGTGTGTATGTGTGTATGCATATGCATTGTGTATGCATATGTATTTTTGTATGCATATGATTGTGTGTATGTATATGCATTTGTGTGTATTCATGTGTGTAAGCATGTGTGTATGCATATGCATGTTTGTATGCATATGATTGTATATGCATGTGTGTATGCATATGCATTTGTGTATGCATATGTGTATGCATATGCATATGCATTGTGTATATGTGTATGTGTGTATGCATATGCATTGTGTATGCATATGCATGTGTGTATGCATATGTATGTTTGTATGAATATGATTGTGTATATGCATATGCATTTGTGTCTAGGCATGTGTGTATGCATTTGTGTGTATGCATGTGTGTATGCATATGCATGCATGTGTGTATGCATATGCATTTGTGTATGCATATGCATATGTGTATGCATATGTGTATGCATATGCATATGCATTGTGTATATGTGTATGTGTGTATGCATATGCATTGTGTATGCATATGCATGTGTGTATGCATATGTATGTTTGTATGAATATGATTGTGTGTATGCATATGCATTTGTGTGTATGCATATTTGTATGCATTTGTGTGTATGCATGTGTGTATGCATATGCATGCATGTGTGTATGCATATGCATGTTTGTATGCATATGATTGTGTATGCATGTGTGTATGCTTGTGTGTATGCATATGCATTTGTGTGTATGCGTATACATTTGTGTATGCATATGCATATGTGTATGCATATGCATATGCATTGTGTATGTGTGTATGCATATGCATGTACGTATGCATATGCATTGTGTATGCATATGCATGTGTGTATGCATACGATTGTGTGTATGAATATGATTGTGAGTATGCATATGCATTTTTGTGTATGCATATGCATTTGTGTTGTCATATGCATTTGTATTCATATGCATTTGTGTGTATGCATATGCATTTGTGTGTATGCATATGCATTTGTGTGTATGCATATGCATTGTGTATGCATATGCATTTGTGTGTATGCATATGCATTTGTGTGTATGCATATGATTAGGTGTATGCATATGATTAGGTGTATGCATATGATTGTGTGTATGCATATGCATTTGTGTGTATACATGTGTGTATGCATATGATTGTGTATGCATGTGTGTATGCATATGCATTTGCATGTATGCATGTGTGTATGCATATGCATCTATGTATGCATATGCATGTTTGTATGCATATAATTGTGTATGCATGTGTGTATGCATATGCATTTGTGTGTATGCATATGCATTTGTGTGTATGCATATGCATTTGTGTACGCATATGCATATGTGTATGCATATTCATTGTGTACGTGTGTATGTGTGTATGTGCATATGGATATGCATGTGTGTATGCATATGCATGTGTGTATGCACATGATTGTGTGTATGCATATGCATTTGTGTGTATGCATATGCATTTGTGTGTATGCATATGCATTTGTGTGTATGCATATGCATTTGTGTGTATGCATATGCATTTGTGTGTATGCATATGCATTTGTGTATGCATATACATTGTGTATGCATATGCAATGTGTATGCATATGCATTTGTGTGTATGCATATGTATTTTTGTATGCATATGATTGTGTGTATGCATATGCATGCATGTGTGTATGCATATGCATGTTTGTATGCATATGATTGTGTATGCATGTGTGTATGCATATGCATTTGTGTGTGCATATGCATATGTGTATGCATATGCATATGCATTGTGTATGTGTGTATGTGTGTATGCATATGCATTGTGTATGCATATGCATGTGTGTATGTATATGCATGTGTGTATGTACATGCATGTGTGTATGTATATGCATGTGTGTATGCATATGCATTTGTGTGTATGCATATGCATTTCTGTACGCATATGCATTGTGTATGCATATGCATTTATGTGTATGCATATGCATTTGTGTATGCATTTGTATGTGTGTATGCATATGTACTGTGTGTATGCATATGCATGTGTGTATGCATTTGTATGTTTGTATGCATATGATTGTGTGTATGCATATGCATTTGTGTGTATGCATGTGTGTATGCATATGCATGTTTGTATTCATATGATTGTGTATGCATGTGTGTATGCGTGTGTGTATGCATATGCATTTGTGTATGCATATGCATATGTGTATGCATATGCATATGCATTGTGTATGTGTGTATGCATATGCATTGTGTATGCATATGCATGTGTGTATGTATATGTATGTTTGTATGCATATGATTGTGTGTATGCATATGCATTTGTGTGTATGCATGTGTGTATGCATGTGTGTATGCATGTGTGTATGCATATTCATGCATCTGTGTATGCATATGCATGTTTGTATGCATATGATTTTGTGTATGCATATGCATGTTTGTATGAATATGCATGTGTATGTGTATGTGTATGCGTATGCATGTGTGTGTTTATAGATATGTGAGTGTGTTTGTATATGTATCTCTCTCTCTATGTCAATAAAAAACAAAACAATCACTTACATCGATGTAATTGTTTGAATGAAAGTCGTCAAAATCCACTTGAAGTTGTCCTTTGTAGAATTTCCAGAGATTTGATCCCCAAAATCTCTTGCAAAACTAAAGAGAGAAGATATTAGAAAAGAAAAATCATAAACAAAGAAAAAAGAGGGGTACAATATGTGCGATCTACTTACCAAAACTTCAGATCTAGAAATATAGAGGTGTGCTTAGAGAGAGAGAGAAGGAGGGGGAGAGAAAGAGAGAGGGAGGTGGGAGAGAGAGAGAGACAGAGAAAGAAAGAGTGATAGAGATCTGTTGTTCGGGTGCGCAAAGCCGATAGTAGAAGATCTAAGTTCAAAACGCTCGAAATGAGGAATTTTTGGTTTTGGGCCCGATTAAAACCGACCATCGATAACTTCCATTGAATTACTGACGCTCATATCGAGGTTCATACTGACGCTCATACCGATGCACTTTTTTCGAGGCTAAGCGGCTTTCCCAAATTTTTCGAGGGTCATACCGTCGTCGACGCGTGACCATCGGTATGCTGATCGTCGGTATTCCCTCGATATGTTGTAGTGTATGGAAGATTCTTTGCATGTGTATGGCAATGGAACACCAAAATTTTGTATTTGATTTTTATATGGCAATGCAATGCTTTGCCACATTTTGTAAAATCGTCATATATGACACTGGTTTGCGACACTCTTGTACATGCTTCATTTATGAAATATATAACTCTTCTTGTACATGGTTCATTCTGATTATCTCTTTTATGTCCAATGTAGGTAAAACTCGCTTAATTTTCTATCGGCATATTTTTAAATAAATGAAGAGTTTATAAAGCTTCCTGTTGCATTTGCGATTGTAAACCATCAAAGGATTCTTATATCATTATGGAATGCGTACAATGAAATGGATCGCCACTAATATTTCTGTAGATGACCTTCTAAAAGCTTCTATAATCAAGAAATGTATTAAAAATATATAGACGAACAAATTGTATGGCTCTATAGAGAATTCAGGATAAATGAAAAATAACTTGCAGAAATAAAAAAGTAGAAGTAATTTCAACTACTAGAAGAATATCTAGAGACTTTACGAGATCTTCTCACAACAACTATAATTTAAGAATTAGTCAACCGATATTTAATGAAATAAAATTAGTTGTTATGAGCTAGACTCTTTGGACGCTCAAAATCTCCAACACTTCTTGATTCATTTGATCCTTTATACATGTTAGTGGGTACTAAATGATGAGCAACGCTACACTTAGTCCATAAAATCAGAGTATTGTGCACTTGAAGGTTAATTTATTTATGATCTTCGAAAGAAAGAAATGTAGATGCACAGACACTATATAATAATGTTGTATTTTTTTTCAACTAAATAACATGCTTAGAGTATCCAAAGAAACCTAAAAAAAAACATGGAGTCAAAAGAGATTTCAAAGCAGAGAGAAGCAACTTACTACAAAGAAGTATTTTGAGAGAGACATGCATGAGATCTTTAATAGAAAATATTATGATATGTTTATAACAATAATAATGGAATAGTAATGAATATTATGGAGATGGTTATCATGTTAATAGTGCGAAGGATAAAAATGTATTCTTGAACAACATGGGAAAGAATGCAATCAATAAAAAGTTTTTATTAATAAAGTAAGTCTATGGTCTAGGGACACTTTAGGAGATCTTCTCACAGCAACCATAATTTTAGAATTAGTCCACCGACATTAATGAAAGAAAATTAGTTGTTATGAGGTTGACTCTATAGAAGCTCAAAACTCCCAGCACTTCTTCATTCATTTGATCCTTTATACATGTTAGTGGGTACTAAATGATAAACAACACTACACTCAGCCCATATAATCCGAGTATTGTGCACTTGAAGGTTTATCTATTTATAATCTCCGAAGAAAGAAATGAAGATGCATTTTGTGCATTTATTCAAACACTATATACTAACGTTGTACTTTTCTTCAACAAAATAACATGCTTAGTTCAAAGAAATCTGAACAAAACATCGAATCAAAAGAGATTTCAAAGCGGAGAAAAAACTTTTTGAGGTTGGTCTATTCATGCTCACCATTGAGACAATAGTGGATAGCAACGCATCCCATCATATAATCTACAAGAGAGATCTTAAAATCTTTCTCCATACTCTAAAAATATCCATGATATTGATGATAAATACTAACTCAAGATAACCTATCATAAAAATGTATATTACTTCATTTGTAAATTAAAATGAGGAAGTCGAAAAGTTTGAAGACATGTCTGATTTAGAAGCAAATCTACTATTAGTTATTGGACAACTGATCTTTTTCAAGTACGAAGGTTCTTAGAGTGATGTGCAAATGGTATTAACAAGAAATAAATTCTTATTTTGAAATGATAAGTAAGAAATACACTATGATTTATAGAAGTAATGTTTTTTATTTTATTTTGTTCTATTGATCGCATGAACGTTATTTGTCACATTTAAAAACATGTGACTAGTTTGATTCTCATTTGAGTATACAAAAAAGATATGTGTTTTATGTAATGTTTATAAGATCAAGGATCAACAACGTAGGGGATTACATAGTCTCTTTATCAAACAAGAGTGCAACTACCTAGTTTTAACGAGTACAAGTTAACATATCTTGTTTCTTATGAACTGGTACAGTAAGGGAGGATTCTATGCAATAAATGCTTGTAAGAAAAGTATAAAACGAAAACTAAAAGTGAGACTCATAGCTTCGTTTTTTGTTCCATATAAAATCATATTACTGCCTACACCAAACAAATTCACAAATATTGAGCATCACTATGTCTATGATCTATCAAGATCGGGGATTGGGGATATTATATAACCAAAGAATCATAAATATCTTGACAAAAACACTTGTAGAACATGTAATTAAAGAAATTCTCAAATGACTTGGCTTTGATCTAAAGATATAGTTGACGAATGGTTTGAAATTGATCATCAATGATTGGGGGTAGATATCTTTATTGCTTGACCCTCATAGGAGCTCCCTAGTGATACATGATGCTTTAAGTTTTAAAGTTCACAATACGATCAGGGGTAAATTCTTGATCCCATCATTTTATTAAGTTTATAGAATAGATAATAAAATGAGACCTATATGACTAGATGGAAGAGACGTGATCAGTTTTGGGGTTAAATTTTGGTTACCTAAATTATTTAAACCAAAAATGTGATATGATATGAAGTAAGAAAGCCAAAAAAAATTGATAAATGGAGTATAAAGAAAAATTTAACCTACTCAACTATAGGTGCCTTCGTAATATATACATCAATTCAATGGATCTATGTAGCAGCTAAGGTATTTTGAGCATTCTAATGTGGTCAATAGTCAACATTTACCTTGCAAAGGAAGTACACACACGTTGTGTATATACTTTTAAATGAAAGAATTTTTAGATCTTTGATATTTTGTGTTCTCGTTTTATCTTGGTAAAATTTGATTTATAGCATTATTGTTTTCTCTCATAGAGATAAATGAATTTATATGTGCCGTGGAAGGAATGTTATAAAAAGTGAAAATCTTGATAGTTAAATAAAGACCATGCTACCCATGGAACATGTAATAAGCATCATGTGAAAACATGGAAAGACTTACTTATAAACTCTAGCTGGGACGAATTTATGAAAAGTGATAAGGAGTGGGGATGAATTTGAAGAAGCCGTAAAAAAAAAAACCAAAAAACAAAAGGAAATCATATGTGTCTAGGGGTGATGATATACTACATTAGATTATTTATGTAGATTAGTAGAAAACTAATCATTTTAGGCTCTCTCCAAGACAAAACACCTATTTTGCATTGAAATATATAAACTTCCAAGATTTGAAGTTAACATCTAAACAGTACGAATGTGTTATTAACGACTTTTTGTCTAGAAAATGTAGAAAATTAATTGTTCAATGTATAAGAAATGGAGATTCCTTATGTTTAGAACGAGAACTTGCACTATGAAAATATGTGTTCCAAAACGGATTCACATTTTATTTTATCTTAAATATGAGAAAACAAAATTAGTGACATGAGTTTAAGGAGAGGCTTCATTTGTAACGTTCATTGCGAAGAAATTTGTATCTCATTTCTTGATACTACGAATGCCTCATTCCTTGCTAACAATTATGTTTAAGAAGAATTTCAGTGTGTACTTTATCTACCTATATTTTAAAGAATTGAATTTCTTTTTTGAATTTCGTTCTTCTAATATGTCTCAAAAATGATGGTTAAAGTATTGGGGATTTTAAAAACACAATCATATATGTAGGAACTGTGGGAAAAGATAATTGATATGAATGAAGAGCTCTTCTGATCTAGAAGAACGTTAGACTTGAATTTTTCTTTATTGAATTTCATTCTTGTGATATGTCTCAAAAATGATGGTGAAAGTATTGTGGATTTAAAAAAAGTATATTGTAGGAAATGTGGGTAAAGATAATTGTATGAATAAAGAGCTCTTCTGATCTAGAAGAATGTTAGGCTTGTAGGGTTAGGCATCAGGATTTTGGCCATCTCAAATACACTTAATCAAGTAAATAAAAACTAAATAGAGAACAAGGCTAACATAAGATTTTGTAGAGCTTTTAAAGCTTTACAAACCATTTAAGGTTTCATGATGGTAAAGAAAAAAGTAAAGGCATTTAAATGAAAGATTAGTAATGAAGATCAACCTCTTCCATAAACTACCTTGATACTTCAAAGATTATGAAAGAAGGCTACAATCGTAATATTCAAGATTAAGAATTCTAATAGATTCCAATGGACTCTTAAAGATCTTCAAAAATGCAATGTGACATACAATTTGAGAATCGAAGAGCTCCTCAATCTAAATCCCTCAATTATTCGTAGGAAATTGGAAAACATGTATGTGTAGATCCAAAATTCATGGAACCTTAGACTCATCTCAAGTAGACGCCACACAACAAACTAAAAATTGATTATAGTTAAGGTGATGAATTAAGTACTAGTATTTTTGTTTCTTTCAATTACTACACCACAAAAGAGATTATACACTCGAGAGCGAGTATTTCCATAACCACTAAGGCTCAATGGACAAAATGGGGTAAACTAGAGCTTAGACCTACCAAAATGAAAGGTCAACTACAAGATGTCTATACGGATAAACATTTAGGGTTTCTGGAAGGATTTATTCTCGAAGTTTTTAGGTTAGAATTCCATCATATAGTTCTCACGTGTGACATTGTAAAAAGTAGTAATTATGAGTTAATTTTAGGCTCATCCTTCCTCAAAAAATTGAGGGTTTCTTAGGATTAGAGTGGAAATGTTGTGTATCTACAAACTATGCAACCACTAGATACATTGAATTAAAATTCCAAGTCATATAGAAATGTATCTTTGCCTAAATGGAATGCAAACCATCCCATTCTTGATAACCACGTGGACAAAGATTTAACAATAATTATATAAATAAGCTAAGAAGAGTATTTGATTAAGGATACATACTAATAGATTTGCAAAGTAAAAGAACATGAAAGTGATAGAAGAAAAAGAAAGGATACTTTAGAAAAGAGCAAATATATTCCATGGACAATAGTGGAAGATCTATTGTATAACCCATGTTATTCCCTTTTGGAACTTAAACACTAAGACTCGTTGCAAATCTTAGGAAAATTGGAAATCAATTAGATAAATAAGTGCCGATTAAGGCTTGTAATGTGGAAGAATATGATATATTCATGGTTAGAACCACACATACCAAGGAGACTACATAATCTTTAGGTCTTATAAATGATCACATTCCGTGGATGGTGCATTTTTTTCCTTGAAATGACATTTACACAATGTTTTCTTGGTGTAATCCATGTACTTAGATCAATTAAAAGAAACTTTATTTCCATACACATCTAGAAAAGAGAAAATTAAGGATCGAGAAGCCATGCATGCAATTAAGAAATATACTAAGCACATCTATAACATTTGAATGGAGCAATAGCTAGATTTATTTTCTAGGGAAGAGTGATCATTGATATCTACTTCTATGACTTAGATTGAATTAGTACAACAATACAATGAAAGGTGTGTATGACACTCATGAGCTCCTTGATTCTTACCAAGCAAGGTTTGGGAGTCTAGTGGCATGAAATAACATTGAAACCACCACGTGCTAGAGAGATGAATCTCCTACAAACTGTATGCCTCTCCATATAGAGGTCTTGCAAGCAATAATGACATTTGGACTATCTAAAGTCAATATATTCTTGTGCAATAAGAACCACGACTTTACCACCCTCAATTGGTGTCCAATGATGATGGCTATACTAACCATTTAGGATCACTCTGTTAGATCTCAAATTTATTCACATTAAATTGAGTGGATGCTTCTAGAAGGCTATAGTTCTCTTTATTCAAAACTCCTCCCGATGCTCCCATGGGGCTTGAACTCAAGAAATCCTCCTTTCCAACCCTTCTCTTTAAGAAATAGGATAAGTGGAACTCTTTCTTATTACTCAAGGAATACCTTTGCTTAAGTATTATCTTGAGATCTTTGTCCCTAAATGGAAGGATGTTTGATTTCAAAGGTACGAAAACTAGTTGGATGTTCATGTAATACACATCCTTTACAAATTTATTGTCCCCTTTCAAAACATTTTTCTTCTAAAAAAATAGAGCTATATATAAATCCAATTGTAGGCATACCCTCAAGACTCGTGTTTTAGTCTAGAAGAGCATTTTTCATCTAGTTGATCACATTCACCTAGAATTCTTAATTAATAGACTAGAATCTACTATTTGATCCCTAACAAAAGGATACAAAACACCACCTAGCTTTTCAATTGATAAGCTGATCCAAATCTAAAGTAGAAAATGAATGAAAAGGGTAGATTAGAAGAAATACCTACCCAATTCATTGTGTTTTACTTTGTATTCTGCCAATAATAACACCTAAGATGGAGTTGTCAACTTGGATTAACTTAGGCTAGTCCGTTCTTGATTGAAAGGATAGTCTAAAAGTTATATTTCTTCTTAAATTTATTGAATCTATTTTACACAAACATTTTACCTTGAACTGTTCAACATTCAAGTAAACATGCTTATCGTACTTGATTTCTAAATTAATATTCTAGAATTCCCATACCACCCTACCTTCTTTCTCATGTTTCACAAAATAATTTGAAGATAAAATACTACCTCTATCTTTTGTCTTTTGTAGGCTTCAAGTTCTTCCACCATGACTTATGCTTTGGACCTTAGTTCACCCTAGAATTAAAAAAAATCTTTTGATGGATTAAGCTTCTATCTATCTCTTCTAAGGTTCTCAAAAGAAAACCAATATAGTTCCATTGCGTTTGTTATATTCAAGTTGTGTTGGTTTTCACTTAACGAGTTTGTAATGACACAAGTTTTATTCATTTATTTATTTAGATTCCTATATGACTAAAGTCTTAAATAGCTACCTACTAGATTTTTAAGAAAAGAAATATCTCTACAACCCATTTCTAAGCATCTTCTAATTATTATGGATAATGATTTACCTTCTAGAAACTTAATTGCCATAATCATGGTTTGCTCAATACAAACTTGGAATTTTAGTTTGATGATGGTAAACTTGGGCATGCTTTGGCTGGCACTATGGGTTACAACCACTTTTAGGGATCCCATCTCTTACAACTATGAAATGCCATAAAGTCTCATTATAAGGAACTATTTTACTTTGCTAAACATGGTTAACTTGAAGAGTTTTCTTTTTAGTTTCTTACTCAACAATTACTATTCATTGTAAGGTCTTTACATGTAAATTGATATGTTTATGACACCAAATTACTATAAGGAAGAAAAAGATACTTTGTCTCAACATTAAAGCTTTGAATCATTACTTGAGAAAAGGATTCCTCTTGGGATTGTCTACATCTCCTAAATGATCTCTAAAAATAATCCTAAAATTTTGGATATTTAGCTCAAAATATATTGCCTAATTTGTGATATTTTATTATTGTTTAAAATAAAAAATGAAGTCCTAAGCAAAATATATATCACTTGAAATGTTGTA